>CAJZBQ010000051.1:852500-1142403 GCA_914767885.1 Blepharisma stoltei
TTGGGTTTTATCTAATAAATACTACGCACAGCGTAACCAGCATGTATTAGCTCTAGAATTACTACGGTTATCCATATAAACGTCTAGCAAATAAACTATAACTGTTTTAATGAGCCATTCGCAGTCTCGCCGTATAATTGCTTATACTTAGACATGCATGGCTTAATCTTTGAGACAAGCATATGACTACTGGCAGGATCAACCAGATTACTATCAATGAAAACGTCAATTCTGACACCTTCACCTCACTCACTCTATCTAATTGAGACTGGCTATACGAGTATAGCTAGGCCAACTACAGAGCAGCCCTAAGTTACTGCACTTTCTTTCAAAAGTGATACCCAGGCAATTGGCACAATAACCCTCTGGCAAACAGCTGCATCCCTGATCGCGAAACAGCTGCAGGTCAAAACTCATTTGTGGATTCTAGAGGCCGTAGCAGTAAAACCCTTGCAATAAGGGTTTTTATGCAGCAGAATATAGAAATTTTCACAGTACGTTCCACACAAGGGTACTTGCACTCTTACTCTATTTCCATTTTTCTTTTCGACCCCTCTTATATACACAAAAAAAAAATTTCCTTATTTTTTTGCTATGGAGCCATTTTGGAAAAATAACTAATTTGAGTCTCATAGAATTTTTAATTTATAAAGTTATGCTGAATTATTTACGTTTTGAAGGATGAATTGATTTAAGGGAGTAAGTCCAAAATGGTGAAAATTAAAGATGGCGGCAAGAAGATGGACTTAAAACAGGGAGTGCTCAGAAACCCATTAAAAATTAAAATTTAGCTAAATGCGATGAAATAGTTGAATTATTATCAAATTCTGAATTATGGCACAATTTTTATTTTTTGGCTAAACTAATTTTATTATTATATTATAAAGATTAAAATATTGATAACTTAAGAAATATTTTTAAGGTTTTAAATGAAAATTTTAATCTTCTTATATAGTGCTTATCTATAGAAATTATCTAGGTTTAAATATTATATTAGATTAAGTTATGTAGGCTAAGGTCGCTACTTTCAATCTGTGTCCACTCACAACAATCAACCAAAGGGATACTGTGGAATGGCCCACACAAGATTACGGAGTTTAGGCTAAAATCCCTCATTTCTTGGTCGTCCTTTCCCTTTTGGCCCAAATTGATTTTTCTGGGCAATTCCAAAGACACTATTAGCCAACTCTAGGGAGTCAGCTAGATGGCACCAATTGAGCTCTATTCAGTTAGAGAGTTGTGCCTCTGAGAAACCTTTACGAGCCTCCTTTGCTTATTCCTTTAAAAAGAAACTTAAAAGCTTACATCATCTGGAGCAATTCCACCAAATACCCTATAGAGGTAAGTCACTCTACCTCTATCAGACACCCAATTTGAACCTGAGGTGCTCCTGAAAAAGATATGTAAAATCTACCACTTGGCAAGGCCAAAAATTCGCGAAATTGCGCTCAGCCTGTCACCTCGAGGCTAATCCAAACTATACCCAATTCTCCATGCAAAAAACACGCCTGGATATGATAAGATTATCTGCCACAGTGAGAAAGTGTTGCTGTTCACAACCGTTTATGTGTATCTAGGTTTTTAATTCAATATTAATTGCATGAGATTGAATTTTTACAAGCTTGTGTATTTATATAAAAATCTATCATGATGGGTTAAAAAGTATGAATGTGCTTAAGCAATCAATTCATTCAATTAAATTCTATAAAACTCAGCAGATTTTATAATGCTTTGAAGCTTGCATAGTGTGCAGAAAATTTAATTATTATTAAATTAAAGTAAATCAAGCCTTCAAATATTTATACTAATTTATAAAATAAAATTAATTCAAAAAATTAAGAATTCGCTTATATCAAATGAAAAATACACTATTATGTATTATATTTGCTATAGAATGACCAATGACCAATATTATGCACTATATACAAAGTTTTGGTACATAGGACTTAATCATGATATCTGCTTTCTAAATTAGTATTTCAACATACAGCAGGGTTCTTATGAAAACACATTATACTATTTAATGCTGCTTGCAAGCAGCACAAAAAATTAAAATATTGAATTTATGTTGTATAAAGGTAATATTAAATAGCATAATTATTACTCAATCTTTTTCTTAAATTATGCATTTTAAACGAACCATAATTTTTTTAGTGTATCTTACGTTAAGAAACTTATGACGGACTGTTCAAATCATATTTCGTCAAACAAAGCAGCTTTTGCTCCATTTAGAGGCCAAGATTTCGGCTCAAGACCACGTCTAATCTCACTTGAAAGCAGCGACACAAATGCTTATAACATTTGTGGGAGCTCATCATCAGAAAGCCCAGGGCTGCTTAAAGACATTAAAACTGAGAATTTTATTAGAGGTAATCGTCAAAGGACATATAGTTCTTACTCAAATTTTAATTATTAATAAATATAACGATATTTATTGACTTAAAAAAAGAAGAAAAAAAAATTGAGTAAGTTAAATAGAAACAGTGATACAATAGACTGGCTTTCAATTATTAGTTATCGTTGTGTCCACGAACGGAATTTAATTGGATTCACCCCTCTTTCCCATTCTATGTGTATTGATGAGAACTTGTCAGAGCCAGCCCACTCAGCACTGGAGCCGCAAGGTAATGAGGAGAAAGAGTAAGAGTGAAGACTTCGGATATCCCATAGTGTCAGGGGCCCAAGAAGGAGCAAGATGGTATCGATCCTTTTCTCGCTGAGGAGTCATCTAAAGAGGACCCAGCTTAACCGACTAGTCGCAAAGTGGATGAACCTTGAGGGGTCCTTAGTGACTGTGCTATCGATAGGTAGAATCCTCCTGTAATTAAGATTAAGATGAGAACTTGTCATCAGAAGAGTCAGCTGAAGAAGAAATAGGGATTGATTTCGAAAGGCTTCCTTTCCTTGATGATATAAGCTTAGTTTCAGAAGACGCTGAAATCGCATATTACAGAGCTCGATGCAGCGAAATCAATAAGACACCTCTATTTAACATTCATCGAGAAAGCGCATTTATTACTGAACAAGTCACAGATCTGCAGATGAGAATGAGAGGAATTCGAGAGACTTACTTGAAAATCGCCAAAAGCAATAATTAGTGCATTCTAATTGGAATAATATATCAAAGAAATATTTAAATATAGAAAATAAAAGATGTGACTCTGAAACTAATTTAGATATGATATTTATGGATTCATGTAATAAATAATTTAATATGATAGGCAGATTCATCTCTAAACTGAGATCACCTGTTGTGCATTTCCGTATTACTGGCGATATCACAGAAGTCACGTAGCTTTTATATAGAACTAAACGTGTCCAAGCCCACATGAAGAAGCTCTCCTATCTTACTCCTAAATTGCTCGCTGTAAGTGTAAATTCTTGCCGAGGATCATTTGTTCAAGCAGAGATTATTTCAGACACTTTCAAGAAATTTTCTTTATCAAAAGAATGCCCATTCTACACCTTTGCAGAAGACTATGCACTCGGTCCTGGCTATTGCTTGTTGAGCTCAGGACATCAAGCTTTTGCTGACATCCACTCCATACTAGGAGGAATTTCTACAAGTTTCCAGCAGCTTGGACTTCAACAGTTTGCTAAAGACTTCAGCATTGAGCCTGTTTTTATTGCAGCTGGCAAAAATAAAGTAAGACTCAATCCCTTTGAAAAAGTAAAGCAAGAAGACGAAAAATGGATCAAACAATTATTGAATTCCAGGCAAGAATTAATGAAAAAACACGTATTAAGCCATAGAAAAAATTTACAGGTGAGCTTTATATAGGTCACTCCTCAAAATGAAAAAGAAATCCTTGGGGGAGAAATTTATTCAGCTAAAAAAGCTATTGATGTTGGATTAATTGATGGAGTTAAAGAAATTTCAAGCTTTGCTGAGCAAGAGTTTCCTGGAGTCAAGACCTGGTATTACAAAGTGACTGGAAAAGAAAGAAGATTTGTAGCGAGAGGCGAAATTGAAAAATGGATTGAAAACGCTAATCAAGGATATCTTTCTCAAGAAGAAATTTTGGAATTGATGAACGAAATTTGCCAGTATGGCTTGTCGCATCGTATGGAAGCTAAGATAAATTAAAAAGCCATTTAAGTTAAGAATTGTAGTAATATGTAAGCCGTTTATCATTATTTTAGGATAATGTCAAGTGGAGAAAAAGAACCCCTTAAATCAGGTAAGAACAACCCTTATTATTCCCAACCTGCCTCGACATCTGGGCCTAGAATTGCAACTTTAAGCCAAGGATCAACATATGATCAATATCCTCCATCTCAATATCGAGCTCCTTCAGAGCCCAGTTATCCTCCTCCACAACAATACCAAGCACAGCCTTATTATCCTCAAGACAATCAAAACCAAGATCCTTATTATAATGCTGTGATACTGCACAATGAAGGCAGAGATCCTGTACAACTTTATTGCCCTGTTTGCAGGAGGACTGTTTGGACTAAAATAGATACGAAGCCAGGATGGTTCACATGACTCTGCTGCACTCTGCTATGTCTAATTGGATGCTGGCTGTGCTGCTGTATTCCATTTTGCATCAAAAGGTGCAAAGATACCTATCATTATTGCTCAGTTTGCAGCCGAGCTTTAGCTATTGTTGAGCCTTACTATTAACTTCCGCGCATTTATAATTAAAATTCCATTAATGATTTATAAATATGCGCTTTTATTATTAAATTACACAGAAGTGTATGACTCAATTCTGCCTTTCAGCCTCAGCAGCTTACTTTTATAGCCGACCAGCGCATTGATTCCATTGACCCAATTTTTCAAGCTTGCATAATCCTTAGCGATCAGCTCAATTCTTCCACCTGTTGACAAAGCAATGCTAAAAGGGTAAAATTTGCATTCCTTGCACATTTAGGATAAAATGGTGAGGCTGACGGAAAGTGAGCAGGTAAAACACATCATGATGAAGCTGAAAACAGGGCTTCTGCCACTTTTTGAAGCAGGCCTTCAGGCTGGGGATGCCTTTCCAAAAAGGGAAATTTTGTTTTTCCTCGAAGGTTTTGCTTACGACATTGTGTTCTCTCATCGGGACCATCGAGACATCTCACAGATGATGACTCTCCCCAAGGAGCTGATCCCCTGGAAAGGTGGTTTAGGTGGAAAATCCAAAAGGGCCGCCTTTGACCCAAGGCGGATGGTGGCTAGTGGCTAAATCCACTTATGGTCAGCATAATCGTTATAACTAAACTGACTAGCTTGCACCTTTCTTTATACACCTCGCTCTGCACATCCCAAAGACTCCTTGATTTCGTTTCCTCAATCTCCAGATTTTTTGCTGAGCCTAAATTTTCATTTTCCAGTTTTTTCTGGATTTTCAGTACATTTCTGGTGCTCTGTGGGATTATTGGAGCAATTATTTGCTCGATTTGGATTTGGGACTCAAAGCCAGGCTTAAGAGGCTGCCTTACATTGATTCTTGTCAAGCTCTTGTGGAGTCTGAAATACCGAATTCCATAACCACAGCTTTCAGGAGGATGCTTAATAGCATCAAGCTGGTCAAATGCTTGGGTTTTCAAGGAATTTTGCTGGGAAAATTTTTTATAAAATTCAGCCCCTTCAAGCAGTGGGGTAATTCTTTCAAAAAATTTTTTTTCTGAAATGGAGGTGTCTTCAAGGTGGAATCTGTAGTATTTTTTCTTTTTGATTGGGTAGAAGCCAGAGCTTCCTGTAGCTCTTTCAGTCATTAATTGGGCTTGCTTGCCAAGGATTTTTTCGGAGACTTCAAAGGGGATTTCTCCTAGCTCCCCCTCCGTGAGCGAACAAAAAAATTTGTTTTGCTCACGAAGTTAAATTTTTCTTTAAAAAAATATTTATATATAAATTTTATAGAAAAAATTGTTTTCGAAATTTTATAAAAAATCCTAATTCGTAAAAATGGGAAAGCAAATATTAATTTAATTTACAAAATTTATACTTAAAACGCAATTTGTTTAAATTAAGCAGAATTAGCTATAGATTTCATTATACTAATTATCACTTATATATCAATATTTTCCATAAAATTTTTCTATAAAAAAATTTTTGTTCGCTCACGGACGGTGGATTTTCGGGCAAAAAATTGGAATTTTTCTAATGGTTTTGTTCGCTCACAGAGGGGGGAGTAAGTTACTAGCATCCATGGTATCCTTAAGCTCATAAGGATAGAAATCAGGATCTTTTACAGAATTTATAGGGAGAATAAGGTTCTGACTCCCCCCCCCCCCCTCCCGTGAGCGAACAAAAAAATTTTGTTCACTCACGGAGGGGGGTTAAATTTTTTTTTTTTAAATAAAATTTATATATATAAATTTTATAAAAAATTTTTTTTTTCGAAATTTAAAAAAATCCTAATTTGCAAAAATTGGGAAGCAAATATTAATTTAATTTGCAAAATTTATGTTTTAAAACGCAATTTGTTTAAAATTAAACAGAATTAGCTCTAGATTTCATTATACTAATTATCACTTTATATATCAAAATTTTTTTCCATTAAAATTTTTTCTATTAAAAAAATTTTTGTTCGCTCACGGAGGGTGGGTTTTTGGTCAAAAAATGGTGATTTTTCTAATGGTTTTGTTCGCTCACGGAGAGGGGGGGGGGGGAGTGAGAAGAATAGTCGTGTGGGTGATGCTTGGCTCTTTGGTTGCGTTCTGTAGACCGAGTCCGGACTATAGGTGATCTAGCTGTCCTCTCTGTGTCATTTATGAACTGGTTTTCGAATTCCTCTATAAGGATTCTTTCCTTATAGATATTTACAATTGCATTTTCTATTGTGGTTTGCTGAGCTTTTAATTGTTTTTCTTCTTCCTCAATTTTATGCATAATTTCTGAATGCTCATCATCTACTTTATTCAGATCAGACAAAGCCTCTTCTAGCTCTCTAGTTTTATCATCAATAAGCTCATTAAGCTCTCCAAGTCTATTTTCTGAATTTCCATAAGGATTTTTTAAGTCTTCTAATGAAGCATACATGCTTCTTTTCTGTTTAATAATCAAATTCTCAATTAACCCTTTTACATTTTTCTGTTCAGCCCTAATTTCATTCAGTTTTGCATTGAGATTTTTGGTTTCTCTTATATACTTATTCAACAGATCCCCAGTAATTTTAAATTCAGTTTTTAGTGTCATTTCTATATAATTATTATGGCTAATAGCGCATTTGTCTCAGTGGGCTATTAATTTCTGCAGAGATATTGCATGCTCCCTAATAATATATTCGTCATCATACTCTGTTATATCAATATCTTGGTTTTTCTTTTTTTCTTGCTTATACAGCTTAGTAAGCTCAGTTAGTGCTATTATTTTGTCGCACTCAAACTGGATTTTTTGGTTGGATTTCAGATTGAGGTCTTTTTCAAGCTTTTGGAGACTGCTTTTATAGTCTTGTATTGCGCTTATATTTTTTGAGATTTCTTTTTCGCGGGAATTAAGCTTTTGTATATATAAAATCAGCTGGTTTTCTATGAATTTTCTATATGAAGGATCAATTATTTTGGAAAGCTCTTCATTTTTGAACTCGTCTAAGATATCACGGTCTGATATGAAGACTTGGGATGACTGGACTCGACGATTTATAGATTGCTCAACTTCATATTTTCACTGGGAAATCGCTGCAAATCTGTTTCTGTATTTTCTAAATGTAAGAAAAAGCTCTTTTTCGCTATTTTTCATTTCATTTCAGTCAGAGTTTTCTTTGAAAAACTGAATTCTTTCTTCTAGCAACTGTTTTCTAAGGGTCCATTCTTCTTTAAAGACTCTTTCTTTATTTTCTATTTCAATCAATTGAAGTTTAATAATATTTTCATCGACTTCAAAAGAATTGGCAGAGTTTACATCAAGGATTACTTCTCCTAAGCCGCTTATATCTGCATCTTGGCAATTCTCATCTATCACCCCTTCAATATTTTCAATCTCTTCTAAATTATTCAGCCCCATAGCTTCATACAAATTTCTTCTACAGTTTACTTTTGTTCTCTTCGTGTTTTCTATTTCTATTTCTAATATTTTCAGCTTGCTGTCCATTTCTTTGATTTTGCTTTCATATATTCATTTACTATGTATTTTCCAAATTAAATTAATTAGTAACTATTTATTCAATCCAATAGAATCTGATAGTATTCTTTTTCTTTCAAACTTTCACTACTTGTTACACAGTTTTCAATCCCTTCTAAATTCACCCCCATTTCTTCTGCATACTCCAATTTCAAAGTTTCCAAAGCTTCTTCTGCTTCTTCTCTTTGAGCTATACATTCCGCTCTCTGTGTAAGCCTTGAAATATACTCTTCTTTGCTCATTTCCATCATATTTTCTAGTCTTTTAATCTCCTCATTCATAGCAATTATCCTATCACTAGTCATTTTTTCTTCTTCGTCTAAATGCTTCAGCTGAGATTCTAAAGGTGCCATAGTTTCAAGATAAGCTTTTTGCTTACTCCCCCCCCATCCTTGATCGAACGACTCGCCATCGTTCGATCAAGGATGGGGGTTAAAAAAAAATTTTTTTTTGGAAAAAAAAATTTATATATAAAATAAAAAATATATATATATATTTTTTTATTTACTTTTAAATAAGTGGGTTAAGAGTATTTAATAATTATTTTTACAGCAAAAGTTGAATTAATTTCATAAAATACCAATTTTTAATATTTTGATTTATTAGTTACCCTTTTAAACTGTATAACTTTTAATTTGTTCCTTATTGAATTAAAATTTTTTTTTTTTTTAAATTTAAAGAATCTCTATTTTTTAGATTATTGAGTTTTTAAGCCTAGGCTGATGGCTAAATCACTTCGGATGGTTGATTCCACAGCTTTCTGTCGTCTCAAAGCCTCTGAAAAAACTTCATTATGTACATCTTCCCAAGCTTTTGATAACTAATATATTTTATTTATATATATAAAAATTTGAATGATATGAAAATCGTTCGATCAAGGATGGGGGGTTAATTTCCCCAATTTTTAGGAATTTTTACAGTCAATCGTTCGATCAAGGATGGGGGGGGAGTTAGCTTGATTGGTGCTTTCCCTTAGTTTTTTCATCTTAAAATTTGATGTAGACGAGGAATGGTACTCTTCTTGCATTTTCTGTATTAATTCTTTTAAACTTTCTACCTTTTTAGCTTTAGGGTCTCGAAGATTAGTAATGGCTTGGTTTTCTTGGATTTTTTTCATTTCGAGTGTTTTTAGCAGCATTTTTGTTTCAGAAAGTTGCGATTTTAAAGCTCCTTCACGGCTTGAATTTGAAGTCCGAAGAGAGTCTATTTTTTGGTATCGCAAATTAGACTCGTTTTGTATAGCATTTTGAGAAAGGTTGAGCTGGACAGATCCTGGCCGCTCTGTTGCAGATTCAATTAATTGTTTGTCGAGCTCAGCGATATCTTCTCTTAAGCGTTGTTTTGTCGACTTCCCTGTCGTTGGTCTCATATTTATTAACAACAGAGGTTTTAAGACAGAAAACCAATTTTTATATAGAGGAAAACCCTGACTTACGTTAAAGCCATTTTAACTTTTTCACATAACAAAAATTTTGTTAAAAAATTATATTTTTTTACAAATTTTTTAATCTATTTTTTAAATTAAATAAAATCATTATAAATTCATATAAATTTTTACTGAAAAAGTTCTTTATAAGTTACAGAAATTCTATTACTCCCTCAGTAGCCGATCTCAGCTGTAAATTAATTTGTCACAATTTCTAATAGAAATTCTGATATGTTAAATGAAAATCTTAATAAATATTTTTGAATGAAATCGAAGCAGCGCGGACAACCTGTACCCACAAAAGAAGTAGCAAGCTATGCAGCTTCACATATAGAAATCCAGCGAGATTTGCAGCTCGAAAGCGACGAAGACTTATTTAAACCTAAGCGGCTCTCCCCCAGTTCTTCGTCAACGACCAAGAAGAAATCCCAGCCAGGAAGCAAAATTGCTTTGGACGGGATTTTGGGCCTCGCTTCGTTAATGACGAGTCCTGAGCCAGAAGAAATTAAAGAAGAGCCAGCCGACTGGTTCCAGCCTTTTCCAATATGCAATAGCATTTCTTGGGACATCTTACCAACTGGTTTGCCTTTTCAAGGCAAAGACCTCATGCAAGCCTCAATCCACATTTACTACCAAGGCCGATCAGACGCTTTCAAATAGATAGACCTTGAAGCTAATTAAAAAATTCATATCAGAACAATACCGACTTCCTTCTTAAAATGGCTCAATTAAGGCTATTAGTTTACAATTAATTCGTCATTTTCTATTTCTCTAGGGGATTCTGGTGATTTTTGGGTCTTGTCTTCGTCAAATTCTTTCAGTTTGGCCTCAAATCTTTCTATGACCCTCGAGACTTTTAAGATGTGGACACCTGATGATTCAGCAGCTTGCTCTATATTTTTGGTTAAATAGAAGGTTTCTAAGGCGTTGAGGATCATAATTGGGTGGAGTCCTGGCTCGCTGTCATAAATAGTGTCAAGCTCGTCTCTTTGGCTTTTGCTGATTCAGTTGTCTAACGTCCACGGAGAAATTCCAAGCTCTTTTACAGCTCGATTTTTGTTTTTTATCATCTTGTAGAGGTGAAGGGCGTCTTTTATGTCGCGTTTTGCGTATATCAGTTTTGGCCTTTTAAGCTCTCCCATAATTTCTTTAATGACATGGCTTTTGACGTTAAGAATTGCTGAAATTTCTTCGTCTGTTTTTCCTGCTTCTCTATGCTGCCTAATTTTTTCTCTGATATCTCGCTTATTGTTGGCTTCCCTTCGTTTCCAGTCTCCCCAGCTATGAATAATATGGGTGTTTCTTATATCATATAAAGCCATAATAACTTTGATTTTTACGTTCCCTTTGTAAAGCCGAATGATTCTAGTTCTCATTTCTTCTACAACGTTTTGAGGGTCTATTTCTGGGATTGGAGCATCATTGGATTCGGTTTTTTTGGGAGTTGTGGGGGCTTTGGTCGTTTTAGATACCTCCATTTTAGGACGTTTTGTGACTGCTGGTGTAGATGATTTGGAGTTTGAGGCTAATTTCTCTTCGGAGATTATGAGAGATAAAATTTCTTGAGGGAAGTTAAGCATTTGGGCTGTGCGCTCTAAGCCTACATCTCTTGTAACATCTCGTAAAGTTTCGCTTAGCTTTGCTAAACAAGGAACTGAGTCATAAGAGACTAGGAATTTGAAAGCCTCGATTTCTTCTCTTGGTCGCTTGACTGCTTGAGCTGTGTAGTCCACTCCACGGAGCAATGCACAAAGTCCTAAATTTTTAGGTTCCATTTTTATTATAAATCCCCTTTAATTTAAAAATTCTGGACGAATAATAATTAAAGAATCCCCTTGATTTTTATAATTTTTAATTGATTTATACAATAAAATATAGTTTTTCAAATATAGCTCGGCTATTTGATAGCTGGGCTGATTTAATATTTTCGAAAAAGTCTGGATTGATTTTTTCAGAATGCAGCTATGCTATTAAAGTGTTCATACTATAATTTTTAAATATAATGCTTTTTTAAATAGCAGCTGACAATGTGTATTGGCTTGATTTACTTAAAAAGATAATTTTTATACAATAATTAATTTTGTCTTAATTAAAAAAATGCCTTATTCACTTACAAGTAGAGAAGAAGCTTTTAGACAAGATATTATGATGATCCAAGGAGCTGATGAATTGAATTTTTTAGAAAGAATTATTTATTAGTTAATAAGGAAAGATGGAAAATAGAAGCAAAATTTAGGGCATTCATCGGGAGGTCAGATCTTTATATGATAATTTTTTTATGAAATGAAAAGGGCTAAGCAGTAAACTTTTTATGCTGAGTCCGTTTAGGAAAGATAATATTTTTAAGATTTGCAAATAAAATTTAACGGAAAATGGCCAAGCAATTGTAATCACCGATGGCTCCAGCTATCAATGATTATTTACTTCAATACAACAAATAAGTAATTATTTAGTCATTCCTAAATAAACATTGCAAAATAAAGAATAAATATTGACGATTTTTGGTGATAAATTATGTCTTTAATATAATTAATTTTTTTAAGCAGTATAAATATAATATTGAATTTATATCAAAATAGCATGAGAAAATAAGATTGCTAATTATTGACCCTTTACTAATTTATAATAAATATAATCCAATGTAATATATCAAATTTAGATTTCAGAAAAATATTTCCTATTAAAGCCAAATTCGTTATTTATTTTACTTATTATTTTTAATCAAAATAGCTATTTATTTTTTTGATTTTCCCCAACATAATCTATATTTCTCTTCATAAATGGTAATAATTCTGACACTAACTATATATTTCTCCAGCATAAAAAGGCTAAAAATACCCTCACTTTCCCAAAATTTATTTATTCCAAACTTCATTGATCCATATTCGCCCATATCCATTTGCCCGATTTCTCACTTCTAACAGCCTTTTTGTTATAAATACATAAAAATGGGCTGCAGTGAGTCCTCGAGAGCTAATACCTCTTTCTATGTAAACCTTGACGAAGCTTACTTCAATAAATCCCAAATAAAACTTAAAAAACCCCTTTCCACAAAGCTTTGTGAGCTGTCGCGTGAAATTATTTGCCAAAATCTCAAAGAAGGGATTTCAACATCAAACCTAAAGTTCCAGATCAACCATAAGCAATGTCTCTTTGACTCTAACAATTATGTCCCTCTCTTTGAAATCGGCGTGACCTCACTCCCCCCTTTTAAATTGGAACTGTTCCTTTAAATTTTCAAAAAAAAATTTAAAATTCTCTATGAAATTTTTAAAATTCCTAAAATCTTAAAAAAATATAAATTGAACACAGTTTTTAAAAATTTTAATTTAAGAATTAAAATAAAAATAATAATTGATTCAGTGTGAAAAATGTTTAAATAAATTTTTCTATTAAGTTAGGTCAAAGGTAATTTTATAAAAATTAGTTTGGCTTTTATAAAAATTGTTTTAACAAATATAAATTTAACATAATACTTTGAATTTTAATTTATTTTTTTATGAAGAATTAAATAAAAAATTAATCGATTCAGTGTTAAAACTGTTTGAGTAGCATTTTACTCGAATTATGTCTATTAAATTAGGCCAAAAAACTATTTTATTTTCATCGATAAAATTGTCCTATTGAAAAAAAAATTATTCCAATTTAAAGGGTTAAAGTATCCAAAAAATGCAAATTTTACCGATGTTTTGCTCCAATTTTAAAGGGGGGAGTCAGGTGACTCATTATCCTTCCAAGTCACCGAAGATTTGTCTGAAAAAATTACCCTATCCTTTATGATTTGTGAAAATACCAAAAAAGTCCTCAGAGCGTCGCTGCCAAAAAATGAAAAAATCGCAAACCTAAGGAAAAGGTTCTGCGGGACTGGAGACTGCCGAAATAAAGTCAAAATTCTTTATAAAGATATAGAATTAGACGATAATAACACCCTAATTGACTGTGGTGTGGAGCAAAGCGAGCTGATAACAGTTGTCATCAATGACAATAACAGCACCAGAAGAGACTCTGTTGTCCCCAACTGAAAAATCAAAAAAGCAGGCTTGATTTTGGAAGGGATCTGCATGAACCACGAATGTGTCGCCTACAAACAAAGAGTGTGCATTTGTTTGGGCATGGGCAAGTTCGACGCAGTCTTAGAGATGTCTGATGGGAGAGAGCATAAATGTCCTGTGTGTAACCAAGACATTTACAGAGCTAATAAATTTGGCTTTGTCATGTGCAATTATTCTTTTTGTGGTATATTAGAAGATGGCACTGTTAGCAATGAGTCTCGAAATATCAGAGGATATAGCGAGTTTCCAGAGGCAAATCTGAATTGGAGAGAGCTGAAAATTGAGGTCTCGGCTGCAGATTCGGCTGCTTGTCTTAACAATTAAATTTATTTATTTTAAGAGGGTTGAAGAAACAGGTTATTATAAATTAGAGTCGTTTTCTTCTTTTTTTACCGGTTTTGTTGGGAGAATCGAGAAGTTGCCTGCGCTCGAAATAGTGCCTTTGTCGAGGAGCTTGTCGAGTTCTTCGTCATTTCGCATGGCGATTTGGATGTGGGTTGGAGTGATCTGTTTTTTGTTGAGGGCTCGAGCTGCATCTCCAGCGATTTCTAAGACTTCAGCTGTTAAATATACTTGCTAGGATTAGAAATTTGAATTTTTTTATTTGTAGATAAATTAGGATATTGAGTAGAAAATGGATATTCTAATACAGCTGCAAGAAAGACTGGAGATTTGAAGCTGACATGGTTTGCAGGATCACTTTGCTTGAGACGGTTGGAAATTCGTGAAATAGGGAAGAAGAGGCCTGCTTTCAATGATTTTGAAGTGCGGCGTTTTGGTCCTTCTTTAGCTTCGATTTTTTTGATGATTTTAGCGGACATTTTTTAAATTTATAAATTTTTGCCCCTTTTATGTTTCTAGGGGATCCAGCTACAAATATTTTATAGCCATTCGCATTAAATTGTTAAGGGTCTATAAATTCTTATATATAGAATAATTTATAATAAAGAGCTATACTAATATTAGTAAAAAGCTATAAATAGAAGACATTTACAAATTATTGCAATATGTTTACCTATAAAACATATATTAAAGTTATGCAGGCACACACTGATATAGTTACTCCAATCACTATTGCATTAAATCGTTTTCTGCGCGAAATTCTGCCTAACAGAACATTTATTCCAGGAATAGTTTCAGCAAATCTGACAACTTTTTCAGATGCTGACGTAAGCTTTTCTTTTTGATAAGCAAGCGAATTTGACACTTCTTGAGTCGTCGCTAACACATTTTTGCCCATTTCTATAGAATTATCAAGACTCCGGCCTTCTCTGAATAAAATGCTCAAGCGAGAGTCATCTGTGGAGTCTTTCAATCCTTTTCCCATTAGTTTTTGCTGCCATCGTTTCTGTTGGATGTTATTTTTTATAGCCAAAAATCGTTTAGAATTCACTCTGAAATCACTCAAATATTGGTTGCTCAAAGAAATCTCTATATGGCTGGCTGCAATCTTATTCATTTCTTCAGCTTGCTCTTTGATTTTAGCTAAAATTTCTTCAACTTTCCTTTCAAACTCATTCTCAGGATTTTTTCCATCATAAGAGACTTCAAGAGAGTCTGGATCTAGACCATTTTGTATGCTTTCTAATTCCTCAAACTTGTTCTCAAGATCTTTTGATAGTCCTCTCAATGATTTTTTGAGATCTTCCATTTTCCGAATCAGACAATAATTATTAGGATTTATTTACTCCCCCCTCCTCCGTGAAAAAAAAAACTTGTTTGCTCACGGAGGGGGTTAATTTTTTTTTTTAAAAAATTTATATACAATTTTTTATAGAAAAATTTGTTTTCGAAATTTAAAAAAAATCCTAATTCGAAAAAATTGGAAAGCAAATATTAATTTAATTTTTAAATTTTTTTTTTAAAACGCAATTTGTTTAAAATTAAGCAGAATTAGCTCTAGATTTCATTATAAGAATGGTTACTTATATATCAAAATTTTTTTCCATAAAAATTTTCTATTGAAAAAATTTTGTTCGCTCACGGAGGGTGGGTTTTTTTGGCAAAAAATAGGGATTTTTCTAATGGTTTTGTGCGCTCACGGAGGGGATTAGGCTTTTTCTTTATATTATTTGTTGTAACTTATTTTTGTATATAAAAAATATGAGAAGCACTACAGGATCATTCCGTCCAGGCATGGAAGAAACCGCCTCTCCCCAAAGCAGAATGGCTCAAACTCAAGGCTCAATTGTTTCACTTTCTGGAGGACAAACAGCAAGTGGCTCAGCCTCACTCAAAGGAAAGCTTTTAAGTCTTGAAGAAATGATAAGGCAAATAACTGAAGAAATGAATTTTCATAAAAAAGAAGTCCAAATTCTGAGATCAGAAAAGGACACTTTGGAAAATGTGCTGAATATGAAAGTTAATGACGTAAGAAAAAGCTTGATGAACGAAATTTCAAGGGTGGAGGAAGAGATGAAGAGGCATTTTTCTCATCAAAAAGCTGAGAATAGTAGACTACAGCAACAAATTACGCAGCTGAAAGGCGAAAAGACTGCTTTGGAACAACAATTGATAGCTTTGCAAAGAAGGATTTCAGAACTTGAGAACCAGGTAGGAAATGAGCCTTAAATATAAGTAATTATTTTATACAAAAAAGATTAGGTTTGAATAAATATTTAATTCATCGCGAGATTATAGAATAAAGATCTCTATTTAGTGAGTTTAATACCTCTTATGGATATGACCACTATGAGAATTTCAATATAAATGAATTATGCAATAATAGCAATTAAAAACTTTTCGATTGATTTTATATAGGAACTCAAATTTCTAATGCCTGGAAAAATCGCTCAATGAAAATAATATGGTTGGATTAAAGAGAACTTAAAGTATATGAAAATTATAATATAAAATAAGATAAATATCATTAGCATATAATTTAGCTAACTCTCCACTTTTAAATTGGAACAAAAAATCCTGTTCCAATTTAAAGGGGTTAATTTTTTTTATTGAAAAATAAATTTTGTTCCATTTTTAAAGGGGGTTAGTGTACCCTTTGAACTTAATTAGACTATAGAAGCTCCCTGCCAGGATCCGAAGATCCTTATTCCCTTCCATAACGCTCCACTCGTCTGCTTCACGAAAATCATCTCACTACATTTCAAAGTCTTGCTCCTACCAGGCATGGGCCTGCACATGCTACTTAGTAGTCAGAAGCTTGGGTCACCGTGCCAGTACGCTTTTTTTAACTTACACTTAGTTAGATTGGGTTAAGGTACCCAATGAATGCAAATTTTATCAATTTTGTGTTCTCATTTAAATAGGAGGAGTAAATAAATATTAGGCTCACATTTGCTGTATAAAAATTAAATTTATTTTTAACAAAACAATATTTAGCTTGCAATTATTTTTATACCTATGAGATAGAAAAGTTTTCCTATTTAAATAAATAATTAATATGGAGATGGTAACAAAAATGTCCTTGCCGAAGACGCACTACTTTAGGTGCCAAAATATATTTATATCCTAAAGCAAGGCTCAGGCCCTTTAATCTTATGTTGTCTAGAGCAGCCATATGGGCGGGTGTCAGCTGGTGGCCATTCAAGTCAAAGTATTAGCTATCCAGCTGGCTTTTGGGCTACGGATTCTTTCTCTACCAGTTCCGGAGGGCAGTGGCTCTTTTTTCTTGAGTGTCACCTCTTCCAAAGAGAGCCGACAGGAGGTATCGATCTAGCCTTTACCTCCATGTTACCCGATGGCTTGCTGACAGGGCGTCTTCCTAACCCTCGAGATCTTGTAGATCACAGTGCAAGCCCTACTCCTAAAGAAGATTGCTGTTCCAAATAGTTGCTGAATTTCCGCCTGAAAGCAGATTAACGTTGGTTTTAAAATGTGCGGAGGCATCAAATCTGGAAGACGTTAAGACTTTTAATTAATTTATTTAAATTAAAAAGTATCTAATTAATTAAAGTATACAACTAAATAGGATTTTCTTATTCTTATAAACTAAGAATATAAAATAAATATTTTCAAGAAATTTTCTCTAGCCAAAATTCTAAAGTTCTTATTTTCTGCTAAAATTCTATATTTTTTAATACAATTCTTCAAATCTTCCTTAAATATTTATAGATTTTCTACAGCTAAAAGATAATCAAATGGATGATTTCGATGTCTGATGGGATCGATTACTCGGCTATCGCTTTACACATTTTTTCACAAAATTTGAATCTGAGGTAGTTTTTTGTAATCCTGACACTTTCCAAGAATACACATTAACCCATAAATTTATATACTTTGATACAAAAATTGTGTCCCGGATCTACTGGGAATTTTTTTCACCTGTGGAGCCAAATTCACATATGGTGTCATTCAATTGTGGAGACTCAGCTTATTGAATTTGGCTCCACACGTGGAAAAATTTCCTTCGCGACACAAATTTGTGTATCACAGAATATCGTCTCCAAATGCATTTTTAGGCACAGACCTTGATGGCAAAACCCACCACATTAAAATTCTTTCATTTGGCAACTACAACCAATTACGAGAACAATTTCAAAGAATTCAGAAGATTCAGGAGTATAAATTCGCTTGAAAACTTGTAAAAGTTCTAGATTTATTTGAACTTTATAATAAAGATAGATGAATACTTATAATTGTTAGCGAATTTCTAGATTGTCTTACATTGGAAGAAATATCGCAGATCATGAAACTTGAAAATAGATATAATGAAATTGCAAAGGAGACCTCTATAACCCGGTCTCTGATTTGGATCTGGTTTGACTGACGTTGGGAAGCGTCAGATGGGAAATTGACGAACTAACATTTGCTGGCAGAGTCAACTCCCCATCTGACGTTGGGAGACATCAGACAAGCCCCATCCAAAGCAGGGATCGGGCTATATTTATTTATACTTATATCTTCTGAACATTATTGAATCATCACAAAAACACAATATTTTCCTAAACTCAGTTTTCCCAGGCTCAGTTTTATTCGTAAGAGAAGAGCCTACAACATTGATTTCTATCAAAAATACGTCAAATTTTTCTTATAATGTGAAAATATCCACCACAAATAAATATTCATTATATAGCGGAAAAGGAAATATTAGCAACTACTATCCAAGTGAAAATTTATTCAATAGCTTACTCCCCCCTCCGTGAGTGAACAAAACCATTAGAAAAATCGCTATTTTTTGCCCAAAAACCCACCCTCCGTGAGTGAACAAAAATTTTTTAATAGAAAAATTTTTTAAGGAAAAAAAAATTATATATAATTGATAACTAGTATAATGAAATCTAGAGCTAATTCTGTTTTACTTTTAAACGAATTGCTTTTTAAAACATAAATTTTATAAATTAAATTAATATTTGCTTTCCAATTTTTGCAAATTAGGATTTTTTTAAATTTCAAAAAAAAAATTATATCTATAAAATTTCTATATAAATTTTTTTAAAAAAAAAAAATTAACCCCCCTCCGTGAGTGAACAAAAATTTTTTGTTCACTCGCGGTGGGGGGGGAGTTAGAGAGTGAATTGTGAGGACTTGGGCTATGCCTATATGCATTATCAGGAGCAAATAATGTAGATAGCTTACCTATTCTTAGAGAATTAAGCTTAGATGAGAGGATTCAGCATATAGACATTCGTTATATTGATCCTGCATTAAAATTAATTATCCAAAACTCGCTTTGTGTAATGAATAAGTCACCAATTGATAGCAAAATAGTCCAAATCTGATGAGGCCTATGGATAAATGACTGAGATGCAATAAAAATCTGCACACATGAAGATCTTGATGGCTTATTCTCAGGCCTTTTATTTGAGTCTTCATACTCCTCACGAAGAATCCTAAAACAAATTTTATAGAAATTTCCCATAGATGGCGCTGTTTGCCCTTGATTTGCCCACTGGGGAAATTTTTTGGTTCGACCAGTCCCATATGGTTTGGTCAAACCAAAAAAATTTTCTCATGGGCAAATCAAGGGCAAACAGCGCCATCTATGGGAAATTTCTATATCTATTTCAGACAATTTACCTTCAGAAGTCTCAACTTATATAATGAATAATAACTTGCTGCAGATTTTTATACAAAAATGTATAAATTATGACTGAAAAGAATCCCCTCAATTGATAGATGCAGTCTTTAAAGTATTAAATTACCCAGATTTATCAGATGAAAAAGCCAGGAAATTCAATGAATCTTTGATTGAGTGTGGAATTTTGGAAATTTTGGATATTGCGATGGGGTTGAGTTTAGAATCTTATAGATTACTGCATCTTTTTATGTTGAAAATTAAGTATTCAAATACCTTATCAGCTTTGCAAAGTCTTTGGGAAAATAGAATGATTTTTGATTTTTTGAAAAGAGCTGAAAATGGAAGTGAGGCGGATTTAATTTTTATTCAAAATACTCTTTCATGCTTTGGTCCGAATTCTGTAGATTTTATTAGGGAGTGTTATAAGCGAAATCTTTTTAATGAATCTGTATTAATGCAAGGACTTATTGAAATACCTTATTATACCTTCTAGTGACTAATATGAAATTATTGACATCAAATTTTTTTAAATTCCTTCTTAAAATTGCTGTTGTTTTTATATAAATATATAGAAAATTCCCTTCAATAGCCCTATCAGTGGGTGAATTGCCCGCTGAGTTCAAAATTTGGTCCGACCAAAACTAATAATTTTGGTCAGACCAAATTGTAATTGTAGCAGTCAATTCACCCACTGATAGGGCTATTTAAGGGAATTATGTATAGCTCCTTATAAATAATAGCTTATTTTAAGCTAGAAAAGCTAGATTCTTTATGTGATTTACTTAAGAAATTCATTATTAATTGTCAGCCAAAGTATTTGCTAAATATTTTAGAGAAATCTGTCTTTATTCTTGAAGAGGTGGTATGCTATCCAGTAGCTCTTCAATATGACCAATTAATAGGAAAATGCAGCTCTCATACAGTTGATGAATTTGCGACTTTGTTTGAGAAACACCCTATGCTTCTTTTTTGCGAAAACTGCAGAAAAGTCCTTTGTGCTAATTGCTCTCTTTATATAGCACATACAGACCATGAAAAAAGCTTTTTATTATATCAAAGTCCTTATAGTCGTTGTGATTGTGAGGAAAGTCACACTTTTGATCATTATAGCCTTGCCAAATTTAAGTTAAATTCTTATTAATTGAATTGTAAAAATAATTATTATTTTTTATTAATTAAAATTATCATGGTCATATTTTTTTTTATTAATTTCTCTGAGAATACCATTTTATTCCAATGAGTTTTCTTTTGTAAGATCAGATAAAAAATTAAATAGAGAAGCAAACAACATTTTTAACTCAGAAGAAGAATTAACAGTAATGACAAATAAATCAATTATGCAGAACAACAAACAAGGGACTATTGCTTATTTTGAAATAAAAATAATAGAATCAGGGCTATATGAAGATGTTGTAATAGAGCTGCAAGGAGCTCGGGCATCTTATTATGGAAAAAATGGGTATTTAAAGGTAAAAGATCAAATAATTAAAGGCCCAAGATATGGATCTTGAGATATTGTAGGTATTGGAATGACTTATCAAGATCAAATTTACATTACTTACAATGGTTTGCTTATTCCTCAATTCATTGACACTCAGCCTGATTGTGATATTTTCGCTTGTGTTACTATTAAAAATAGAGCAAAAATCGAATTTAAACTGAGAGATTGACTTTTTAAGCCTGATGACAATTTTTCAAATAATAAATTTTATTCAGAAGACTCTGTCAATAGATCCAAATTTCTTCTTGAAGGGATTGTAAATCATATTAAAAAAGGTTGCAAGAAAATATGTAAAGATAAAAAGTTTATAAGCTGGCATGAAAAGTTTGTGAAGCTGCTCGAAACTTTGAATTTAAATGATTTGAAGGAAAAAGCAATTATGAAGAAAAAGAAGTTTTTGTTTTTTACTAAAAAAAATTAATGATAAAATAATTATGATGCCTTATTGAGCAAATTTTTGAAAAATATCAAACTCTTTTTAAGTTTTTTTTGTTGAGAGTAGCTTTAAATGTCCTATTTATCCATTAAAAAATAATTTAATTATTAACATTTTAATTTAAGACTAATTTCTGGTCTTTAGCATAGGCTTTTTCTATCCTTGATATTTTTAATAGTGGTAGTGTTTTATCCACAATTAATTGAATCTTTTTTGGTCTCTTATATCTCGGAATAGGGCTCATTTGTGACAAATAAGGATTTTTCACTTTTGGAAGTTTGAGTTTTATAGGTTTAATAATTGGCTGAGATGACAAAAAGTCATAAATATCAGCACTTGAAGCTTTGGCTTTCTTTGAATATGCAAGTCTTTGCAATCTAATCCCTATTCACTTTTGATCGCCTATCTAATAGTATAGTAAGGCTATTTTTAATTAAAATTAATAACAAATTTTGACTAAAATAAGCCAAATTTAACCAAAAGGAATAAAATTTTCCACTTGTGAAGGCTTTTCGTCGCTTCTTGCACTTACTGATTTTGAAATTGGATGCTTCAAAAGTGAGAAATCTTGATTTAGTGATAAGCAATAAGCTTTTTCAAGATGTTTGTTTATTTGCAGCTCTAATTCGTCATAATTTGTGTTTAATGAAACAGTTGTAGGACTTGAAGCAATAAGATCAGCTCGTTTTACCATGGAATTTCTTAAATTTTTTGTACGATCTAAAAAGTCTCGAAGGTCTTGTGACATTTATTATAACTTGCAATTTTTTATAAAGATAATGTGAAACTGTAATATAAATTTAAAATTAATTCAAAAATAAAGCAATTTTATATGATAAATCACTTAAAATTCCTTCAAAAAACACGTTTTTTCATATTTAAAGCAATAAATTCTAATCAATCTTATTTTTTTTATTTAAAAATACTTAAATTTAAATCTATCAACTATAACTACTAATAAAGCTGACAGCATTGGTTATTTTTCTTGGCTCTCTTATAAAAATCATACGAAACAGTCGACAAATCATTGCTTTTGGCCATAAGACTTTCCAAAGTTTCTCCCCTTTTTAATAGCTGATCAATGTTTTTATGCATAATGTCCCTTACCTGGTCGAGCTCGCTCTCAATCTTCATGAGTTTATCAGCTTCATTAGGGTTCTGATACGTCCTTAAAGTTTCAGCAAGCGGCGGAAATCTGACTTCAGTGTCCTTTTGTATTGTTTCCCATTGGATTCCGGATTGCAAGAATTGTTGCATTAACTCTGCAATCATTGAAAAAACGACCCTTTGAGGGTATTCTACGTCAGCTACTGCAGTTACAGCGAAGGTGGAAGGGTGGATAGCCACATAGCAGATCCCTGCATTGTTTTCAAGATGAACAGCTGTTCGGTCACCTGGTCTGGCCCTTCCACAGACAGTTCTGCTGGAAAAGTTGATTAGGTCTTTGAGCACTCTTCTCTGTATGAAGCCTAAAAAGCTTAATTCTTGGACTGAGCCTAATAAGATAGGGTTTTCTTCTCTCCAGCGATAGATGTGAATGCTTAGAAGTCGCATTTTTATGATTTATTCGAAATTAATATATTTAAATGGTATCAAAACATTATATAAATTACCTAACAAAATAATTATATTTATTAATTAATTTTTCTATTTAAATAGCATTTTATTTATTTTCACTTAAAATTTAGAGAAAATTTATCAATATTATTGACTGCTTTATCTCAATAAATATAATAAAAATACCATTGGAATTTGCAAATGATTTATATAATTCCATAATTCGTATTATCTTTCTCTTTTTAATTAAATCCTCTTGTTTATTCAATGTGGTGAATATTTTTGATCTCCTCAGCTTTTGCTCTTCAATGCCCAGAATTCATGTGCACAAGTGCAGAAGTTCCTCTAGGTCCTGGCCAGTGTGTTTATTACAATAACTCACAATACAGCTTATCTCCATGTGAAGATCAAAGAATCTCATATTGTGATTCTCAAACTCACCCAGAAAATGTTTCTTGTACAATTCCTCCACAGGCTCCTACAATAAATATTGCATATCCAGGTGAGCCTTGCGTATTTGACTTAAATTGTGTCCAAAGTATCTGTCTAAAAGGTAAAATAATTTTATAGTAAATTAATGATGAATTTTATAAGCATTTTTACCTATAAAAGTAGTCAAATTGGGGCCAAAAAGGAATATATGTAAAGGATTGCCTATAAATAGCGCATGCACCCAAGATGCCCAATGTGATGTGGGCTTGTTTTGCTTCAGTTCTAAATGTGCACCACAAATAGCAATCGGCCAGCCAGGCTGCACAAAAGATTCACAATGTGTAAACAATGCAGGCTGCAACGTCGACACTGGAACCTGTGTTGCCTATTTATCATTTCCTCCAGGAACTATCTTATCATCATGCACCAATAACTATAACCCTCTATGCAGCTCCCAAGCCTGTGCTACAGTTCAAGGTAAATCATATTGCCAAGCCCAAGTAAAGTCCTTAAGCTCTTTACCAGCTTATTGTACAGATAGTAGCAATTGTCCAGCTTATTTCGATATCGCTATAGGCGCCCAAGTAAATACTCAATGCGTATGTGGCCTTAACGGTTTCGGTGATTCTTTCTGCAGCTTAGCCCCTGGTGACGAGCCTTTCGCAAACTCTACCCTTTGGCTTTCCAAATGGTACGCATCTCAATCCATCAAGATGTGTCACACCAGCATGAGAACTGGCAACTTATGCATGAAAACTTATTGGGACTATAACTCCTACATTGCTTTTCAATATTATGCTACTTATTCTCAAAATTACCCTCTTTACCAATTTAATGACCAATGTGTAAGAAATATATATACAAGTGCATTTTGGGAGCTAGAAGAAGAGTATATGAACTCTATCCAGCCTGCGGATAATGATGATAACTCTGCTGTTATAGCAGCAATTGGAGGCTTTCTATCTTTAATAGCATTTTAAGCTAAATTATACTGATTAAATCCAATAAATTCGTTAAATTTAAACTGTTGGATATGATGGTTGCATTTGGATACCACAGATACCAGCTCCTGCCTTGACTGCGATTCTGAGGTATCCTTGTTCTCCCCAAGTTGGGCCCCAAGAGTTCTTGACTTTCCAGTATTGAGGGGAGTTGCTAAAGTTGTAACCTACAATCAAAACACCATGGTCTAAAGCTGTTCCACAATCCTTGCTAACAATGCCTCCTTTATAGAGTTGCCAAGAAAATTGATTAGCTTCTGGTCAAGCATAAAACTTATTCCCACCCTTACCCAAACCAACAACCGATTCTTAAATATGCTAGATTCGCTCGAAAATTAATATACTCCAATATTTCTAATATTCCTTGATTTATAGTAGATTGCTAATATATTAAGAATTGTTTTTTCCCTTGCAAATACAACAGGCATTTCTTGCAGGGAAAAGCAAGATTCAGACTTGAAAAAGTTTAAAAATTCATGTATTAATGATGTCTGTAATTTAAAATTTCTAGTGACTCAAGAACTCATATGAGTTCATGGAGACAGTTAGTCAAGATTGAGGAAATAAAAATTACATGGCTAACTCCTCCTTGAGTTAACTAAAAAGTATTGTTCGTAAACTGAGAGTTTTTTTAAAAAAATCATATATAAACTTTATATCGTTATTTGCTGATTTTTGAACATTACCACCTAAATGTGGAATTTTTTCCGAGTGTGAAAAGATAATTCCACATGTGAAATCAAAAGGGCTTCAGATGTGGAATCATCTTTTCACACGCGGAAAAGATTCCAAATTTAGGTGGTAATGTTCAAAAATCTGCAAATAACGATAGTAAATTTCGAAATTAAAAAAATCTCAATTTGGAAAGCAAATATATATTTAATTTGTAAAATTTGTGTTTTAAAATGCAATTTTTTTAAAATTAAACAGAATTAACTAGAGATTTCATTATACTAATAATCACTTATATCTCAAAAATTTTTTCATAAAACTTTTTTTGTTCACTCTCGAAAGGGCTAAAAAATAGGGATTTTTCAAATGGTTTTGTTCGCTCACAGAGAGGGAGGGAGTAAGCAAAAGCTTATTTTTAATAACCGTTTTAATTTTGGCTTGCTATTTTTAAAAAATTCGATGCTAATTTTTATTTTCTGCACTGAAGTCTTCCCATCCTCCTAATATTTATTGTAAGAAACTCTTTTCCTCTTTTCTGCAAACTTTTATATAGTGGATGCAATTCACACTGTTTCTGAATGAATAAACCTATATATTTTTTGAGTTTATGATTCATAATTGGCCAGCTTCAACTAAGGGATCATGAAAAAAAGCCGCATAACTTTTTACAGCTGTTCTTTGAAACGTCAAAAAGGCTGAAAATTTATTGAATGCAACTATAGATTTTTTTAAAAAATAATTGCATGCAAAAAAAGTGTATAGCAAATAGAAAAAAGCCATAGGGGTTTAAATATAAATAAAAATCAGAAAATAAAATACAATCTAGGGTTGTTATCTATTTACTAAAATATAATAATATATCTTTTATGCAAAATTATTATCTTTCTTAAGATGGTTTCTGAGTTAACCATTTCCACTATTCGCCAGGTGAAAAGGCTTTTTCAGTCTATCTTCCCCTTATCTTTACGAGCCGCTAAGGCGGTTGCTTCTCCTAGAGTCTCCGCTTATTCCGATTTGCCTCAATATATCTGGCTTGGGTGTCTGCTATGATATTCAAAAAAAAGAAATTTCTGTAGACTTTCGGCTCTTATGAAAAAATGCAACCCAGGATTTAATGTCAGTATCGCGCTAGGTATATGCCCGATGATATATAGTAATATATCTTGAGTTATGAAAAGAGCTGGGGATCAACAAGAGCATATTATATTTTCTTATTTATTTTTTTCCCTTAAAAAACATCATACCAAATAGCTGAATAATTTTTTACAAGCGCTGCTTTGAAATTGATATATTATTTCAAACAGAAAATAATATGATTAAAATATCCATCTAATGAAATCTCTCTAATAGCAGGATTGTACGCTCATAAGTGCCTAAGAGAATTAGGAAAAAGTATATGGAAAAGCTACTGTACTTTTTATATGGTTGTTCTAATATTTAAATTGCTGGTCTTGTATTTTATTTTCTGGTTTTTTTTTTTATTATTTATATCCCTATGGGCATTTTTTCTATCCACGTTTTACGTTAGTTTTGGCAGTGAGCCTAAGCCATACACTTTTTGCCAATGGTTTTTTAAAAAAATTTCTATTTGCACTTTTTAGCTTAAAATAGATTCAGTCACTTCGAGGGTTAAAAGAACAGCTTTAAACACTATGCTGTGCATTTATTCATGATCACCCTTCAACTGCGACTGATACTGGTTATTGAGCAACTGTTGCTTGTAATTGAGAAATGTTATCTGGTGCAACGTCGGTGTACTTGCTAATGGTAGCGCTGACTTGGGAAGCTTTGGCCTTGTTGCAAGTGGCTTGGACTGCCGTGTAAGCATAGTTTGCTTCTGAGGTGATGCCTTGAGCAATGATGTATTTGAAAGCATTGTCCATAAGCCCGCCATTGCAACCTTGATTTCCATAACTAGATGAGCAATCAACAAGTTCTTGTTCAGAGAGGGATACAAGGGTGTGTCCAGCAAGGAACCAGGCACCTTCCACAGATCCAGTTGTTGAGAAAGCCCAGCAGCTTCCACAGTTTCCTTGGTTCTTGACAGGGGTTACTGCACCTTTGGTGGTCCAGTCAACTTGGGATGGGACTGAAACTTCATCAAGCATGACGACGTTGGTTGCTTCTTTAGGTTGGAATTTGGTCGGGAGGTACTTAGCCTTGAATTCTGAGAAGCTCATGTCAGCGAATTGATTTACACCCAGAGTCCAAGAATTTCCAAGGCTGTTGAAAATGCGGATATAAGCTAAGTTGTCACGGAATATTTTGAATCTCATTCCGTATTCTTCATCAGATTCGTAGGATTTCTGGTATTCGTCCATATAATCTCTGAATTCTTGCTCCTCAAAGGCAAACTGAGCAAGAGCTGGAGAAGCTGAGGAGCTTGTTACTGCAATTGTAGCAACAACTCCGACAACAGCTAGAAGACCGAGGACAGCAAAGACGGTCTTTTTGGAGGTTTTGGCTTGAGTGCTGACAGCGAAATAGCCTTCCATTTTAATTTATTAAATTCACCTATTTTATGGAGTAAATCATGTGATTTGTTTCATTTTGAACAAAAATAAAAAAATTTATTTGCTGCCTTTTATTAGCAGGAGCTTTCTATATTTAAAAAGCCTAATGCATAAATTTAACTGAATTAAACTCAATCTTAAATTGATTAAATTTTTTTATTCAATATATTTTATTTTTAAAAAATTTTTGATACAGGATATTCGGTATTTTTAAATCAGCTTAAATAGGCCTTATACTAAATATAAAATCAGAAATATCAAAAATATTTTTGAATAAGAAACTTAAGCAATAAACTTAAAGACTATATAATTTCAAAGATATTTTGAAAGGTATTATTGAAAGCAAATCTATAATTAAAATCGATTAAACTGACCCTAATAGGTTAAATCGGCTTTTATAATAAAAGATGACTAAATATATGGCTGTTCTTCTACCCATTTTCAGCTTTAAAGTCTATATTTAACTCAAAATCTAAGAGATTCCAGGCTAAGAATTAATATCTATAAAAGCTCTCCATCTCCAAATTTACATTACCATATGAGATTTTAATATTGAAGAATTATAATGCTATAAATAAATATAGAAACAAGAAATTAAATTTACAAAACTCCTATACAAAAATTAAAAGAGAAAGCACTTGCAAGAGAAGATCAATAACACCTATAAAAGATAAAGATAAAGAACAAAATAATCGGTAATCTCAATTGACTAAGCGAAAGAATAATTCTTGGTTTTTAGTTTAGCTTTATCTATCAGAAATAGTAATTTTAGATTTTTTTAAATAATGATTCTACATTAAGACATTGCACTGAGTATTAAATCCATGATAATGATGATGACACAATAAGCAGGATTTTTAAAGAAATAGTAGATTTGCAAGATAAGATAATTTTTTTGCTTTGTTTTCCAAATGGTGCGCATTTCTATCTATCAAGATGTGCCACACCAGTATGAGAACTTATGTATGAAAACTTATTGGGACTATAACTCCTACATTGCTTTTCAATATATGCTACTTATTCTCAAAATTACCCTCTTTACCAATTTAATGACCAATGTGTAAGAAATATATATACCAGTGCATTTTGGGAGTTAGAAGAAGAGTATATGAACTCTATCCAGCCTGCGGATAATGATGATAACTCTGCTGTTATAGCAGCAATTGGAGGCTTTCTATCTTTAATAGCATTTTAAGCTAAATTATACTGATTAAATCCAATAAGTTCGTTAAATTTAAACTATTGGGTATGATGGTTCCATTTGGATACCACAGACACCAGCTCCTGCCTGTACTGCAATTCTGATGTAACCTTGTTCTCCCCAATTTGGACCCCAAGAATTCTTGACTTTCCAGTATGGAGGGGAATTGTTGAAGTTGTAACCTACAATCAAAACACCGTGGTCTAAAGCTGTTCCACAATTACTGCTAACAATGCCTCCTTTATAGAGTTGCCAAGCATCTTGATCAGCTTCAACTGCGACTGATATTGGTTGCTGAGCAACTGCTGCTTGTAATTGGGCAACGTTATTTGGGGTGACATTAGAGTATCCGCTAATGTTACAGCTGGATTGGCCAACTTTGAACCAGTTGCATTTGCCATCGCTTGCCGTGTAAGGATAGTTTGCTTCTGAGTTGATTCCATAATCAACTATGAATTTGAAAGCATTGTCCATAAGCCCGCCATTGCAACCTTGATTTCCGAATTGAGTAGAGCAATCGACAAGTTCTTGTTCGGAGAAGGATAGAAGGGTGTGTCCAGCAAGGAACCAGGCACCTTCTACAGATCCAGTTGTTGAGAAAGCCCAGCAGCTGCCACATTGTCCTTGGTTCTTGACAGGGGTTACTGCACCTTGTGTGGTCCAGTCAACTTGGGATGGGACTGAAACTTCATCAAGCATGACGACGTTGGTTGCTTCTTTAGGTTGGATTTTGGTCGGGAGGTACTTAGCCTTGAATTCTGAGAAGCTCATGTCAGCAAATTGATTGACACCCAAAGTCCAGGAATTTCCACGGGTGTTGAAAATGCGGATATAAGCTGAGTTGTCACGGAATATTTTGAATCTCATTCCGTATTCTTCCTCAGAGTCGTAAGATTTCTGGTACTTGTCCATGTAATCTCTGAATTCTTGCTCCTCAAAGGCAAACTGAGCAAGAGCTGGAGAAACTGAGGAGCTTGATACAGCAATTGTAGCAACAACTCCGACAATAGCTAGAAGACCGAGGACAGCAAAGACGGTCTTTTTGGAGGTTTTGGCTTGAGTGCCAACATCGAAATAGCCTTCCATTTTAATTTATTCGACTCATCTATTTTTGGAGAAAATCATGATATTGGTTTTGAACAAAAATTAAAAAATTTATTTGCTTCCTTTTATTAGCAGGAGCTTTCTATATTTAAAAAGATTAATGATAAATGTAAGTGAGTTAAGCTCATGCTTAAATTGATTAAATTTTTTTATTCAATATATTTTATTTTTAAAAAATTTTTGATACAGGATATTCGGTATTTTAAAGCAGCTTAAATATGCTTTATACTAAATATAAAATCAGAAATATCAAAAATATTTTTGCATAAGAAACTTAAGCAATAAACTTAAAGACTATATAACTTCAAAGATATTTTGAAAGGCATTATTGAAAGCAAATCTATAATTAAAATCGATTAAACTGACCCTAATAGGTTAAATCGGCTTTTATAATAAAAGATGACTAAATATATGGCTTTTCTTCTACCCATTTTTAGCTTTAAAGTTTAGATTTAACTCAAAATCTAAGAAATTCCAGGCTAAGAATTAATATCTATAAAAGCTCTCCATCTCCAAATTTACATTACCATATGAGATTTTAATATTGAAGAATTATAATGCTATAAATAAATATAGAAACAAGAGATTAAATTTGCAAACTCCTATACAAAAATTAAAAGAGAAAGTATTTCTAAGAGAAAATCAATAACACCTATAAAGATAAAAAACAAAATAATCTGTGATCTCAATTGACTAAGCGAAAGAATAATTCTTGGTTTTTAGTTTAGCTTTTCTGCGCTTTTTGGCATCTTGCTTGAAAAGATGGTTGCTGACGTCACCATTTGCAGTTAAGATGGCGACCTTATGTTTATAATAGCTTGCTAAAAGAGGAAGCACTTTAAAATCTAAATAAGTTGAATTAAGCTTATTTTATTGCATCATCATTATAAAGGAATTAATACTCAGTACAATGTCTTAATTTAGAATCATTATTTAAAAAAATCTAAAATTTCTATTTCTGAGTCTTTACAGGCAGCATTTGGCCTCTCTCAAGCAAGACTTCATAGTGTGCTCTACTTAATCGAACCCTCCATTATTATTATTATTATTATTAAGCAGATTTTTAAAGAAATAGTAGATTTGCACGATAAGATAATTTTTTTGCTTTGTTTTCCAAATTGGTGGCATTTCAATCCATCAAATTTGCCACACCAGCATGAGAACTTATGTATGAAAACTTATTGGGACTATAACTCCTGCATTGCTTTTCAATATTATGCTACTTACTCTCAAATTAACCTCTTTACCAATTTAATGACCAATGTGTAAGAAATATATATACCAGTGCATTTTGGGAGCTAGAAGAAGAGTATACGAACTCTATCCAGCCTGCGGATAATGATGATTACTCTGCTGTTATAGCAGCAATTGGAGGCTTTCTATCTTTAATAGCATTTTAAGCTAAATTATACTGATTAAATGGAATAAATTCGTTAAATTTAAACTGTTGGGTATGATGGTTGCATTTGGATACCACAGATACCAGATCCTGCCTTGACTGCGACTCTGATGTATCCTTGTTCTCCCCAATTTTGACCCCAAGAGTTCTTGACTTTCCAGTATTGAGGAGAGTTGTTAAAGTTATAACCTACAACCAAAACACCGTGGCTTAAAGCTGTTCCACAATCCTTGGTAACAATGCCTCCTTTATAGTATTGTTAAATATAGTTAGCTTCAACTAAGGGGTCAGGAAAAAAACAGCATAGTTTTTTACAGCTGCTCTTTGAACCGTGGAAAAGGCTGAAAATTTCTTTTTTTTTCACTAATAGATTTTTAAAAATAATGGCATGCAAAAAAGTGTATAGCAAAAGAAAGAAAGCCATAGGTATAAATAATCAAAAATAAAATAAAATGCAAGCTAGGGTTGTTAACGACTTACTAAAATATAATAATATATCTTTAATGCAAAATTATTAGCTTTGCTTAAGATGATTGTTGAGTTGGCCATTTCTATATTCGCCAGATGAAAAAGTTTTTTAACTCGTGTTTTCCACTTATCTTTTTGAATCGTTAAGGCGGTTGTTTCTCCTAGAGTCTTCGCTTATTTAGATTTTCCGCGATATTTCTTGCTTGGGTGTCTGCTATGAAATTCAAAAAAATGAAATCTCTGTTAGACTTTTAGCTCTTATGGAAAAATGCGACCCTGGATAAAATATAAGTATCCCGCTAGGTATATGTTCGATGATCTAGTAATAATATATCTAGAGTTATGAAAAGAACTGGGCATTAGCGAGAGCATATCATATTTTCTTATTTTATTTTTTCCCTCAAAAACATCATACAAAATAACTGAATAATATGTTGCAAGTGCTTGCTTTGAAATTGATATATTATTTAGAACCGGGAATAATATAACTAAAATATTTATCTTCTTAAATATCTCTAATAGCAGGATTGTATGCTCATAAGTGCCTAAGAGAATTAGGAAAAAATATATGGAAAAGCTGCTGCACTTTTTTATATGGTTGCTCCAATATTTTAATTACTGATTTTGCATTTTATTTTCTGTTTTCTTTATTTATTATTTATATCCCTATGGGCATTTTTTTTCTATCCACATTTTACCTTAGTTTTGGCAGTGAGCCTGGCTGTTGAGCAACTGCTGCTTGTAATTGAGAAACATTGTCTGATGCGACGTCGGTGTACTTGCTAATGGTAGCGCTGACTTGGGAAGCTTTTGCCTTGTTGCAAGTGGCTTGGACTGCTGTGTAAGCATAGTTTGCTTCTGAGGTGATTCCTTGAGCAATGATGTATTTGAAAGCATAGTCAACAATCCCACCATTACAACCTTGATTTCCATAACTAGATGAGCAATCAACAAGTTCTTGCTCGGAGAGAGATACAAGGGTGTGTCCAGCAAGGAACCAGGCACCTTCTACAGATCCAGTTGTTGAGAAAGCCCAACAGCTGCCACAGTTTCCTTGGTTCTTGATGGGGTTACTGCACCTTTGGTGGTCCAGTCAACTTGGGATGGGACTGAAACTTCATCAAGCATGACGACGTTGGTTGGTTCTTTTACTTAGCCTTGAATTCTGAGAAGCTCATGTCAGCGAATTGATTTACACCCAGAGTCCAAGAATTTCCAAGGCTGTTGAAAATGCGGATATAAGCTAAGTTGTCACGGAATATTTTGAATCTCATTCCGTATTCTTCATCTGACTCGTAGGATTTCTGGTATTTGTCCATGTAATCTCTGAATTCTTGCTCCTCAAAGGCAAACTGAGCAAGAGCTGGAGAAACTGAGGAGCTTGATACTGCAATTGTAGCAATAACTTCGACAACAGCTAGAAGACCGAGGACAGCAAAGACGGTCTTTTTGGAGGTTTTGGCTTGAGTGCCAACAGCGAAATAGCCTTCCATTTTGATTTATTAAATTCAACTATTTTATGGAGTAAATCATGCGATTTGTTTCATTTTGAACAAAAATAAAAAAATATATTTGCTGCCTTTTATAAACAGGAGCTTTCTATATTTAAAAAGCCTAATGCATAAATTTAACTGAATTAAACTCAGTCTTAAATTGATTAAATTTTTTATTCAATATATTTTATTTTTAGAAAATTGTTGATACAGGATATTCGGTATTTTAAAGCAGCTTAAATAGGCTTTATACCAAATATAAAATCAGAAATATCAAAAGAATTTTTGCATAAGAAACTTACGCAATAAACTTATAGATTATATAATTGCAAAGATATTTGAAAGGTATTATTGAAAGCAAATTTATAATTAAAATCGATCAAACAGTCCCTAATAGGTTAAATCGGTTTTTACATAAAAAGATGACTAAATGTATACGATTCTTCTACTCATTTTAGCTTTAAAGTTCATATTAACTCAAAATTTAATATTTTAGCCAGAAATCCCAGGCTAAGAATATAAGCTATAACCCTATATCTAATTGGAGTCCAAAGTATTAACAAAATAAAGTACAACAAAAAGAAAAGATATTAGCACTGATCTCCAGTTAGGGAGTATTCTGCCATTTAGCATATCGGCAGAAGTTATAGCCGTTTTTTCCGTATAGAGTTTAACATCGGCTACTCTTGAATAAGTATCGATATAAGTTTGAGTATATACTTTACCTATGCCTTTGAAAGAACCTACATAATAGACATCTTGTGCTCCAAGATAACCTGGATGCTCCGTTTCTATCTCTCCATAAGCTTCTTTTTCAGTCTAAAACTTTCAGCTTCCGTAAGAAGAATACCATCTTGCGCCATCTTCTCTAATGCTACTAAGCGTTTCTTTAGATTGCTTAGATCATTTCTAAGCCATATTGATCTAACACCTCCTTGTGACACTAATATCTCTTTGCGTTTCAATTCATTAGATACGCGAAGTTGACTGTATGCTGGATATTCTATCGCCATATCAAGCACTGCTTTCTCTATAGTAGGATCAACTCTGTTAGCTATTATAGGTTTCTTACGACTAATCTCGTATAAAGCTTCTTCGCCACCTGTTTCATATAGTTCTTTAAATCTATAGTAACTATCCCTACTATATCCCATGGCTTTATATGCGGATGATATACTGCCAAGACTCTTTGCAAGCTCAAGTAATACTAGTTTTGGCTTGATTATTTTTAAATTCAAGTTCATTTTAATCTCCATTTAATAATTAATTTAATTTATCTAATGTAAGATTAAGTTTAAACAAATTCAAAATTGTATCATAATTTATTTCTATCTAACATAAGATCGTTCTTGTTAAATCTATTGTTATAGATAATCTAAATTATACCACATCCCATCTTCTATAATGTTCATTACTGATTCCACATATAATGACTTAAGCTCAGCTTGTATAGATGCTATTAATATTTGTGTCTCAGCTTCATTTTTAGGTTGTTCACAAAGTCGTCCACTTAAAAGATGTGCGAATAGTTCTATATCACTCAGCTCTTTAACCTCGTGTGATTTATGTACACGATTCAACCACTCAGCAAGTTTGTATGATATCTCAGGTAGTTCAGATATTTGTATTTCCACTGGACTAGCGTTAATTATATTTATAAGAAATTTTTTCGAGTGCATTATTTTATGTAAACGAGTTAGTTTTGGTAGGATTATTACCTCATGGTAATCTGCAATAACTTGTTTGAGCGTATCCGATAGCTTCATAATTTTCTCCCTTTTTATTATTACTTTCTATCACCACAACTCATAAGAGAGCTGGATTGCAAAACCGGCTTCATCGCTTCTTCGTTTATGTTCTTCTGTTATCACATTGATATTCCAATAAGTTTAGAAGCTAAATGAGCATTCTGCCCTATCTTGCCAATAGCAAGACTTAAATTTTCCGGATATACAGCTCCTATAACTTATTAATGCAGACTAAAGTTTCAATGAAGCCAAAACTCATATATAAAATTAAAAGAGAAAGCACTGTTTTAGTGAGAGAAAGGTCAATTGACACTTATTTTTTCATCAAATATTTTTAAATTAATTTTTGTAATAAAATCAATTTTTTCTCATAATTCTTCCTAAAGGTTTGCTAATTCTTTTAATTCAGATACATCACTTATGAGTCATAGATATGGTGTGGTTCTTTCGTAATTTACTCCAATAATATCTCTTAAATGATTGATAAAATCTCTTCTTTCATTCTTGTATTTGATACATATATTTATGCTGTGTTTCTCTGTTTCTTTCGTTTTACATAAATTACACATATCATTTTGATTAATATTTTGATTTTTCTTTGAGTGTCTTAGGGCTGTTAGAGTTTGTGCAGGTCCTGCTGCGTATCTTCATGCTGCTTTAATTCTCGCTTCACTTACCAAGTTTTTATTTAGATTTCAAAATTGCAGTTGACATTTAGAGTTAAGGTTAATCTCTCTTAAGAATTTGTACGTTTTTAGTGTAATCTTTTTATCAATTTCTTTTTCATGTATTTTTTGCCAGTATCTTTTAACTTTTAATTTGACGTCTTTCTTTCAGTCTTTGTTAATTCAATTTACTTCACTGTCAGAGTACCGATATGGTAAATTTAATTCATACTTGCTCAATAAATTTGCATATAAATCTTGAGTTGGTGTTATTCTGTCCTTTAAATTTTTAAGAAAATGTAATGAAATTTCAGAATATGAGTTCATTTCATATATCTTTTGTAGAAATATCAATGATTTTTGATCAATATATTGTTCGACTGTAGGAATATTTAAATCAAGTAATATAGGCTCTATTGGTGTTTTGCTGTATACGTGGCAACATTCTCTAATAATTTTATTGAACATTCTTTGGATAAAAATAATTGCAGTTTTACTTCTTTTTCTTGAGCAAATTTCCAATCCATATGTGCATCTCGGAAGAAATATTGCTTTATAGCAGTTAATTAATGTTGTAGTTGGGATATTTAGCATTTTTCTAATTGCTGGTATAAATGAACTACATGTACCTATTGCTTTATTTTTTAAATAAGCATATTGTGATTGATCTAAACCTGTTGATTTTAAATTTCCTTTAAAAACAATTCCTAAGTATTTATATTTATCAACTATTGGAATTTCAGTTCTTTTAAAATGTAGTTTGGGTAATTTTTGGAGGGTATTTTTTCTGTTTCTATTAATAATTGTCATCAATGCCGTTTTTTCAGGTCCTATATTTAAATCCATACCATTTTTTTCTGTTCATTTTTTAAGATTATTAAGAATTGACTGTAGATCCTCACATTTTCCTGTAATAAAAGCTGTATCATCTGCATATTGAAAATTTATTTTTGAGTATAAATTCTCGTTTTTAATTAATTCTAGGCTAATATCTTTTGTTACATTTTCAATATCATCGATATAGATATTAAATAGTAATGGAGAAATCGCACTTCCTTGTCTAACCCCTTTAGTAATATCGATTTTAAATGTTTCATTTCCGTTGATTATTAAGGTAGTCTTTTCTCCTTTAATCATCTGGGAGATTGATTTTCAACTATCATCTGTGACTCTCTTACTTTTTATCTTTTCCATGAGTTTAGTTCTATCCACAGAATCATATGCTTTCGAAAAATCTATAAAAAGTATATATGAATCACTCTTTTTCCCTTTATTGTAATATTTTCGATATTCTAAGGTATTTTTCAGTAAGAAACTTTGTGTTATGCATGATTTTCCTTTTCTAAACCCATGTTGTCTATCTGAGATCTTAACGTTCTTTTCAATTTTTCTTAGTTCAGCCTTGTCAAGAATCTTCATAAAACTGTTCATTAATGTTATAGGTCTGTGATTCTTCAGTTCTTTATGATTTCCTTTACCTTTATATATAAGAATAGTCTTAGCTTCATTTGCAACATCCGGTATACCATAAATTCTGCAAGTATTTAAAAAATGTGTTATTGCTTCTACCATTATATCTCCTCCTTTTTTTATTATTTCATTCGTTATATTATCTGGTCCAGGAGCTTTTCTGTTAGGCAAAGATTTAATAATATTCTCAATCTTTTTTGAGTTTCAAAGTTCATCTTCTAGACAACCTGCTTGTGGAATAAAAGATATCGTACTCCTAAATTGATCTTCAAATTCTTTTGTTCAAGATTGAATCTCAAATGCATTCATTGGTAAGACCAGTTTTTTTTTATTCAATAATCTTTTTATTTTGTTTCAAGCTCCATAGGGATCATTTATGCATTGTTTTAATCTATTTTCACTTATTATTTCATATCTATCTAGTCTTTTTAACTGATCAATGCATATTTTCTTTACTTTCCGTATTCTTTCAATAAATTCATTATTTTTCTGAGAATAGCAAAATTTGATTCATTCTTTGAGTTTGCTATTTCTTTTCCTTACTCCCCCCCCCCCTCCGTGAGCGAACAAAACCATTAGAAAAATCGCCATTTTTTGACACCAAAAACCCACCCTCCGTGAGTGAACAAAAGTATTTTTAATAGAAAAAATTTTAATAGAAAAAAATTTTGCTATATAAGTGATAATTAGTATAATGAAATCTAGAGCTAATTCTGTTTAAATTTTAAACAAATTGCGTTTTAAAACATAAATTTTGCAAATTAAATTAGTATTTGCTTCCCAATTTTTGCAAATTAGGATTTTTTTTAAATTTCGAAAAAAATATTTTTTATATAAAATTTATATATAAATTTTTTTTAAAAAAAAAAAAAATTACCCCCCTCCGTGAGTGAACAAAATTTTTTTGTTCGCTCACGGAGGGGGGGGGGAGTTAAAATTTTCATTTCTGGAGTTTTAAAATGATCAGGCTGTAATTTAGTTTTTAGAATAATTGATTCTTCATCTAAGATAGTCTTTATTTCGGTATAGATTTGAGAAGGGTTATTTGTTATGAAAATACCTTTTTCTTTGAATTTAAGAAAGAGTCTACTTTTAAAGCCTTCATGTTCATCTCCTTCTAGTTTATATCATGGAATAATTGTTTTTTGAGTTCTTAATGATATAATTATCGAAATGCGTGATAGGAGTAAAATATGGTTAGTATTTAATTGAGGGACTTCTATATAAATAATTTCTGATGTTGAGTTTGAGAGAATGTAATCAATAATTGTGTGTGTATTATGACCTCTAAAAGTTGATATTTGCATATCATTGAGAATGTATAGATGAGAATCTTTTATAAATTTAGAAAATATCTCTCCTGTTAGATCATCGATTTCAGATAAATATCCTTTTAGATGTGCATTAAAATCACCCAATAGTACTATTTGACGTCTATCCTTTTGATTCTTTTGAATAATTTCTTGAACTTCTATGATAAAGTCAATATAGTCATCAATTGATTTCTTACTTTGGTGATTTGCTACTACTGGGGCATAAGCTACTATTATTAAGTAATCTTCAATTAATGTTGCTGTTATTCTATGATTGTTAGTTTCAATTGATGTTATTAGATTTGCAAATGTTTCATGTATTAGTAACCCAGTTCCGCCTGATCCTCTGTTGCCAGCAATTGGCCCATTATTTCCAATTCAGATAAATCCTTGAATATATAAGGAAGTTTTCAGTCATGTTTCAGCAATTCCAAGAATAGAAATATCATTAGTAATCATTAAATTAGTACACCTATAGAAGATAAAGATAAAAATCAAAATAATCTGTGATCTCGATTATCTAAGCGAAAAAATAATTCTTGACACTTTGTAAGTTCATTTAGTTCAGCTTTATCTATCAGCAATAGTGATTTTAGATGTTTTGCTAAATGATAATCTTACATTAAGACATTGTGCTGACTATTAATTCATAAAATAATAATGATAATGATGATGCTAATAAGCAGATTTTTAAAGAAACAGCAGAATTTGCATTAAAACAAAAATTTATGCTTTGGCTTTTCAAATTGGTACGCACTTCAATAGATTAAGATTTTCCACACCAGTATGAGAACTGGAAACTTACTGGGACTAAGCTACTTCAATATACCCTCTTTACCAATTAAAAGACCAATGTGTAAGAAGTATATATACAAGTGCATTTTGGGAGCTAGAAGAAGAGTATATGAACTCTATCCAGCCTGCGGATAATGATGATAACTCTGCTGTTATAGCAGCAATTGGAGGCATTCTATCTTTAATAGCATTTTAAGCTAAATTATACTGATTAAATGGAATAAATTCGTTAAATTTAAACTGTTGGATATGATGGTTGCATTTGGATACCACAGATACCAGCTCCTGCCTTGACTGCGATTCTGATGTATCCTTGTTCTCCCCAATCTGCACCCCAAGAGTTTTTGACTTTCCAGTATTGAGGGGAGTTGGTAAAGTTGTAACCTACAACCAAAACACCGTGGTCTAAAGCTGTTCCACAATCCTTGCTAACAATACCTCCTTTATAGAGCTGCCAAGAATCTTGATTAGCTTCAACTGCGACTGATATTGGCTGTTGAGCAACTGCTGCTTGTAATTGGGCAACGTTGTCTGGGGCGACATCGGTGTACTTGCTAATGGTAGCGTTGACTTGGGCAACTTTGATCTTGTTGCAGGCTCCTTGGACTTGTTGATAAGGATAGTTTGCTTCTGAGGTGATTCCTTGAGCAATGATGTATTTGAAAGCATTGTCCATAAGTCCACCTTTGCAACCTTGATTTCCATAAATGGAGTTAGATGAGCAATCAACAAGTTCTTGTTCGGAGAGGGATACAAGGGTGTGTCCAGAGAGGAACCAGGCACCTTCTACAGATCCAGTTGTGGAGAAAGCCCAGCAGCTTCCACAGTTTCCTTGGTTCTTGACAGCGGTAACTGCACCTTTGGTGGTCCAGTCAACTTGGGATGGGACTGAAACTTCATCAAGCATGGCGACGTTGGTTGCTTCTTTAGGTTGGAATTTGGTTGGGAGGTATTTATCCCCCTTTTAAGAACAGATACTTTTGCAAGGGTGCATTTTTTTTTAAAAAAAATTATGATGATATCTTTAAAAGAATTTTTTCGTTTTTCGGAGATTTAATTTTTTTCATAAGATTATGTTTAGAATGAAGCTGTCAAATATAATAGAAATAGCTGGATATCTTATTACATCAATTGTTAATTATATATAAATTTAACCCAAAAAAATTTTGCTTGATATTAAAAGGAGGTGTTAGCCTTGAATTCTGAGAAGCTCATGTCAGCGTATTGATTGACACCAAGAGTCCAGGAATTTCCAAGGGTGTTGAAAATGCGGATGTAAGCTGAGTTGTCACGGAATATTTTGAATCTCATTCCATATTCTTCATCAGACTCGTAGGATTTCTGGTATTTGTCCATGTAATCTCTGAATTCTTGCTCCTCAAAGGCAAACTGAGCAAGAGCTGGAGAAACTGAGGAGCTTGATACTGCAATTGTAGCAACAACTCCGACAACAGCTAGAAGACCGAGGACAGCAAAGACAGTCTTTTTGGAGGTTTTGGCTTGAGTGCCAACAGCGAAATAGCCTTCCATTTTGGTTTATTAAATTCACCTGTTTTATGGAACAAATCATGTGAGGCTTATAATGTTTTGTTTATTTATCAGATATAAATATAAGATTACAATAAATCAGTAAGGTTTTATACACACTCGTTTCATATAATTTTTTACTAACTCCCCCCCTCCGTGAGTGAACAAAAAAATTTGCTCACTCACGGAGGGGGTTAATTTTTTTTTTTAAAAAAATTTATATATAAATTTTTAAAAATTTTTTTTATCGAAATTTAAAAAAATCCTATTTCACAAAAATTGGAACACAAATATTAATTTAATTTATAAAATTTATGTTTTTAAATAGCAATTCGTTTAAAATTAAACAGAATTAGCTCTAGATTTCATTATATTAATTATCATTTATATATCAAAATTCTTTTCCATAAAAAAATTTTTCTATAAAAAAATTTTTGCTCACTCACGGAGGGTGGGTTTTTGGGCAAAAAATAGCGATTTTTTCTAATGGTTTTGTTCACTCACGGAGGGGGGAAGTAAGCTATTTTATATGTGAACCCAAATTAATTATTATTTAAATATTTAAGACTGGTTCAAATTTTATTATTTACTATTTTTAAATAGTTCGATATGGATAATTGGGTATTTTAAAGCAGCTTAAATTGCTATTTTCTTAAAATATTTGTATATAAAAATTAGAATATCAAAAGCGATTTTGCATTGCAAACTTACGCAATAAATTTAAAGATTATATAATTAAAAATAATTAGGAAGATATTTAAAAGGAATTATTGAAAGCAAATTTATAATCAAAATGGATCAAACTGACCCTAATAGGCCAAATCGATTTTTACCTAAAAAAGATGACTTCGTGTATGGTGACTCTTCTACTTATTTTCAGCCTCAAGGTCCAGATGTAACCCAGCATCCAATTTTGCAGCCAGAAATCCCAGGCCAAGAACTATTTGATATCTATAAGCGCCCTCCATCTCCAAAACTTATATTACCAGACGATTCCTACTTCTACATCAACGTTTCAGGCCAAATAGAATACGCCGATTTTCAAGGAGTTGACAGCTTATTTATGAAATATGATTTTGTTGCAGGTCCAGAATGGCAAATCATCTATGGCCAAAAATCAGGCGGCTCGCAAACAGCTTATAAAGCCCGTGGCAGCAATCGACGACTTGTATGAAATTTTCCTTTCAACCTCGGCTTTCGCAGTACAAATCTTAAAGGCTGGCCTCAATTAATCATCACATGCATAGGCGGGGATTTCTTAGGACGAGAAGTAATCAAAGGGTATGGAAATGGCCATATCCCTACACAACCAGGCCGCCACGAAAGGACTCTTTACATGTATCGTCCTAAATCCTCCTCTATTTTAGTCAATTTCATAGGAGCACTCAAAGGGAAACTAGCTGAACTTATAGACCCGCCATCTACTTTAGGTATGGCTGATGGAAGAGAAGTCACCAGAATGGAGTCAGGAGGGTCAGTAAAAATTGTATTCCAAGTAAGCCAAACGAACATGGAGAAGTTTGGCTACTCTGTTAAATCGATTAGCTAATTAATTATTCTAATTGTAATTCCATTATATAAGTATCTGCTATTATTCAAATATGAATCAGTCTCTCTATAAAAGGCGACTTCCTCATCAATTAATTGCATTTGCTTCTAACCGAGGAAAACAGATCTTCAAAGAAGCCTTAGACGAAGGCAACATGGAGTCGTATTTTGAGCTTTCCCAGCAGTTTTTGACACAAGATAGACCTGAAGATTGCGGACTAAGCACATTGGTGATGGTTTTAAATACTCTAGGAATTGATCCTGGGAAGACCTGGCATTACCCATGAAGATGGTACTCAGAAGACTTATTGCACTGTGGACAACGAGACCCTGACGGTATCGAGCTTAACGAATTCGTCCAGCTTGCTTTATGTAACAAAACCTGGGCAATGGGATTTTACCCTGCAATTCAAAAAGAAAAAGAAATGAAAATCAACATAAAAAGCTCCTGCAACTTACACCCTGAAAACGTACATTTTAGGTTCGCAAGTTTAGACACTTTTAGAAGTGCCATTGTAAGCGCTTCGAGGAGATCAGGATTTGTGATTGCAGTAAATTCAAGCAGAAAAGCGTTGGAACAGACTGGGGAAGGGCATTATAGTCCTTTAGGGGGATATCATTCAGGGACTGATATGTGTCTGCTGTTAGATGTGGCGAGATTTAAGTATCCAGCTTATTGACTGCCTGTTCCGTTGATGTATGAAGCACTTGAAAGAAAAGATCCGGCGTCAGGGAATTCGCGAGGGTTTATACTTTTGTCGAGATCTAAAAAGCATTTTCCTGAGACTTGTACAGTAAGCATGGATATTACGTCACTTAAACATTTGCCGAGGCCAGTTACAGAAGATTTGTTGGTTAGGCCGACACAAGATTTTTTAGCGCTGATTGTACATTATTTTTTTACTTTTTATGAAGATTTGACTCAGGATGTTATTGAGAAAATAGAAAATCAGCTGAAAGAGGTGGAGGAGCCAGTTTTGAATCCACAGTTGTTGATAATCTTAATCTTAATATCACGTTTAATGTCCCCTACGGGGTAGGTGTTCCCGGAGCCCACCGCCACCCTTCGACATATAGGGACAGATGCACAACCTCCCGGCACGGTCACACCACGCACCAAGCACCTTCAGGCAACGTTACCGACTTTGATGGCTCATGAATCAGCTACTTGCACTTGAACATGGGTTGTCCACTCAAAAAACCCAAAAAATAGATTTTCTTGTCAACTCTTGGCATAAAGAAACGCCTGGTTTCACGCTAGGGAGTTGCCCCGATTGGTCCCAAGGACTCTGCTGAGCTTCCCCATTCCAACTCCGTGTCCTTTCCTATGAGGAAAAAGCCATCCCTGAGATAGACTTGGGCTAGGCTCTGTACACAACCAGAATTGCTTGCCTAGCATTGCTGTCCTTCTCTGGAATGGTAAAATCTAAATGATATAGATTTAAGACTAAGATTTCACAGTTGTTGAATTTAATAAAAGAGATGAACCCTAGCTTTTCACAAAGCACAAAACTAGTGTCGCTAGGGTTTTCGCGGAACGAGTTTGAGCAACCATTAAATGGCTTTCTCAAGAAGCTAAGAAGGGATCTCGGTTTGTCAATAAGTTAATGAATTAATTTACCTATGCTATATAACAATAAGCTTTCTTTTCAAATTTAGCTTATTTGTGAATTTCTACATATTATATAACCCTGCCTCTAAATTCACCTCAGGTTTACTAAAAAAATCATTAATTTTTAAAAATAATTCCAATGGAAAAATTACCATTTATGAAAAGAAAAGATCAGGTCTCATTTAATAATTTTTTAATTAAATGAAAAAGATAAATTCTGAATTAAATAAAGCTTTATAAAGTATTGATGATTCATAAAAAGCTAGAAAAAGAGCTGTAGATCATATTAATTTTCATTTAAACTTGAAGATACTTACTTTGCATAAAAATAAATTTAATCTGGGCCATCATTTTTAATGCACAAACATTGGCGATCTCGAAGTTCAATAACTTTTCGTGAAGTAATCCCACATAATCCTTTGCAGGACGACACAAGTTGTGAGTTATGGCTGGCGAAATCTATTGTAATATACAAGGTAGGATATATTAAAAGCGAACCAACTAAAAGCAATAGCAGGAAAAGTAGCAATTTTTAAAACATTTAGAAGCGCTCCTATTGAAAACAACATATTTTTAAATATTTCAATTTAAAATGACTGGCTTATTTTCAAAAATTATTTACTCCCCCCATCCTTGATCGAACGGCTTGCCATCGTTCGATCAAGGATGAGGGTTAAAAAAATTTTATATATAAAATAAAAAATATATGTTTTTATTTTTTTTTTATTTACTTTTAAATAAGAGGGTTAAGAGTATTTAATAATTATTTTTACACAAAAAATTGAATTAATTTCATAAAAATACTGATTTTTAATATTTTTTATTTATTAGCCACCCCTTTAAACTGTATAAATATTAAATTTTTTTTTAAAAATTTTAAAAAATCTCTATTTTTTAGATTATTAAGTTTTTAAGCCTAGGCTGATGACTAAATCACTTCGGATGGTTGATTCCGTAGCTTTCTGTCGTCTCAAAGTCTCTGAAAACAACTTCATTAGGTACATCTTCCCAAGCTTTCGATAACTAATATATTTTTATATATTAAAAATTTGCATGATATGAAAATCGTTCGATTAAGGATGGGGATTAATTTCCCCAATTTTCAGGAATTTTTACAGTCAATCGTTCAATCAAAGATGGGTGGAGTTATTATGCATTAATAATAAATAATTAAATTTATAAAGGTTTATTCGAAAATGGAATTTTTAAGCTCGATATAAAATAAATTACCTATGAAATTTATATAGAATATAAAGCATGATGCTTAAAAATCATTTGCAAAGCATATAATAAAGCCTCTAAATTCAAGATATTGCAATTACCAAGAAGACGAGCCTGAAATTGAGTTTAAAAAAAGACTAGAATCAATTAACAGTTTCTTGCAGGTCGAAGGAGAATTTCTAAGATCAGAAGCATTTTATACAGTGATAGAAAACGCTATCGAAGAGATCAAGCCCGCTTTGCTTTTAGAGCTATATCACCCTTGTTTTGAAACCACAATCAAAGAGTAGTATTCATATACCTCTTTATGGTAGCTTCATATAAATAATAGCTTGAATTTTCTACCAGACAATCCACTTAATCTTCTATATAGTTTTGCCTCGATTCTTAAGACAGATTGATGCCATATCCACCTGATTGCCCTCGCCACAGAATGCTATAAGATAATTCGCAAAGAAAACAACCAAGAATTCATTGCTAATAAAATCAGAAAATTTTTCATCCCAATATTAGGAATTTTAAGTGTAGAAAACTACCAGGAAGAGCCAGAAATCGTGAAATCGGTTGAAAAAATACTGAAATACAAGAAAACACAAGAAATTTTGGAGCAGTTTCCATGTGATAAAGATTTAATTCAGCTAGAAATTGATGAGGTCGCTGTTCCAAGCTTATTAGATTTCGATATAAAGAAGGGGTTTTTTAATAAATGCCAAAAAAAGTCTAACTCCTCCCCTCCGTGAGTGAACAAAACCATTAGAAAAATCGCTATTTTTTGCCCAAAAACCCATCCTCTGAGAGTGAACAAAGATTTTTTAATAGAAACATTTTTTATGAAAAAAATTTTGATATATAAGCGATAATTATTATAATGAAATCTCAGTTAATTTTGTTTAATTTTAAACAAATTGCTTTTTAAAACATAAATTTTATAAATTAAATTAATATTTGCTTTCCAATTTGGATTTTTTTAAATTTCGAAAAAAAAATTGCCTATAAAATTTATATATATAAAATTTTTAAAAAAAAAACAAAAACCCTCCGTGATTAAAAAAAATTTTTTTTTGTTCACTCACGGAGGGGGGAGTAAACAGACTGCAAAAGGCATCTCAGAGCTACAGTTTTTCAGAGAAAACAGCAAAAATAAATCAAAAGAGCTTTGCTTCAGAAGATGTGCGTCTAGCGGCGAGTTGGCCAAAAAATCATATCAAAAGCGTAGAGAACTCGTTTTCAACCTTTTAGCAGCATCTGAGTCTCACTACTCCACAAGCAATTCTATCCGTTTACTACTGGAAAAAGAAATTTACAGTAAAAATTACCATGGACTCTTAATCAGTGATATCCCTCCGAATTTTTCTGCAAATAATCCTAATCTCGCTATATTTTTTTCAAGGACTTCTTTTCCGTCCAGTATCCAAGCACCTTCAGAAATCAATGAATCCTATGTCACAGAAAGGTCGAAGCTAGATCATCCTTTTAATGAAATTTTTGACGAAGTTTTACATATAGAAGAGTCTTCGCCAAATCCAAGAGAATGGATGACGCTTTTTGAAGACTCTTTAATTGCTATTTATTGCAAAGCATTGTCTGATAAAGGACTTTTATTGATGAGAACTTATGCGATGCTGTCAATCCCCCCAAAAGAACTTTACAATAAATTCATCACTCCTGCAATCTCAAGCAGAAATAAAGGAGCTTTCAGGAAAATCAAATTAATTGAATCCAAGCCTCATTTTGAGCTTTATTCATATAGACTTATGCCGTATGCAGGAATTGTGGAACGAGAGTTTATAGTAAGAAGATCATATATGGATGATTTTCCTGGACAAGGGGAATCAATGATTGTGATAAAAAGCATTGATGTAGAAGAAACTGGGGAGGTTAAAAGAAAATTTCCATTAGGAAGAGCTTTTGTTTCTGGCATGATTTTGAGACCTTCAGATAATGGAGGGACAAAACTAAGCTATATATTATCATTGGGCATAAAGAATACGTATTAATCTTATTATAAATTAAATTAGAGACTATTCCTATAAATTAGCATAAAATGCCAGCTAGGTGGGCTGATTCCATTACATTTACTTTACAATTATTTTACTGCTTTTGTCAAAGAAGTCATATCTGACTGCGAAAATATTTCTAAGACTGAATAAAATAATTAATTTAGGCTTGACTAAAGAATATTCTTGCACCTAAGAAGCAATACTTCAATAGCTCGAACTCCTGCCTAAACACTATGATTTTTCTGAGAGAAATTTGTTGCATTTTCATGACTTCTTCTTGGTTTTTGATATTATTTAGCCTTTCTTCTTCCTGTTCAAACTTTTGTTCAACGCTTTCAAACCAATGTAAAGAGTCAAAGTCGTTTTCTTGTTCCAAAATTCTTAAAATATAAGCTAAGCCTACAGCAAAGCCATCATCCTATATAAAATTTACAGTAAAGTACATGTCGTCTGCTTTTTTCTTCGTAAGCTTGTCTTTAGCTACTAAAATATTTTCTATAAAGCTAATTGTGAGGGCTGGAATTATTAGGTAAAAATATTTTAGATGCTTGGCTTCACTGTTATTTAGGACACCTTGGAAAGTTTTGACGAGAATGCTGAAATATTCGGTATCTTCAGTGAAATTTTTGGTTAATGAAGCAATGATGCTATCTAGAACCTTGGTAGAGATATCAGTGGATGGAGAATATTCTTTTGCCAGCTCTGTGAATTCAGGAATTTCTTGGGTATTTGGAGTTTTAAATTAAAAAAAAATAAAAATTAATATTAATAATAATTTTTTAAAAAATCAGAAATCGATTTGGAATAAATTGAGTTTTAGTGGCTGTCAAATTTAAGCCTGCAGTTTTTATCATACGAATCAGCCCAAGTGTATTTCCAATCTGGGTAATTAGCTGTCTAAATTTATCAATATAAGTAGCTCCACCTTCAAAAGTCCCAAGTCTTTTGATTTCTTTTAAGAAAGTTTCTGGTCTATCATATGGCATCAATTGGTTCAATTGGTCTCGGTTTGCTTCAAAGAATTTTTTATCTTTGACTAATTGTGAAAAAATGTGGTCATCAAATAGAAATTGTGAGAAAACTTGGAATTTTTTAGCGAGGAGCTTGTAAGTGGTGTTTATTGTGCTGTTAATTAAGCCAAGCCCATGAGTTTTTAATGAATTTGTTATATGCATAAAAGACACACATCTTACATGCTTATCATCTCCTGATGTAGCTTCCATGAAAAATTGGTTGTGAAGGTTGTATTTAAAACCGTTCACAAAGCTTGGGAGCTTTCTAGTGATTTCCAATAAATCCATACCTTGGTCTAGATGTTTGCTTGGTAAATGGACCTCGCTTAAGACCATATTGTACTTTTGCTTACTCCCCCCCCCCCCCTCCGTGAGCGAACAAAACCATTAGAAAAATCGCCATTTTTTGACCAAAAACCCACCCTCCGTGAGTGAACAAAAATTTTTTTAATAGAAAAAAATTTTAATGGAAAAAAAATTTTGATATATAAGTGATAATTAGTATAATGAAATCTAGAGCTAATTCTGTTTAATTTTAAACGAATTGCGTTTTAAAACATAAATTTTGCAAATTAAATTAATATTTGCTTCCCAATTTTTGCAAATTAGGATTTTTTTAAATTTCGAAAAAAATATTTTTTATAAAATTTATATATAAATTTTTTTTAAAAAAAAAAAAATTAACCCCCCTCCGTGAGCGAACAAAATTTTTTTTTGTTCGCTCACGGAGGGGGGGGGGGAGTTAGCAAGAGATCTCATTTCTTCGTAAACTCTTCAGTCGTTAAGGTTTAATGCAGTCATGTTGTAGAAAGTTTCATCAAGGTACCCTTCAATTCTTTTCTTAATATCAATGATTTTTTCACAAAATTGCAAAGGCTGGCTTTCAAGGAACCATGAAAGATTGCTTGATTCTAGAGGATTTTGTTTCTCAATCCCACTTATATATAATGAATGGATCTGCAAACGTAAATCACTCTCAATAGCCCTTGCTAGTGGCATAATCACCTGATTCACCAGCTCGTCTTCTCTATCCTTCAAATAATTGTCCTTTAGAGACTTCGGATCTTCCATATGTTTGCTTGCTAGCAGCTGATAAGCAGAGTCTTCTAAAGCCATGTACAAGTACTTCAACCTATGTACATTTGCAGGCTCTGCATATATAAAGCTTAAGAAATGGGTATTTAATTCCTGAATCCAATACACAAATGAACAGTCCGTCGACCGTTTCAAGTTATCTTGATAATCAGCTAAAATCCCAAGTCTCCAAATGCAGTCATTTACAATGCTCCTATCATTATCTCTAAGCTCACTTTTCATATCTAAAATCTCATTAGAAAACCTCAAAATATCAATTCTTGTAGCATTCATGCACCCTTTGGCCAAATCTTGGACCAATCTATAAACATTCATTAAATCCGTCGCCGTTTCCCCTTTTTTCCCATAATTTTTTTCTCTAATGGTATCAAATGGTCTTATCCCTTCATCAATAATAAGTTTCATAATCCCTCCAAGGTTCAAGGCAATAATTTCTTGTTTTCTTTCTAAAGTTGATGAAATGGCTTTTATAAGCTCTATGGCTTCCATTATTAATGGAATAAAATTAGCTGAAAAAGGAACTCCATGGTGTTCATGCAGCGCTGTATTAGTTTGGACGTAATTTTGAATCTGATAAGCTAATATTAGCCCTTGTAATAATAATTTTCCTTGTGAGGACTGTAATTGTTCTTGGGACCCTGATATTGATGACGAAGTATTCAAAAAGCTCTGCATACGAGAAGACCATAAGGAAAATTTTGTATGCCAAAACTGGACATAATTGCTAAGCTGCTCATCAGATTTTTGAATAAATTGAGAAATATAAGCGTCTGGATCTTTAGGCTCTAGGGTTATACTTTTTGGAGGTGGAGAGTGCTTCATTAATAGTTCACTTGGATAGATTAGGACAAGTCCAGTGATACTGACTGCTGGAGCCTTTTTTTGGAGGCTCCAAAAAGCTTTGAATAATTTTTTATCAAAATCTTTAGGGTAGAGTCTTCTGTATAAGAAATAGAGACATAGGACGTCAACGACCTGTTTAGATTCTTGCCACTCGAATTGAGTATCGATGGTATTGTAGATTTTATCAAGTTTTATTCTGAAGTATTGCTGGAATTCAGCTTGCAGCTCTTTATTGCTTGAAATGCCAGGCTCAAATGCTTTTTGGGTTAAGCAGACTTGTAAGCAGCTTGCTCCAAGAATGGTTCTATCCAGCTGCAAGCAGCATTTTCTCAGCTGTTTTTCTTGCCTTTCATTAATATTGTATTTCGAAGGAGCTGATTTCACAAATTGCATCATCCTTTTATAAAGTTCCCAATGGTTAGTTAAATTTTCATTATCAGCGACCACAGCATCAATAGAAGCTAAAGCTCCTAAAATCATGCCTAAAGCGTCAAAAGCACACATAGGGTGTATATATTTATAAATATTACCATTTATTTTTCTTTAAAAGCAAGCACTTTAATTTAGAAAAATTAGTAGCTTTATATACTATAGCCTAAAAATGTGCTATTTTATATAGGATACATACTTAAATAGCTTTGTATACATATCATGACTTTTAGCTTGTTTTTTATTAAAAAGGCAATGCAGCTGATGCACCATGTTAATAACCAAACTGTTCAGATATGACAAATTCTCAAAGGTTTCCCCTAAAAACCCTATAATTTTTCCAATCATGAGCTCAGCGTCACCTTCTTCAAGCTCTTGGTCTTGTGGAGTGCCTTCTCCGTAGAAGTTTAAAGCAGGAATTACATTTGTGTCAATATATTCCCTTGCAAGCCTGATTTCTGAGATTAAGTAAGTGAAGACTGTATAGACTTTGTTTAAATCGCTGTTGCTTGTATTCACCATTTCCAAGATGCCTATTGCTTTTTCAAAGCCCTGGTATTCAGTTGCCATAGCTCTAGGATGACAAGGTTCTTCTGATTTGATTTTTTGGATTTCGTTGAGTTTTTCTTTATAAAGTGTAATATACTTTTTTATATAAAATATGATATTGGTGCTGGCAAAGCCAGTTAATATAAATTTTTTGTTTTATAACGAGATTTGCCCTAATTAGAATAAGTTCTTTGAATTTGATGAGCTGAAATTCATTGGCTGGCCTTGCCATGGGATTAGAAGCTTTAGATTTGAGATCATCTGTCTCTTCGTCGCTATAGACAGGCTCCATTTATTATTCACCAGAAATTATATTGCTTTAATAGAAGTTTTCGGAATCATTTCAAGATTTTCAAAGGCTTGAAGTGTTGCCAATTACAGAAGGTGACGAGCATCTTGACTTTTACGATTTTCAAAAAGAAAATGTCTGAAAATATTAAATACTCCAAAAAATTTAGGAATTTTATATCATTATTGATTATCTGCAAATCGTAAAACTTAAAGAAAGCCTGAATTTAGTTGATTTTTTATATTTTTTATCATTTTTCACTAATTTCCTTTCTTTTCTCTTTTAATCAACCAAATTTCTGCACTTATCAAATTCAATTTATCATAATTAATATCAAAATAGCAAGAATCATCTATTAAATCGTTTTTATTAGCACTCACACTTTTTATTTTGTACATTACCACTCTTTCTAGCTAAAGTATCTTTCAATGCTGCATTTCCTACTTTTATCCCGCAGTGCTCTGTTGACAAGTTATATTCTCCGTTTTCCAATTTCACCAGCACAGCTTTTGCTGAATTAACAAAAGCTTCATCAACATTAAAAGCTTCCTTTGCGCTGGCTTCAATAAATAAAATCCCATGCTCGCTTGCGAATTTTTCTCCTTCTTCTGCAGTGATTGCTCTGTTGCTTTCTAAATCCACTTTATTGCCTACAAGAATTACAGTGATATCATGATTTGCGTTGGTTTTGGCCTCTGCAAGTCATCTTTCAATATTTGTGAAGCTGTCTCTATTGGTTACGTCATAGAGTAATAAGGCAGCAACTGCACCGCGATAGTAAGACCGAGTGATGCTTCTGAAATTTTCTTGGCCAGCCTATGTTAGCATTACTGTGTCCCACATTTGTAGCTTGATCGCTTTGTCATTAATTTTAATTGTCCTTGAGCCGAATTCTACACCAATTGTGAGATCATGGTCATTTTTAAATCGTCTGTCTGTGAATTGCAGCATGAAGCAGGATTTGCCTACACCTGAATCGCCTATGATAATGTATTTGAACAAATAAGAATATGCTGCCATTATATTTTTATTTAGAAAATTAACCTGAGAAGTGAAAATCATGATGAAAATGGATTATAATTTTGCATGAAATTGCATGAATTTATATTTAATATAATTTATTGAACTATTAAATAAAAATTACAATGAATAATAAATAAAAATAAAAATTCTTCTTATTGCTTGAAAATCTAATAAGAGCAGAAATTATAGTTAAAAAGTGAAATAAATTTATTTGAATAGGAATTTATTGGTCGCAAAAGACTGAAAATTAAGATGCATATAAATTTGGAATAATTGATTTTCTTTATTTTATTTGGATAATAAATTATTTACATCTTCATTTTATTTCGGTAAGTGGAAAAAATTTTAAAAAACATCCAATATAACTTCATATTTAAGTTATTAGTGAGAATGAATTCAGGTTGTCCCTGTACAGACCATTTGCTGGGAAATGGAAACTGTGAAGCATACTGCAATGTTTTAGCGTGCAATTGAGATAAAGGTGATTGTAATGAGTCCAAAGATCCTGCAGACATCACAATGATACTCATTATCGTTCTGGTGCCAACATTTATCTTGATCTTAGCGTAAACGTCAACATAGGATTTTTATATGCATTGTAAGATGCTTTCTAAAAAGAAAAAGCAATTCTCACAGACACGAAATTTCAATAGCTCAAGAAGGTGACGATTTTATATCAAAGTTAAGCTTCGAAAAGCTTGCTTCTTTTCCAGCATACACAGGAAACTTGTCTAGTGAAAGCGTTCTTATTTGCGCTATCTGTTTAGCAGAACTACAAAAGGATGAAAATATTATAATAACAAAATGTCTTCATGAATACCATGAAGAATGCATGAATCAATGGATAAATTCATCCAAAAATAAAATATGCCCTTGCTGTAGGAAAAAAGTTTAAGCAAAAAACAATTATTATATTTTAATTTAGCTTATTAAATCTAAATTAATACATTTAATTCTAAATTTCACATCAAGATGGAGTAGCTTTGCAAAAAACTCTTACTAATAAATTTTATCTATTATATTAAATAAAAGCTAATATGTTTACAGAAAAATAATCTAAAAATATTCATATTTAATTATGCAATCTAAACAATCATCAACTTGTCCTTGTTTGACCATCAATTTGGTAACGTAACATGCAATAAAATATGCAATAATTTTGAATTTAAATGTGACAATGGCGATCACAATTTTTCTCACTCTTTCTCTACAATTATTACATGAGTAATAATGATTAAACAGTTTGCTTTTCTTTATAGCATTTGCACAAAATTAATTTAATGAAAAAAGGCAAATCTCTAGAATTTCTCTAATCATGTGTCAATTTGTTTATTTCTGCAAAATGATGCTCTTGATATAATTAATTGGCAATTAATCATGAATTCTTATGCCAGCAGCGCTCAGGACAGTTTTGCCGGAAATAGAGAAGGATGTATTACCCCCAAATCGTGATAGTGGCTGAATATTTTATAGATGTCTAGAAAATGGTAAGTAGATTAGACAAGAAAGGCGATCAATCCAGTTAAAGGGCTCCTGAGAGGAGAAATACTCCCCAGGGATGATGGAAGGGGACTTTGTGAATGAATTGTAACATGTTTTCTAAAAAGAAAAAGCAATTCTCACAGACACTCAACCTTCAATAACTCAAGAAGTTGACGAATTTATATAAAATCAAGCATCTAAAAGCTTGTTTCTTTTCCAGGATACGCAAAAAACTTGTCTTGTGATAGCATTCTTATATTGCGTTATCTACCTGATAGAGCTACAAAAGGATGAAAATATTATAATAACAAAATATCTTCATGAGCATCATGAAGTTGGCATTTCTTAATAGATAAAAATAAAAAAAAGCATGCAAGCCCCGCTGCATGAGAAAAGTTTACACTAAAACAAATTATTTAATTTTAATCGAGTTTATTAATATAAAATAATGCATTTCTTTGAAATATCAAATGAGATATTGTAAATTTGAAACAAGCTCTTAATAAAAATGAAATATAGGTTGCTTTCCATCATATATAAAATAATAATCTTTTAATTGATTTAATCCTTTATCTTTTAATTATAAATTTTATCTATATTATATTAAATAAATGCTGTCATGTTTTACTGAAAAATAATCTGACATCATCCATATTTAATTATGCAATCTGGACAATCATCAACTTGTCCTTGCTCAAGCTATCAATTGGGTAATGGAATATGTGATAAAAAATGCAATACTCATGAATGTGAATGAGACAATGGTGATTGCAATTCGTCTCACTCCTCCTCTTCAATTATTACCTATGTCATAATAATGACAACGTTTTTATTTTTCCTTATAGCGGCTGTGTAAAATTAATTTAGAGCTTTCATTTATTTAATGAAGCGCTATAAAAGACGGATCTCAAAGGTTTCTCCAGAAATTCTAGAAAACTATGAGTTTGTTGCAAAATTTGCAACAAAGGCATTAATATCATTTTCAGTTCAAACTGAAGATGAAACGCGCGATTGCAATGCAATTTGCGCAATCTGTTTAGAAGTACTCCAAAAAGGAGATATTAAATTAATTACCAGCTGTTCGCATGAGTTTCACGCAGAGTGTATTGATCAGTGGCTTAAATGATCAGAAAAGAAATGATGTCCTTGCTGTAAGCAGGAAATTTAATAATTAATCTTTCTTCCTAATTAGGAATTTTATAACTTTTTAAGTATTCATTTTGATTTTATACGACAGTTCAAAATGGCAATATTAATTATACTTTTTCTCTAATATCGATTAAAAATTCATTTTTTGTATTAATAAGTTCATTTTATACTATAGAACATCATATATGTTAGCTTATAAATTTTTTAAAATAAGTTATCAAGATTTCCTTATCAATTCTGACATTTACAATTTTTTATAAATTTGCACTAAATATTTTCAACTTTCAAGAAAATAAATGGGACATAAATTAATTTTTCTCTTACTCCAAGTGAGAGAACAAAAATTTTTGCTAGTTTTTTTCAAAATTCATATTCAAAATAATTTTTAATTTTTTTTTAAAATTAAAGCTGTCTTATATTTAATTGCTCACTGAGGGTTTTTTTTTTACCCAAAAAATAGGGTTCGCTCACAAAACAAAGATTTAGTCCTATTCCCCTATTTTTCAGCACAGCGAGATCATTTTAATTGTCCTTGCTCAGACACATTATTAAATAACAAATACTGTAATTCAGAATGCAATATAAGAGCTTGTAATTGAGACTATGGTGACTGTGACTCCGAAGGCAGTTCAGAAATGTTGGAAGCTATTATAATTATCGCTATCATCGGTGGCCTATTAATTTTTATGTAATTACTATTTAGATTTTGTGCATGTTTTATTACTTCAAGATTAAGATTATTTGAAAATTTACGTGGAGCTACTATAAATCCTGTTAATATAAACGACACAACTTTTACACAACAAAATGCAGCAAATGAAGCCGTTTTCGCAATTTTTTCAGAGAAAACAAAATACTTAGGACAGCCAATCTGCGCAATTTGTCTTATGGAATTTCAAAGAGGAGATCCTATTAGAATCACAAAATGTTTGCATCTTTTTCATAATGAGTGCATAGAAAAATGAATGCTGGCAGCTCCAAATCCTAAATGTCCTGATTGCAACAAAGAGTGCACGCTTCAAAGCAGTTTTTATCAATAAAAAAATAAGACAAAGGTAGAAATCAAATTTTGAATTTAAATTTAGTATAATTATTAGGAGCAGTTTGTTTATTGTATTTAAGTAGTCAAAAATACATGATGCAGAGCCATCTTAAGTAAATTGCTAGGAAAATTAGCCTTTGCTTTTTCTTATAGGATTTAATTAAAATCTCTTGTGATAGAAAAACTGCTTAATCAGATTCAATATAAAATATCAATAAAAATTAATTTTGTAATATTATTTCTAATCTTGCATAAATTCATTTCTCTGACCTTTTTTTCTAATGACGTATACCATAATTATTTATGATTTTATTGCTATCGGTCTCTTGTCATGCTAGCTATAAGAAAATTCAAATGTAAAAGTTTTTTAAAAATTATTTAAATGAGCTTCTTTTTCCAATAATAATATTTTGGAAAATCCTGGCATTTGCATGCTTTGCTGGATTAAATACTTGAAAATAAAAAGCTCTTTTGGACTAATTAAAGTGCTTGCATTTTAAACTATATCGTATCGATAGAGCAATAGTTATGATTATAAAAAATCTTTTAATAAATAAAATGGCTAATTCTCTTATCATAATGCTGGCTTTACTGCCAATTTCAATTTCCCAATACTCATATTCCAACTGTCCTTGCTCAACAGAACAGTTGCATAATAAAAAATGTGATCAAGAATGTAATACCAGTGACTGCAATTGAGATAATGATGAGTGCTCGTCTAATGGAGGCTTTGAATATGTCCAAATGATGGTGATTCTTGGTGCTGCTGTTGGATTTATTGCAACATTGTAAATTTTATTTAGCTTATTTTTATGCTTTGTTTCAGTAAGGCTAAAATTATTCAGCAATCTAAGAAGCTTAGGACCTACCAACCCTTCAGAAAATCACGTAACAAAGGAACAAATAACTGAAGAGGTTCCACCTATGAATTTTTCAGAAGATACAAAGTACTCTGGGGAGCCAGTTTGCACTATCTGCCTTACTGATTTCAAAAATGGTGACGTGGTTAGGATAACCAAGTGTATATAATAAGAAAAAATATTTGATATTTTTACTATTTTTTTAAAAAAATTTATCATCTCCAAGTGTATGCATATTTTTCATTCAAAATGCATAGAGGAATGGCTGCTTTCTACGAATCATCCAAAATGTCCTGATTGCAACAAAATTTATGTTTTTCATGAGTTTTTTCAGTAAATTGATCGGTATAATAATTATAGATATAGTAATGAAAGAATAAAATCAGCATAGTTTTAATGATAATCTTTAAAACATTAGAAATAAGCCTCAAATGCTTTCAATTTTTTATTTTTCAATTATCGTGCAGACCCTTTAGATTCTTTAAAGATGTAGCTCAAAAGGGAAAATGGCTTATAAAAAGCATTTTTGCAAACAAACTAAAGTTAAATTTGGTAAATCTGAGATCTATTTATATTTGCCAATTTTGTTTTGAAAATAACTATTTTTCTTTATGGCTTTTCCTATAAGAATTCAAACAAAGATTTGAACTATAAATAATTATATGCTAGTTAATTTTTCGGATGCGCATATGAAAGCTTATAATCATCAGAAAGTAACTTTTTCATTAAGATGCTCATATACATAAAATTTTGTGTTTAAAATGAATAATTCTTATTCCATAAAACTAATTTATCCTTTTATGAGTTGCCATTAAAGTCCAAAGTATTGATTATCCAAATGGATTTTGACTACAGGTCTTTTACTCCCGGTTTCGGGTGACCATAGTTCTTTTTTCCTTGGTGTCATCTCTCCAAAACACCCTAATTGCGTGAAGTACTGGAATATTCCAAACCTGCTGAGACTCAGAATAGACTGCATAAGCCCATGCCGAGAGAAGATAGACACTCTACATGTAACTGATGGGCACCCGGCAAGCAAATGTCGGCTGTCGAAAGCGTACAGAGGCATCAAACCTGAAAGACTTTTAGCCCTTTAACCTCAATCTTAGTCTTTTATGAGCTTCCTACAAATATTCGCATGAAAATTGGATTACGAATAATTCATACCCTTTTGAGGTTAGAGTTGCCTTATAAATTTCAAGATGTCCAAAATATGAAATTTTCTCCATCTTAAATAGCGCAAATAATAATTTTTTTGAAATTCTCACCCTGCCATTGTTTAAAAATCAGCATTTGATATTTAATAAAGAGTAAAAATTTTTTAAAATTCAACATAGATTTCCTTAAATAAATGTGGATCTGAGCTCAATATAAAATGGTGTTAAATTTTATTTTCCTATTAGTCTTACCCCACATATCTTTTCAGCAATCAGTTTTATCTGGTTGTCCTTGTACTTATGAACAGCTCCACAATAAAAAGTGCGATGATGAATGTGATATAGATGAATGTGATTTCGACAATGGAAGTTGTGATTCTTCTAGCAAAGACTTCAGCTATCTTGACGTCATCATTATTTCGTGCAGCACAGTTGGAGTTATAACAATTTTGTAATATATTAAATTCATATAATTAAATATGGCATCTCAGTCACGCCTCAAGCATATATAGCGCTTTCCCGAGGATGGCGCGGAATGGCGCCATCCTCGGGAAAGTCAACTAAGCATCCACACGGGAACTGGGAGTTCCACGTGTGGATGCCATTTTTGACATGTGGGATCCAAACTTTCACATGTCAAAATGGCATCCACACGTGGAACTCCCAGTTCCCGTGTGGATGCTTCCTGGCTTTCCCGAGGATGGCGCCATTCCACGCCATCCTCGGGAAAGCGCTATATTTAATTATATCTGGAAAGGCTATAGGGAAAACTCTATAGTGTGAAATCAGGAGTCACGCCCTAAGCTCTGAGTTCGACCTTTTTGCTGACAGCCTACCAGAAATTCCATTTTTTGGGCACATACATTAAATTGGCTTGGTGAATCAACCCCCTGCAAATCGATATTCGGAAGGGTGCTGGGGACTTGAAGAAGGACTGGCGTTCGATATGTGCATCCTACTAGGATTTTCTTGGTTGGACGACCGCAGGCTACAATGCAAAGTTTTTAACTCAGAGAGAGATGGGTCCGGAAGTTGGAAAGGGGTTTCAAGCAGTGTCAATGGCATTCTCTTGGCCAATAGAAACTATTCCCTAGCGTGAAATCAGGAGTTATGCCTTGGCTACAGGCTTCCATCTTAACAGAAAGTCGACTAGAATATTCAACCATTAGAATTTCAATGGTGGATAGCATTGCTGGAGTATGGCATGATGATCCAAAACTTCTGATTACAAGGGACTTGCACAGGCCCATGTCTGGCAGGAGCAAGACTTTGAAGGCCTTGAGACGATTGTCGGGTGAAGCAGGCAAATGGAGCCTTATGGAGGGAATAATTATCTTTAGATCCCGACATGGAGTTTTTCTATAATCTAACTAAGTACAATTGAAATTTTTGCGCAGGAACCCATGTCAATACTCAGGAGATGGGAGGACAGCCATCGAAATCTGAACGCCTGAAGCCAAGGAGCCATTGAGGGTGAAGCCAGGTGGTTCATGAGTAATTGGTGGACTGGGGAACCCTGAAGAATGGTCGGAAGTCCATGCAGTAGCGGAAGGGTCCCCTTTAATTAATTAAGTGTGTACAGCATATTAAATTCATATATATATCGCTTTCTTAATTTACAATAATTTTAATTTCATGCAGAAATTAATCTGAATTATTTATAATAAATACTGAATTTTTCAATATAGAGTTTATTTATTTAGAGCTGTTTGCTGCTATCTATCAACTAAAATCAATTTTTGGGATTGAATTAACAATATACGAAGGCATATAATTCCAGACAATGACGGAGATCATCACATAACGAAGCGGCAATTACATCAAGAAGCTTCATTATTTATATATACAGAAAATGTTCAGTTTGTAGGAGAGCCTACTTGTGCAATTTGCCTTATGGATTTTAAAAGGAATGATAGTGTGAGAATTACAAAATGCAAGCATATGTTTCATATGAATTGCATAGAACAATGGCTGGTCACAGCCAGACGTCCAAAGTGTCCTGATTGCAATAAAGAGTACATTTCTAACGAGTTTTTTGAATAACAACTATGTCACTACCAATTTTTAAGAAATTCTAAATCGAATTTTTATTTAAAATTTATTATATATTATCTGTAAAATTTTTTATGTTTTATAAACAGTCGATTTATCTGCTAATCGATTATGTGAGAAAAACAAAACGTCGGGTGCCACATTTTCAATATTAAGCAATGAATATCAAATATGGAATAGTAAAAAAATATATCATCAGATTTTAGTTTCTGCAGGCATTTGCCTTATGGAATTAAATTGCTATTGACTTCTATTTATTGGTAGAGAAAGGCTATAAATAGATGTACTTAAAAAAAAAAATTGGATTAAGTAAAGGGATAATTAAATATGGCGTCTCAACTTGAGTCTGGCCTTTCGGCCAGACAGTCTCGAGCCCTATTTAATTATATCCGGCAAGGTTTTGCCTAGCTAGAGATGGACAGCAATATCAGGTAAGCAATTCTGGCAGTGTACAGAGCCTGATCCTAGTCCGTTCTCAGGTTAGGATTTTACCTCGAAGGAAAAGGAGGCTTGGAGTTGGAAAGGAGAAGCCCAGCAGTGCCTACAGGTAATTCCTAGGCCATTCGGGCAAGTCTCTAGCGAGAAACCGGGAGTTTCGCCCCGGGCTACAAGTTTTTCCTTTTTTGCCGAAAGTCGGCCAGAAATTCCATTTTTTGGAATTTCCTAGCAGGCAACCTTCGCACAGAGAAAGTAGCTCATTCATGAGCCGTCGAAGCCGGAACATCGCGCAGGAGGCGCACGTTGGAGATCAAAGCTAGCTGTCCCAGCAACTAGTGGGCCCCGAGCGACGAAAGCGTGGTGGTAGTCCTGGAAGAGCAACCCCGTAGGAGACGTTAAACGTCATGGTTAATAAGTTAAGTTAAGTTAAGTTGGATTAAGTAAAGGATTTATTGGAAAATAAAAATTGCGAATGGATTTTGGATATGCATTTTAAAGTCTTTATTTATAATCCCTCAAGAAATTATATTATAATATATCAGATGTGTGAAAAATGATATGAAGCACTCTCTCCACCTCCCATATATCCCCTAGTGATTACATATATAAGAAAAATTAAAAAATCAATCTGGTATGCCAAATAATAACGGTGAATTTGCCAATGCATTTTTGCATTTAATAAAACATAAAACCTTCAGATATATTATTATAAGTACATTTAGACTCAAAATAATCCATATTTTCCGCGCTCTATAAAAATGTTCACTAAATTAATCCTAATAAATGAATCATTTATATATACCAATCCTTTATATATTGTTTAAAAGTTTAATATTTTAGATTTAATTCAGCTAAACTCTTACACATAGCGCTCAGAAAAATTATTTGGATTATTCAAAGTTCTCTCATAGTCAATCTTTTTTCAGTTGATTATCTTGAATACTATGAGCGGAATGACAAAACTAATGACAAACCCACTAATAAAACGAATTATACTAAAACATATAAAGGTTGTAAGGAAATCTCCATATGTTTTTGTAAGGTATTCTAACTTACCACTTTAAATTGGACTAAAATCCTATCAATTTAATGGGGGCTCATTTTAATTTTTTAGATCACTTTGGAACAGTACCTAAAGATAAATACCGATCTGAAAATTAAACTGAAAATGCTAATGGTATAAGATATTTTTCTCTAATTTAAAGGAGGAGAGTAAGCATTGATCTATTATCAAAGCTGGGATAAAAAACAAAGTCCCATAAATGAAGGTCTTTCATGTATAGGAAGCAGGAATTTGGGTCAAAAAATGTTTTCCTACCCAAAATCCAGCTAAAAACAGTATAAAAGTAGACTCTCTGCAGGCTTCTCTCATAGAATCAGTTTTGGTCAAATCTCCGCTGCAATCAGATGAAAAGTTATTGCTTCAATCTTTATCCCAATCAGGATCTCTATACAAATATATTCTATAAAATGCTAATTTCTATTAAAATTATTTTTTAAGTTGATTTTTGCTTGGCCATATAAAAATTAATTTCCCGATCAATGCAACATATCATAATAATATTCCCCACATCCATAAAATCCCAAATACAAAATTTACTATCAAAACAAATTTTTTATCTCCAAAACTTCTTTTGATATATCCTCTAATTTTGTCATTTAATAATAAAAACGCAATACAAAATCCCATAATATTCCCATGAATGACTTGAAAATAGAAATGAACTCCGACATAAACTCTATCAAAATCTACCAAAACTATAATAATAGCTCCAATTGAAACAGCAAGCGCTTTTTCTTTATTATTTTTCACAAATTCTCCAGCAAAATATCCTACAACAGCTGCAACCATAAGTGCGTGTCCTGAAGGAGCTCCCCAGCCTCTTCCACAAATAATCCCTTCGACGTCAGAGTTTCACCAAAAAGGCCTCGGATGCGAATAATGCATTTTCATAATATCGCTCATTCACAAAGCCAGCACTTCAGAAATAATTGCAAACGTGCCTATTTTATGGTCAATAGATGTATAACAAAACATTCCAGAAATAAGTAAAATATACATAGAGTAGGTAGAAATAATTTTAAAAATCTCGTTTGTGCTGCTTCTATTATTAGACTGAATTAAGGTAGTAAAATCAGCGCCGGAATTTTGCAATTTTTCTGTAAGTGTAGCTTCTATAATGCAACAAATAAGTGCCAGCACACACAAGACGGCTGGCAGGATATTTTGTAATATCATATATTTATTATTGATTTATTTGCTAAATTTTGCTCATATTTTCGCTGTTAATTAATAAAAAGAATGGTCAAAGCTCAAATTGTGAGAAATAAAAACATTCGTTTTGATCCTCTGAAGACTGAGATCCCTGTGAGTAGGAAGGGATTGAAAGGATACGTAATTCATATTTAGCTGCGAAGCTCGTCTGTGAGAGAAAGGGAAATTGGGTGCATAGCTGTTGCAAACATTAAAAAAACCCATGATATGAAAATTATCAAGCTTATAGTCGAAAAAATTTCTGACAGCTGCCTATTTGTTAAGCTTGCTGCCTTGCAGGCAGCAATTTCCTTATCGCAAGAACATTCCGACGATTTTTTGCGGTTGGGAGTGCTAAATTTAATTGATCCTATACTAAGCCAGCATTTCTTAGCGGATTCAAAAATGCCAAGTTCCAAACAAGAAAGAAAATTAATCATTTCAATTGTACAGAATTCTTTATATTTACTGGAGTCTCTCTGCCAAGTAAACTTGGCTTTTTTTGACTCTTTTCAAGACTCTCCAATTATTCCGCGATGCTTAGAAGTTGTCTTAGCAAAAAATAAAAACTACATGGTCCCGTGCTTAGAGCTTTTAAATACTTTTGCTGAAGAAAATGAGCAAGCTTTTGAATTAATTGAAGACAATTTTGAAGAATTATACCAGCTAACTACCTACGATGATTTAACTCGAGATGTTAAAATGAACATTATTTTGCTAATATCAAGCGTTTGTATACCAAGCAAACAAAAGCAAATGATAGGAGAATACGTCATATTTCCATGCTGGCAAAATTTAGTATTCAATCCTTACAGCGAATTAGTCAATGAAGTTATATGTCTATTTTAAGATAATAAATACAAAAATTCAATAGTTTTAGGATATAATAAATTTTTAGCTATCAAGCACAAAGTCTATATAGATAAGAATACCTTCACTTAATAAAAAATCAAAAAACAGTTATTTTGACGCTTGAAAAAGCTGTGTAAAAGCCCAAGAAATTACGCTGAAGATTATAACTAATTTGCTAGCTGTCGAAAACGAGGAAACTCCAATTGGGAGCTATTTTATAAATAATAGCATGGTAAACGATATAGTGAGAATTGCTAGTGGGTTATTAGAAGATGTTGATATCGGCTTTGAAGCGTTTCCTGATATTTTATGCTCTGTTTTTGAGCTTCAATGCGCAGCCTTTTATTGTCTACAAAATTTAATAATCAATACTGATTATCTGATCCGTGTCGTCAGGCCAAAAGACTTTTGGGAATTTTTATTTAATCAGATAAGGAAAATATCATGCATTTTTCAAGAACAAACTGATTGGAAAGAAACTGCAGAAGAGCTTTTAGACACAATTATCAAAGTTTTGCTTTGTTTCAGCAAAAAATATGGGAATTTAATTGTAAGATTTATTTAGACTGGCAAAAATTATTATGTATCAGAACTTTGCAATCTAATAGCTCATCTCCCTGGCTTGCTACCTTGCAGCTTGATAGGCACTTTAACGATATGTGCAAATGAATAAAATTTGCTGACCATAAGTGGGTAAGCCCACTAGCCATTGCTCACCTTGGCTCCAAAATGGCCCATTTAACTCCGATCTGAACTAACTGTCCAAGAGGTCAGCTTCTAGATCAAGTTCGCCTCTAAGAGATCCCCAATGGTCCTAATGAGAGAAAACAATATGACATGCAAAGCATGTCAAGCCAATTTTGCAGAGAGAGGAACCTTCCAGGAGAGGCCTACTTCAAAAAAGGGACAGAGAGTGAGTCCTACCTGCTACCTCGGAGACTAATCTTCGTCAACATCACCATTTTATTACTATGTGCACATGAAGGAATTACTTCAGATCAAGCAAGAATAATTTTTAATGCATTATTTTTATGCACAGTAAATGAAGATTTCACAACAATTATTGAAGTAATGAATCTTATGTATGACGTTTTTGATGACGAAAGATTTGATAATGTATTGACTGAGCTGAGGATATTGCAAATGATGAAAGTTGGCTTAGAAATGCTGCGCATAAGAACAAGCAAAATTATAGATAAAGATTTGAGAGCAAGGGGAGAGGAAGCAGTTGAAAATTCTGTTGCCTTTATTAAATATAAAGAGTTGCATGGAGTTAACTAGTAACGAACTTTTACTGTATTAGCTTTTATTTATAATATATTTTTGCTCGACTAATTTCTTATGTTTTTTTCTGTCTTATTTAGGATTTGATTTTTAACAAAATTCTTGAAAATCAATAATTAAAACTTAGACATATATAAATTATTTTTAAAATTAAATATATCAATACCTATTAAATTATCTTTACTGTCCTATGGTCACTCCCATTCCGAATTTTTGATCATTTTTGGCTAAATCTGCATCAGCTGAGAAGCTCACTCTTAAAATAGGGTTAATCACTTGAGTGATTGACATCGAAAGTTTTCCAGACCCTGTTATTTGAGCAGGCATATATTTTTTCCTCTGCAAAATTTCCTCTTGAAGATATTCCTCAGGGCTATTTTGGCCTAAATTTCTTCCTTGTCAGACACTCAGTCGAAAAATAATGCTTTTGCCTATTAATTGCCTAAATAATCCCTCCAAATAGTTCCAAGGAAAATCTACAAAAAGAAATCCGATCCAAAATTGTCCTATTTTTTGAGCATTAAGTTTCGCTCTTGAAAATCTCACTCCGATTCCACCTGAAAACTCATATTTTCTTTCCATATTCATATTGCTGATCTCAGTGGTATAAGTAACATTTGGGCTAGCCTTTATAACAGCTCCGAAGTTAGATGATTGAAAAGGAGCATAATGCTGAAAATAATATAATTATAAAATCTAAATAGTACATTATTAAAAAAGATCGTCTAAAAAACACAATTTATATAAATAAGCATATATGATGCTGGACCCCAAGTAAATTTCCCTCCGTAACTGAAATCGATAGACTGACGAGGCTTTGTCATAGTCGAAACTTCAAATCCTAATTGAAGATTTTTATGTAAGCTCTGCATGTAATTATAAGAGAACTGGTCTCCTTTAATTCCAAGCTTGACCCCAGCTACGTAGTCTTCTCCTTGCTTTTCAGCTTCTAGAAGCACTTGAGACTCATTTATATTAGATGAAGCATATTGAGCTTGTAATCGGTATTCCATATAAGGTATTGCCTTAAATATTATTAATTATCTGCCAGACTAAATTAGAAGTGTATACAATACTGAAAAAAATAATGATTAGGATCTGGGATATTTATAATGAACAATATATCATAATTTCCTTTTGTTATAAATCTTATGTCTTGCCTTCCAGTTCCAGGAGATACTTTAGCAATGGCTCTATGCCATTTGATTGGGATTTTTGCTAGTGAGGCATTTCTTCGTTAGACATTTGCTCAGAACAACAGTCAAATTTGATCACGACCAAAAATTCTTGAGAAAAAAGCATGCACCCTTTAGCAACCATAACTGGGTTTGGTGTGACCATATCATAAGGATTAGTCATCTGGCCTCCAACAAACATAAAATTCGCTTCATAATTGCCTCCTTGGCCATTTGGCAGCACCACTGTGTTTTGGATTTGCAGATGCTGAGAAAGGCCAACAGCCACGTCTACCTTGACACCGTCTATTGACTCGACCATGGTGGCAATTTTAAGAGGCTGCATCAAGGCTTCAAAACTTGAAGGGCGCAATGGGTGCTTACGCTGTTGTTCAATAAGGGCAGGGTTATCACTTTCATCTAAAATGATAGGCTCTTCAGCGTCCTTTTTAGTGCTGTCTGAAGGAGTCGGTTCAGGCTCTGGAGTGCTGCAGTTTGAGTAAAATAAAAGGTCTTTAAGTTTACCGAAGTGCCCAGACATTTTATACCGCAGAATAAAATTGATTAAAATTTAGCATAAAATTAAGCTGGCCTATAAATTTCAACAAAATACATTAAATTTTATTAAAAGGCTAAAAAATTATATTTTTAGGACTTTAAACTTGCTATTTTGGATATACCAATATAAAACTTGATAATTTTTTCTTGTTTAGACATAGACAATTAAAAGTAATCCAGGGATTTGAGTAAAATAATATTTAATCATAATTTAGATGCAAAAAATGTTTTTAATCACATAATTTTATTTATAAAGGTAAATGGAGAGTAATACTTATGAAAACTATCAAAAATTGAAACAGATGCTCATAGAAGCTGATCAACAAGTTCTTAACACTCCACAGCCTAGTACTCTTGAACTTAAAGCTAGCCAAAACTTCAATCTTTTGAAGCTTGATTTTTCTTTACAATTCACAACTGACGACATGCTTGATTATTGAAACATCATCGATTCTGTCAAAAATACCAAGCTTTTCCAAGTCCTTAAGCTTATGCCAAAAGGGGCTCTGCATCATTTACACATTGGCGGGATTTTAACACCAGAAGATTTCTTATCATTATTAAAAAATGACTCTGATGTCCATGTAAATCTCGTTGAAAATAGAATTTATTTTTCCCCAATTTTTAAAGAAAATTTTATTCCAGTTAAAGAATTTTTGGCTTGTGAGAGCAATGAAAGCATTATACTTGATGCTATGAGAATGACAAGAGAAAAGTCAGTTGGGACGCCAGATCAGAGATGATTGAATTTTGAACAAATTTTTATATGCTAATAGCTATGATTAAATTATAGCTTTTAAGATGAATTTAAAGATAAAAATGTTTGTATTATAGCTTATTTTTGTAGATAATACAGTTTAAGACTATTGCATTACAATGATAACTGGATCATTTTATATTATATAAGCATAATTTGAAAAGAAATAATTTTAATATACGGTCTGTTTAAAGCTTATGCGCTTATTTAAAATAAATGCTATATCTACTAGTGCTGTATTCGGCGAAAAAAGAATATGAGAAAACTATTTATCACTAGGATTATCACAATTATATGAAGAAAATCTTCAAAGGGTTGAATTTCGAAGTATGATAGGAATTGGCGAGATGACAGACGGAGATAAATTCATAACAATTGAGGAAGAAATCGCTAATTTACAAAAAATTACTGACGATTTTTCCAGAGAGCATCCTGATTTTTCTTGTGGACTTATTTTGACTGCTCACAAATTATTTCCAAAAGAAAAAACTATTAATGAGGCTAAAAAAGTCTTTGAATTCCATACAGAAAAACCTGAATTTGTATTAGGATTTGACATTGTAGGTGAGGAAGATAAGTATAACCCAGATGAAGAGATATACGCAAGCATTTATCAATTAAAGCATGAAACTAATAGGGATTGTCCTATGTTTTTCCATTCTGGAGAAGTTATTAGCAAAAATGCTCCATCGCTTTATGATGTTATACCAAACAATAATATATATTTTCAGAAATTGCTATATTAAAATGCTATGAAATTATAATATTTTTCTTATTAAAAGGGATATTTTGCTAGACACACAAAGGATAGGCCATGGTATTGATTTAATTAAGTACCCAAGTTTAATAGAAATTGTGAAAAACAAAAAAATCACCATTGAAGTTTGCCCTATCAGTAATATGGTCCTTGGCTATGTAAGAGACTTAAGATCACACCCAGCACTAGCATATTTTTATAATGGAATACAAATTTCTATAAGTTCTGATGTTCCTGGACTTTTTGGGTACAAAGGAGTTACCCATGACTGGCTCTGAATATGCATGCTCTGGAATATTGATTTAATGCAAATCAAAAAAATAGCTGAAAACAGTATTGACGGGTGCACAGAGCCAGTCAGAACAAGAAGAGTGTGGCAAGAAAAATGGGAAGAATTTATTACATATTTAGCAGATTTAGATATTTAATGATAAATAAGTTAGGCTTATTATTGCATTATGGAGGAATACTTCAGGCTAAGAAATGACCTTATCCGCAGTGATTCTACTTCACTCGGCTTAAGCCAGCCAAGTGAGCTTGAAGCTCTTGCAAGCTCAAAGCTAAATCTTCTCAGAGAAGAATTTTCATCAAGATTTTCAATTGATGATATGCTTGATTTCTGGGGAATAAAAGACAGGGTTATAAGTACAAGACTATTCCAGACACTTAAAAAAATGCCTAAAGGGGCTGTCCTTCATTTACATTATGGTGGAACTTTGCCTGCTACTGAAGTGCTGCCTCTATTAAAGCATGATCCACAAATTTATATAAAAATAGAAGGTGGCCAAATCACTACATATGGAAGTTATCAAGAAAATGCAACCCAATTATCAGAATTTTTATCAAATCCAGATAATGAGCAACTATTTGTTACAGCGATAGAAATGAATCGTGAAAAATCGTTTGGGCTTCCAAGCCAAAGATGGACACATTTTGAAGGGATTTTTACAGCTACGCTTCTTTATACATATACTGAAAAAAGAATTTATGAAAAATATTTACTCCCATGCAGCAAGCGAGGAAAAATCAATCGAAAAAGCTCCTAATTTTTCGAGAAAAAAATTTCTTTTTGAGCGAATATAAAATTGGCTTATAGAGGGAAATTAGAAATTTTCTTCACAAAATTTTATGAAGAAAATATTCAAAGAATCGAATATCGCCACATGCCATTTGCGATGAAAGACCTTGGACGGACAATTTTTATTGATGAAGAAATGGATTTTATTAAAAAGCCAAGTAAGATTAGATTATAAGTTTATAATCGGATAGACTACGGGCCTATCTAACTGACGCAACCCCACCTAACCTAAAGATTAGCTCCCTAGGTTAGAGCCGCCTCTTGTGGATTCCCCGTTAGTCATTTGGAAGGGAAGGGGGAGAAATAATCGGCAGGCATCCTCAAACCCGAAGGCTTACTTCAAAAAGTGACTGAGGCCTACTTCAAAAAGAGACGAAGGCACTATTTTCAGCTTCATCAGGATGGTCCTACTGCTCAATAAGGAGTGTGTCTCGATGCCTATCTTCCATCGAGGCCACCATTTTATTTCTTGGATTTCCTTAAAGGACTCTGTGATAAATTTTCATCAGCCCATCCTGATTTTTCTTCTGGAACAATATTATCTACACACAAAGCATTTTCCAAAGAAAGAATTATATCAGAAGGTGAAGAAATTTATAGGCTTCATTTAAAATACCCCAGATTTGTATATTTATAAATCTGAATTTATATAAATTTTCATACAAATTCTCCTTGATTATCAATGAGAAAGAAAAGTATACTAGGATTTGATATTCTTGGAGAAGAAGAAACATATAAAGAAGACGAAGAAATCTATGCGGCCATTCATGTAATAAGACAAAAAGCAAAGGAAAGCGGGAACGATTTTCCTATGTACATTCATGCTGGAGAAGTAGTAAGTAAGCCAGCGCCAATAATCTATGATGCTTTTGCTTTGGAAACAAAAAGATTAGCCCATGGAATTTCACTTATAAAGCACCCTCATTTGATGGAAATTGCAAAGGAAAAAAAGATTACTATTGAAGTGGGTATAATTTTTTTTTTTTATTATTTTATGGTCTTCGTCCATCATCTGGACCAACATCGGGTATAATTATTTTAATTAAAAAATAATAGGTTAATATATTAAAATGCATAGGTTTAAATCTCCTTTTCTATTGAAGCCTGCCCAATTAGTAATATGCTGCTTGGATATGTAAGAGATCCCAGAATCCATCCAGCCTTAGCTTATTTGTTTCAAGGGCTACCAGTGACTATTAGTTCTGATGACCCTGGATTGTTTGGATATTGTGGAGTAACACATGACTGGGTTTGGATATATGTGCTGTGGGGTATAGATTTAATGCATCTAAAGAAGCTTGTGGAATATAGTATTGATGGATGCACTGAGCCTGAAGAAGTGAGACGAGCTTGGGAGCCTAAATGGCAGGAATTTATTCAATATTTAGCTAATTTAGAAATATAGTTAAACTTTTATAAACTGTCTTATAACGATAAGGCCAATAAAAACTATAAGAATTTAAGAGATTTATAGGAAATTAAAGCAATCTAATAGTACATTAGCTATTTTTACTTCAAAACATATAGGTTTTGATATATAAGATTTAGAAATAATTTATTTTGAAATTGAATAAAAATTCACACTAATGGGGCATAAATTTTCTTAGGAAGTTAAACTATTCACACAAATATGGGAGAATTTTTTCAACAGCGCCAGGAGCTCATAGCACAAGATATCAAAGATCTAGCCTTAATGAAGCCGACTGAACTAGAAATCCTAGCAAATTTAAAATTAAGCCAAATCAAAGAGCAGTTTTCCACACAATACTCTATTGATGATATGCTTGATTTTTGGTCAATTCGTGATTCAGTCATAAACACGCGTCTTTTCCAGATTTTCAAAAAAATGCCAAAAGGGGCTGTCCTTCACATGCATTACGGCGGCATGCTCCCTGCAGTTGATGTCTTATCAATCTTGAAAAATGACCCAGAAATTTACATTAAAACTATTGATAATTGTCCATACATTTTTTCAAGCTGTCAGACCGATTCAATTTCTCTTACACAATACTTAGAAAACCCAGAAAATGAAAAAACTCTTTTAAATGTCTTAGAAACAAATCGTGAAAAATCAGTCGGTTTGCCCTCAGAATGCTGGTCAAGTTTTATGCAAATTTTTACCTCAACCTTATCAGCATTCTCTGATAATAGAATTTTAGAAAAATACATAGAGCTCGCTTTTACTCGATTTTACGAAGACAATGTCCAAAGAGTGGAATTTAGACATATGCCTTTTTCGATCCAGGCTACAGAAACTGATGGCTTGCCAAGCGAAAATATTGCATTTCTTAAAAACGTATGTGAAAGATTTACCTCAAATCACCCAGATTTCACATCAGGAGCTATTTTATGTACAATTAAGCTGTTTTCGAAGGAAAGAATAATTAAGGAAACTGAAGAAATTTATATGCTGCATTTATTGTTTCCTAAGTTTGTATTAGGATTTGATATCCCAGGAGAAGAAGAAAAATATAGAGAAGACGAAGATATTTTTGGGGATATTCATAGGATTAGTGAAAATGCTAAAAAAAGCGGAAATCATTGTCCGATCTTTTTGCATGCAGGAGAAGTGGTTAATAAGCCTGGCCCAACGGTTTATGATGCTTTTGCAATAGGAAGCAAAAGAATTGGGCATGGAATTTCTTTGATAAAACACCCTCAGCTATTAAGGATAGCTAAAAAAGAAAAAATTACGATAGAGTCTTGTCCGATAAGTAATATGATATTGGGTTATGTGAGAGATCCAAGAGTCCATCCAGCGCTGGCTTATTTGTTCCAAGGAATCCCAGTGACGATTAGTTCTGATGATCCAGGGTGTTTTGGATATAGTGGAGTCACACATGATTGGGTTTGGATTTATATGCTTTGGGGTATAAACTTGATGCATGTTAAAAAAATGATTGAAAATAGCATTGATGGATGTACAGAGCCGGAAGAAGTAAGAAGAGTTTGGGAAGGAAAATGACAAGAATTTATCGAATATTTAGCTAATCTAGAAATTTAAGCTCAAAATTGCGTCTATTTTATTATCATTATTGATTATCTGAAAAAGAAAGTGTTTCGCTGAGACCTTAATATTGTAATAAATATGATTTTTATAATTTATGCTTTATTTCTATTATCTGGACAATTTTTTGCCAAATGCCAAACTGATCCACATCTATGGCAACCTCCTCCATTTGGATAAATTCCCTGCTCTGGCTTTTGTGAGCAGTGGCTAGCAAGGTGACCAGTTCCATTACAATAGAAACAAGTCGCAAATTTGTACCCAGATTCAGTGCAGTCTTTTGATGTGTGCTTTCTTGATCCACAAGAATAGCAATAAACTTCTCGCTTGTCTAATAGTGGGCAATTTTTAATTATTCTGTTTAAATTGATTAAATTATTTTTAAGGACAGAAAATGTTTATTTTTTAATAAAATAATCAGTTTATACATGACCATGCTGTTTGCAATTGATACAGGTTAATTTTTCTTGATTTTTTGGAACGTGCTTTAATTCTTCTTGTTTTTTGTGTTTCATTTCGAGATTTTGTATTTTTTTCTGTTTTTTTGCCTGTCGTCTGGCTATTTCAGCTTTTACTACTTCAGGATCTTTTCGCTTGGTTGGGTCTTTTAGAGCTTTATTAAGCTTAGACAGCTGACGATAAATGCGGAGTTTTTTTGATTTTTGTTCAGGATCTGATTTTATTTCTTGCAATTGGGTTGTGAGCTCTTCGATGCGGACATTGATTTGTTCTATTGATAAGTGGACTTGACTCATATTTATTATGTGATATTTTAATCTATTAGAATGCTAATGGATTTTCTAAATCCATAAAAATTCACTAAATACCCACGAAATATTTAATCGAAGTTAACTTATAGAGTAGGATAAGAAGCCACCATTTGGATGCCACAAACCCCAGTGCTGCTTGCAATTGCGATATTTAGGTATCCGCTCATACCCCAGCCACTTCCCCAGGAATTCTTGACGATATAATAGGGTACAGAGCCTGTGGTATTGTACCCAACTACTAATGCATAATGATTGATATTGGTTCCACAGTTATTGCTAATGATTCCTGTCTTATAGTATTGCCATACATACTGATCAGCTTCGACTCCAACTGCAATAGGTTGCTGTGTTATGGCTGCCATTAAGGCTGCCGGATCATCTACTGGTGCAACATTATTATAGCTTGCTATTTTAACTGCCACGTTGCTTGCTAAAGTTGGTATGCAGTTGCTTACAGTTGAATTTGCTGATGTCCAAGGGTAAATTTTATCGCTGGCAATTCCTTCGTTTCCTATGACATATTCATATGCAAAATCTGGGATTCCACCATTGCATCCATGATTGCCATAAGAGTAGGAGCATGATACTAATTGTTCTTCTGAGAGGGATACTATAGGATTTCCTGAAATTTTCCATAAGCCTTCAATAGCTCCTGTTGTTGCAAATGCCCAGCCTGCTGTGCAAGTTCCTTGGTTTCCAACAGGTGTGACGGCGCCTGCAGACCTCCAATCAATGCTTTGTGGAATCTTTAAAGAAGTATCAAACCATGTTGATTTTCCAGAGAGCTTGATAGCTTTATAATTAACTAATTCCCCTCCTTATTTATCTAGCAAAGCCATTGGAAAAATATATATGAGCAAGTAAAAATTTTATAATATAAAAAAAATTTTTTATATATAAGTGATATAAATTTTAACAGCGCATTTTAAATTGTTGGAATAGGGGGTTATTTTAATTTTCAAAGTAAAATTAATATAAAGCACCCCTCCGTGAGTAAGCAAATTATTTGCTTGCTAATTGAGGGGGAGTAAATATATTGCCTTGAACTCTTCTGGGGATAGATCTGTGAAGTCATTGTAGCCTAAGGTCCAAGATTTATTGAGAGAGTTGTGAAGTCGAATATAAGCTGCATTTTGGGTGAAAATATTATAATTATTATCAATGGAAAAATTTAAATATTTTTTTAAGCAGAAATCATATTCAATGAAAAAGTTAACCTTTAATCAATTAAATATAGCAGTATATTTTATAGGTGAAAATGTTTAATAAGGCTAAATTTTGTGAAATGATGCCAATTTCAGATTGCTTCTGTATATATAAAAGCGTTTTGCATATTCTTCATCAGAGTAAGCTTTATTGAATTTTTCGACGTAATCATTGAACTCTTGCTCTTCAAACTGAAATTGCTTCATTGCAGATGCAGACAGTGATGGCTGCTGGCAATAGGAAACTACGCCAACTACACAGAAGATTCCAAGAATTCCTAGTAATGCAAGAAGGGTTCTTGATGTTTTAGACCAAGATGGATCTGAAAAGTGAAGTCTAGGCTCCATTGCAATATTTATTCACCAAATTTAAGAAGACTTTTGCATATAATTTAACCCATTATATTGTTTCTATGATAAAAATAATTCCTTATTTATTATTTGTAAATTTCCAGGTTTTATGTTTCAATATCAAAAGGAATAAATTAACGAAAATAGTGTGATTAAAATTTGGAATAAATTATTTTGAAAATATGATAACTATAGAGTTATTTAATTCTAGATTAATAAATTTGCTAAAGGAAATAAAAATAATTAATAAAAATTACAATATTATAATTACTTGCGTCTGTTTTATTGTTTCTGTATATAAAATTATTTATCATCAATTTTCTTGATAATTCTTTGTTGAATCAATTGATTATTCAAATATTATTTTTGAATTTAAAGCATTACTCCCCTTTAATTGGAATAAAATATTGTAAAATTTCCATTTTTTTTGAATTTTAACTGGAATAAAAATTATTTCTTTAAATAGGAAAATTTTATAAAATTCAATTTCACGTAATTTAACACAGAGAGAGAGATAAATTATAGGGAGTCCCAGGGGATTATTCCAGCCCCTACCCTTACACGGATTAGCTTCGCGCTTCAGTGGCGTTAAGCACTAATCCCAGCTAACGCCCTTTTCTGATGACGTCATCAAAAATGGTGACGTCGACATCTTTCGGGGAGACTCACCCGAACCTGCTTGGACCAAAAAACTTCAGCAAAGGACTCTCTTAACCCCTGGTAGTGCTCAGGGTATGAGGGAGCCGTCCGTTGTCTCCTTCTGGAACTACCTCTGCCATTTTACAGGCAACATAATGCTCCTCCAGAAGTACCTGCTTGGTATTGCGCCGTCGGTCTTTCGTCTGTGGGTCGAAGAGAGGTCCAGTTAGCCCAAACCTGCTCCCACCCTGGAAACCACACCTCCATCCGACCCCGTGGCCCTTCGGGGCCGCCATTTTGTTAAGTGACCCCGAATTTCGGAACTTCCTGTTTTTCTGTCGGACTGCGGCCTTCGCCATCATGGAAGGCGTAAATTTCTCGTAATTTAACAGAAGAAGTTCAAATTGAATATTATTTAAAAGTTTCAGCTAATCGATTTATAATTATTCATAAAAATAAAATTCAAAAATATTGGATTTATATTTGAAAAAAATGATTTTATTGAGAAAAAAAACCTTTAAATTGGAACAGGAATTTTTGTTCTATTTTAATTGGAGAGGAGTTATAATTTTACTTGTAAATACTGTTAACATAAAAAATCTTATAAGACATCCTGAATAGCTAGCCTAAAATTGTTTCACACATTTTTATTATTTTTTTTTTATTTTCAATGATATTTATTAAATTCTTCAATAAAGAATTATGGTGTTGCATGCTTCAATTTCAGCTTTTCCCACGTGCTGATTAGACTTTCTAATCCTTCAATCATGTCTATACAATTCTGCATTGAATTTTTAGCCATTCTAATCCTTAAAAATTGCAAATTCTATAAAATAAATAAACTATCCCTTATATTTTCTACAATTATTAAAATCGAGTATCATAAATATCGCTTACTGTTATCTCTTGTTCCCTCTGACGGATAAACATAAGAAAAGTCAATAAACTTCGTTTGAGCTTTGTTAAATCCATTCACATATAATACAGAGCATGTGAAATAGGTGTTCACCGTTTGCTTCCTAAATCACGCCAGAATCTCTTGCGTTTCCATAATAAATTGATCTACAACCTTATTCAGACCGGGGGGTATACTTGGTCTGGTGGAGCGCAGTATTGGGATGGCTGATACGGCTCGTATCCAGGGCAGATTTTACCCCAAGGGAGATGGAACTTGGAATTTGGAAAGAGATAGTCCAGAAAACCAGAAGGTTTTCGCTTGGCCAACTAGTAATTTTCCCACGCATCCCTGGAGTTGTGCCCTAGGCTACGAATTTCATCTTTGTCAATAATATGACCAGGAAATTTACATTTCGAATTTTCGGAGCAGGCAGCTCAGTTGGCGTACAGTAGCCCAGAGTCTTTACCTCCCAATTCCTCGTCTGGAAGGAGCAACAGATGCTTTTAGGCCATTTAGACAGTCAAACAAGAATATGGAGCGAAATAGAAAAGTGAGCTGCTCTATGATAATTTAAGTTAATCTAAGATCTACAACTGCTTCTTGGAAAACTCCATCCCTTATCACCAGCTTCGAGAAGTAATCCAAAATATTGTCTGGCGTGATATCAAAAACTTTTTTTTTCCTGATCGATTCAGTTACACGCCCTTCTCTGTCCTTAATTAAAAGCCCTGTTATTCTAAACCCTAAGCTTGAAGTCGTTGTTTTTGATGCTCTTAATTGCTGAGTTACACATCTAGGTGGTGAATGATCTCTAGTCCATGTAACTTTGCCAATTTTGCAATCCATTATTGAAGGATTATCGTATCCTCATAACAGATTTTCCAAAACAACGTAATTATTCCCATCAATCGACTGGGATCCATAAAACTTGGGAACTAATTTTCGAAATTCATGCAAGATTGGATTTTGATTATTTGGATTAAACAATGTTCTATAGAAATTAAGCTCGCTGGAAAGAGCTCGCTTTAACAGCTTATCTCGTCTGAAGATTAAAATGCCTTCATGGCCTCCTGCTTGTGGCCTGGATTCCATTTTCTAATTATAAGAGAATCGTCAGAAATTGTCGTTAAAGCTGGTAGTTATAGATTTTTAAATGTTGATATAAAAAAGTTATTGAGATAAACAGAATTTAAATTTAGTTTTTTATTATCACGTAGAAATTTTATATGGAGAGAATATTTCAAAGAAGGATAGAAAATTAGTTCATTTTTATTTTTGATAAAATGGGTGTAAAGGTTATAAAATCAGAATTTGAAATAAAAAGAGAAAAATATTTGGAAAAATTTTAATTTGTAAATAAATGCTAGAACTGGCTTATTTACTTATTAGGATATAAATAGTTGTAGATGGTTATTGGAGGATTTTTATATAACAAATATGAAAAGAAAAGAATCTCTTCAAATATTGAAGCCAGTTTTGCAAAGATCTCCAGAAAAAGGCTCGTATTCGATAGGAGTTCACGATTCAACTGCTACAACACATTCATCATCTACTTATCGGAGCCAAACAAAGAATTCCTCTCTAAGAAAAAATAAATCAAGATCGATAATAGATTGTGAGAGTATCACTACTTTTAATCATTCACAGCTCGAAGTTTCTGAGTTTAAATACGACCCAGAAATCGCACCAATTAAAGAAAAAAATCAAGAAATATCAAAAGATGAAGACTCGATTTTGCTCGAATTAGCAGACTTTTTAGGCACCAATCCAAAAAAATCTGAAGTGCCAAATGAGCCTGCCAAAATCCTAAATAATAAAAAACCAAGAAAATCGCAATCTCAGCACACTTCTATTGGTAAGCAAGAAAAATTAAACGAAATAAAGCCAGTCCAAAGAAGTAAAATATCATCTGTAAATAGGGTTATAATTAAAACCAAAATCGAAGGAAATGCTATATTAAAGCGGAAATTTTTAAACAACATTAATAAGTAAACTAAAAGAAGATTTAATTTATTAGGCTAATTGATAATTGAGTGAAGGATTTTTATTTATTTTATGATTGAATAGCTTACTATTAGAAAAATTTATTAGGCTTTAGAAAATGAAAACTAAGACTTATTCAAGTATTGAAGTATAGTGATATAATAATAAATATGGAACAAATGAATCCTCTTGGCGTTCCTGGGGAGACTTTTCTTTTCAGGGTCAAAAGTAGGAAATAATAAACGTAGCATATATTGATATGAGATTATTTATAATCTCATTCCGCTACGCATATTTTGCGAACTTTTTGACTTTATTTTTTTTTGGAATTGACTAACACATTTGATTAGTTTATTGAAATGTAAATTCTGATTGAATAATATCAATTAAAAATATCGTAAAAAATACATTTATAGCAGATACTGAAATTTTAAAAAATTATATGGTAATTTATTATAAGTACAAAAATTTTAATGCAGATTGATAAATTTATGGAATAATACACATTTTGAGTAAAAATATGTCAACAGAGAGACACGTGGTTACTGTTTTAATTTTTGAGAGATATGGAAACCAATTACTCGAAGAAATGGGCAAAATTGCATTAAAATATCCTGAGCTCCAAATTGCTTGTTTTCTGCATTTTAATGATTTCAAAGAATCAAACCATTGGGGGAATACAGATATTTTAGTCCTTCACATTAGATCACAAACCGAATTAGATGAATCCTTAGCAAATAATCCTATAAAATGGGTTCATTCTCTTAGCGCAGGGGTTGATACGATAATACATTCAGAATTGCTAAGGAGTATGAATATTCCATTAACTAATGCTAAAGGAGCGTATGACCGTGGAATTGCTGAGTGATGTATTACATCTATGCTTTATTTTCAAAAAAATATGCAACTGCTATTTGAGCAGCAAAAAAATCATTCTTATAAGCTATTCCAAATGCCAACTTTATATAGAACAACCTTAGTCATATTAGGATATGGATCTATAGGAAGATACGTAGCTAAATTAGCGAAAGTTTTTGGGATGAGAATTATTGGAATTAAACAAACTGCATCAGAGCCAGATGAATATGCTGAAGAAATCGTAGAAATTAGCAGACTTCATGAATTTTTGCCTCAAGCTGATTTTTTTGTTATGGCCCTGCCAAAACATTCATTGACTGTAGATATTATTGGAGCCAAAGAGCTATCGCTTCTGAAAAATAGCGCAGTTTTAATTAATGTAGGGAGAGGAATAAATTTAGATGAAGGTGCTTTAATTCAAGCTCTTTATACTAGGACTATTAGAGGTGCAGCGCTTGATGTATTTAAAAATGAACCTTTATCTGCTGATTCTAGACTTTGGGATACCCCAAATATTTTGTTGACCCCACACAACTGCGCTGTTGTAGATAATGTGATTGAGCTTTCTGTAAATGTATTCGAAAAACATTTAAAAGAATTTTTTGAAGGATCTATCAAATCTTCAGTCGACTTCAATAAAGGCTATTAAATCAGGTTTAAATTTAATTAAAAATGAAAAATGACCCAAAAATTATTTTTGTGATAATTTTTCATCCTTTAATTTTCCCTAAAAATCTTGTTGATATAAATGGCTGAAGAATATGTGGTTACAGTGCTGCTTTTCGAAAGATTTGCAAATGTTTTAACTGAAGAAATGAATAAACTAGCATTAAAATATCCTCAGCTTCAAATATCTTGCTTTTTGGACTTCAATGATTTTAAGGAATCAACTCATTGGGGAAGAACAAACATTTTAGTTTTGCATTTTAGAAAGCAAAGTGATGTTGACGAGACTTTGCAAAATAACCCAATAAAGTGGGTTCATTCTATAACTTCTGGAGTAGACAGCTATAAAAATTTCTCATAGATGGCACTGTTTGCCCTTGATTTGCCCACTAGGGAAATTTTTTGGTTCGACCAGTACCATATGGTTTGGTCAAACCAAAAAATTTTCCTCATGGGCAAATCAAGGGCAAACAGCGCCATCTACGGGAAATTTTCTATATATTTCTTCTGAAATAATGAAAAGCATGAATATTCCTCTGACAAGCTCTAAAGGTGCATATGATTGTGGGATGGCAGAGTGGTGCATGACAGTGATGCTTTATTTCCAAAAGCAAATGAAAGTGCTTTTTGAGCAGCAAAATAATCATATTTACAAGCTTTTTCATATGCCAACTTTATATGGAACAACTTTAGTCATATTAGGATATGGATCTATAGGAAAATACGTAGCTAAATTAGCTAAAGGCTTTGGGATGAGAATTATTGGAATTAAACAGACTGCATCAGAGCCAGACGAATATGCTGATGAAATTGTCGAAACTTGCAGGCTTCACGAATTTTTGCCACAAGCAGACTTTTTAGTAATGGCTCTTCCTAATATCCCTTCTACAGAAAACATAATTGGAGCTCAACAATTATATTTAATGAAAAAATCTGCTGTCCTCATTAATGTCGGAAGAGGGGCAAATTTAGATGAAGATGCCTTAATTGACGCTCTTACAAATGGAAATTTAAAAGGGGCTGCTCTTGATGCATGCAAAATAGAGCCTATTCCACAGAATTCAAGACTTTGGGATACCTCAAATATCATATTGTCTCCTCACAATTGTGCTGTTGTTAGTAATGTGATAGAGTTATCATCTTTATGCTTTGAAAAACATTTATTATCATTTTTTGATGGAAATTTAAAGTCTACAGTGGATTTTAATAAAGGTTATTAAATAAAATATTTTAGACAGTGGGATATAAATAATTACCAAAATAAATTGTTTTTGGGGTATCTATGTGATCGTTTGAAATAAAGGCTTCTTCGATAGAGATAAAAGTAATTGGGGAATTTCTAGATAAATATTGATATAAAATTTTACTTCAATGATCAGCTTTACCTTTGCGGAATGATGCTTTTTGCATGAACTCAAGCCCGATGACAGCTGGCTGCTCAATGTCAGTATTAATTGCTTCAATTTTGCATTTGACTAAATTTCCATGGTGCAATTGATATTTTTCAATATCAACACTGCCTAGTACAAAGCCATCTAAAGTTAATAGCTCTCCAGTATATTTTACAAATAAAATAATCTCAATTTCCTCAGAAATATTATTCAATGCATATAAGCTGCAATTAGCATCCTTTCATATCATAATATCATGGTTAATTCCAAGGACATAGCTACTATTTTTATTATAAAAAATCAGTCCATCTTTTTCATAGTCAAACTTCCAAAAATAAGCATTTCTTAGTCCCTCAAGGTTTCCTTCAAAAATATTAATAGTTTTAATAGATAGCCCAGATATCTCACATTGTGATAAATAGCATTGCAAAAAATAAAACCTTGACTCTGCTGGATATTCATAAAACTCTTCCATTTTCCAGCACAATAAATCAAGCGCATAATAAGTGTCTTGATTTTCACTATATATACAGTCTAGTAATATAATGCCTCCACGAGAGTTAGAATTTGAAAACAAAATCCCAGGAGAGTATGATTTCATTAAATTCCCATTTTTATCAAATGAGGTAGTAATGCCATCATGCACTAGTATCATGCATCTTTTTCCTGAAGGTCGTGGTATTATAAGATAATCTGAATTTATATAGTGCGGAGAAGTTAAATAGCATTCAGTCATAAATTGACGAGCCAAAAAATTTTGCTTTATGTGATTTATTTTTTTCTTTTTAAGTTTTGAAGGGAAGGATCTGAATTTGTTGTTTCTGGCTTCGATATCTCTTTTTCGAGATTTTTCGGATAACTTTTCACTTCTAATTGTGTTGTAAGACTGGAAATCGGGAGAAAAAATTTCGTTCCTGTTGGTGTGATTTTTCATATTAATTATAATTTGATTTTAAAATATGATTTATTAATAGAAAATAGCTAAAATTTATCAGAACAATTTTAATCATAGTTATGATTCCATTATAATGGAAATTTGCTTTAATTAATTATTTCTTCAGTAAAACTCTGATTGCTTAAATGAATCGCTTTCTGAATGCTGATAAGCAAATTATAAATTTTATTGGTGTTTGTAACGAAGCCAGCAGTAACTGGTATAAAAGTTGAATTATTAATTACATCATGGAATTTAAATTCCTATCTGTAAGAGAAGCACGCAGCAAGTCTGATAAATATTATTTATTCCAATTCGAAGTTTCATATAAAGATTGGAACAATGTAGTAGAAAAGCGTTATTCAGAATTTCTTGAGCTTCATAGGGTGATGAAGCTGATTAGGCTGTCGATAACTCAGCCACTTCCTCATTTCCCTGGCCAAATGCTGATGAAAACCTTATTCCACAAGGTAACTCCTAAGGATATCGAGGAAAGAAAAGCAGGGCTTGAAAACTACATGAATGAGCTTAGCAAAGGGATGTGTGCAAAAAATAGTAAGTACTTCCCTGACTTTATTTCACTTCCTACAAGACTCAGAGACGAGTATATGCAAGATATTTAAACTGAAAATATTGCTAGGCAATATTTTTCTTAATTAGATTATTTATTTCTCCCTTAGATTATTGAGTAAATACCTAAAAGCATCTAAATTAATTTTTCAATGAGTATTTGCTCTTCCACAAGAATTCCTGTATAATATTATAATAGATTTTCTTAGATAAAGTAAAATTAATTTAAGATAATTTGGTTAATATCCAAAATCATTCAAAATCATAACTTGATTTTTTTAATTATGGGCTTTTAAGAACTGAAGTCTCAAGCTTAAACCCGTGTATGTCTTGGCCTTCTATGCATTTATTTACCATTCTGTGCTGAACAATTGTACTTTTGCCTTCAAAAGAATCGCTTGCAACTTTTATATGCAGCATTGTACCACATCCTCCGCTTAAATCGATAACTTCTACTTGTGTGTTTGCTCCTAGGCCTTGTTTAATTTTATTAGCAACTGCTTGCTCGATAGAAAAATTCCTGAAAACCCTACTGAGCCTTATCATTTATTATAAAATTCCATCATAGAAATCTATTGGCTTGATTTTTAATTAAAATATATCAATCAATATTTTCCTATAAATATCTTAAAAACTTCTATTATCACAAATGTTTTATATTTAAAGTTGATAAACAACAGGATGAGGGAACAAGTCATATATAGTAGTCTTGTTTTTAGGCCTCTCAATCCCATACTGTTTTAAGTTCAGCTGTGGTGGGAACCTCTTTGTGTAGAACCATCCCAAGCTCATCATTAAATTGCTGACAAGGATGATCCCAGCTGTTTCAAAAATAAAAGCAATTGTATATTGAGCGTACATTAAGTATAAAATTGAGGTTGAAACTCCTGTATCACAAAGGTCGTTTTCTTGGCAGTAAATATCTTCAGAGAGCCAAACAGTGAAGATAACTTGCATAACTAACATTACGGTTTGACTAATAAGACTCTATATACCTTATAGGATTATTGCTATTTTTATAGGAAAATAATGTATTTTTAGGCTATTTACCATATTTCTGTATATATTTCTTACTCCCCATCGAAAAGCTTGATGTTCCCTTACAAAAAACCCAATCAAGGCTGCCACAAATTCACCCATCATTTTAGCGTAAATATACAATGCATCAGCCCAAGCAAAAATAATGAACATATTCGCGATTTGGAACGCGGAAATTATTCTTATATGGTAATCAGTGTGCTTGATCATCTTCAATTCAATACGACTAGAACGGAGATATGATATAAGAATTAGAAGTCCAGCTATAAGTCCTCCTGCTACTACGTAAGGGAAAAAAAGGTATAGGTAGATATCATAAAGCAGAACACTATTAGAAGGGTAATTGTGATCTGAAATTTGGGCTGATAGTGAATTATCGTCTGAGATTGACATTATTTATTAGAGTTTTAGAAATTTATATGATTGATTAGAAAAAATTAAGGCTTTCTTTATTAAATAAAATGCAATTATTGAGGCTTTAGTATAAAATTTACTTATTTACATTGTTTATTTTAAAAATTTTTGGTTGAAGAAAATAGAAACAGTTATGAAATTTAAAGGAAAATAATTATATTATTTATAGGCTAAAACGATAATTTTTTAAAAATATGATATTTAATTAATTCGATAATAACGATCACAATCTCAGGGTTTCTAGCATAATTTAAATTTGCTAAAATTATATTTAAATTTTACTACTAAATTATCGATTCTCTTATTTAAACTCATCTTTCTTAGCTTTTCATATATATATTTTTCAAATAAAATGGCAAAGCCTTTAACAGCAGATACAATCTTACAAAAAACAAAAGCCGGGCGTCTCGACAATGTAAAAAATCTAAACTGCTGAGGAATGGATATAGAAGACGTAAGTATTCTTCGTGAAATCCCAAATGTTGAAGTCCTTTCCTTAAGTGTTAATAAGATTAGCACTTTAAAATATTTTCAATGCTGTTCAAAACTTACAGAACTGGCTTCCTCTAAAATATTTTTTTATAAAAATAATAAATTTAAAAAAAAAATTTTAAATATGACACAGAACTTTACCTTCGTAAAAATTCAGTATCAGATTTGAGAGAACTCAAATACCTGAAGAATTTATCAGGGCTAAAAGTGCTATGGTTATGGGATAACCCATGTGCTGAAAACGAGCGTTATAGAGAAATCGTGCTGAGCTACCTACCAAACTTGATTAAGCTAGACAACCAAAATGTATCTCAAGAAGAAAAATCTCAAATAAATCCAGCAGAAGTCCAAAAAACAAGAGAGGAAATCGAAAATCATCCAAAGACTGCTGAGAAGTCTAAATTACAAAGGGATGAAATTATTAAAGATGAAAGAAAAGAGTCAGAAATGAGAAGGGAGCCATCACCGTTTAGAGAACCTTTGAAGCCTAAAACAAGAAATGAGGCAAAACAGATAGAGAAGCCAGGAGATAATATATTATGCGCGGTTTTATCATTATTAAAAGAGCTTGATGAAAATAGCTTGGAGATTGTTAAGCGTGAAATTGATAAAAAAGTTGGGAATCGCTAAATAAGTGGTTTTCATTTAATCTTATATTAGGCTAATCTGTAGATTTTATTAATATTTTTATATTATGGTAAAAATATTCCAAGTTTTGTTAATTAAAACCTAATCATCTGTTTCTTCATTAATTAAAGGTCAAAATAGTCTTACTAATTCTTTTGGGCTTTTTATTCGCTTGGCGTGAGCTTGAATTCCTCGACTAACCAATCTTTCTGAATATAAACTTAGCTTAACATAAAGGCCTAAAGCCATCCAGGTTTTATCTCTCATACGCTTTCGGCTGCTGGAACCTGCTTGAAGGAAGGACTCATTCGTCTAAGCACTGTCTCAATAGCAGTCTTCTATGGGGCCTGGGGCTTGCACCGATATCTCTGATTCTCAACTGGTTAGAAAGACTCCTCTTGCTCCACATCATTTGGGTGCTATAAAGGCGCCGGCTAACCTTATGCCTACTGTCGGCCACCTTGAAGGGAGGTGACTCCTAGGAAAAAAGAGCCACGACAGGAAAAAGAAGCATGCTCTAAAACCTATCTGGATAATAATAACTGGACTGGATTCGCCACCAGTTTGCTCCCAAAGTCTAACACCCATAAGGCAGCTCTAGGCAAGCTAATAGTTAGATTAAAGACCTGCAGGCTATAAAGCGAATTTGGCGCCAAAGTGCTGGGTTTCCTCAAGGACATATTTCATCACCACTATATAATTTTCCCTGAACATAAGGGTTTTTGAAATTCTTTAATAATTTCATTTATAGAATATTTCACTAATTCTATCGCATCAAAAAATTCATCAAGCAGTTCCGGCGATTTACTTATAATTTCATGATTTTTATCCATATTTAAAACAGCAGTAATTTTATCTTGGGAACTGAAATCTAAGTCTTCAGTGAGCTCAGCAATTTTTTTGGGGAAATCTTCTTCTCGTTTTACTCATTTTTTTATTGTTTTTTTTATATCTTCAAGCTTTCTAGGAGTCTCTATTAAAAAATTCATTAATTCATAATAAATAGCCATTAATTTTCTGCTTTTTCTGTTAAGTTTTGGGGTATCAAATAATATATAAGGATTTTCTGAAGTAAAATTTATGCCTTTAAAACAAGAATATTTTGCCAATGGCCATTATAAATATAATTATAAACAAATTGTTTCTTTTAGGTTATTTAATGGTAAATATATATAAATTAATTTCATTTAATTTTCCTGCACAATTTGCTGATAAAACTACCAAAACCATCCTAAAGATTTCTTGCAAATCTAAATTAATTTCTCAATGAATTTCAGCTCCTAGTTCTCGGATTAAATTAGTAATAATTCCATCAAAATTTGCTTTAAATTTATTGACTTTTGAAACTGGCTTTTCTAATTCTTTATATATATCATCAAGCTCTTTTATCCCTGTAAAAAGCAAAATGTTTCCATGAATCGGGCTAGGGATTTTTGATTTGCTTTTTATTATTCCCATTTTATGAAATTTTGTATTATCCATTTATTGAAGGGAATAATAGTTATAAAAAATGACCCTTAAAATACTACTACTCTGAATGAATTATTTTTATGGTTTAATTTAACTTCACAATATTAAAAATTTCAGTTAGGGATAGGCCCTAACACCTCTTCAAACAGGATGGACCTATAATCCGAGCTTAGTGAGAGGAGTCAAAGCTTCTTGAGAGTCTCAGCTTGAAGAGAAGAGGTCGGTGCTGAGGCTGGCACTGACAAGAGAAGTCTGGAAGGGCTTATTAACTTTAACGGTTCGATGGTTAGGCCAGTCCACCTACTGCTGCTCAGAGCTGTTAATTTAGCTGGACTTCAAGTAATCAAAGACTTAAGGCATAAGTGTGCTAGAGTAATTCAATAAACTTAAACTTAAATTTAACTTAAATTAGGGATTTATATTTAGTAGTACTAATAAAATAAGAAGAGGGGTGAATATCTGTTAAAATCAAGCTTTATCAAATAAAATCAACAAGGATAAGACATAATTTAAGGCAAGTATTGACATGACAATATAATTCCCAAAGTCATTGAGCCTTGAATAAGCAAAATATGGACTTTTAATGACAACTGACGATTCAAATAATAAAAATTTAAAGGCAATATTAAATCTTTTCAATTATCAAATCGGAATACTCTAAATAATTATTTCTGAATTTCAGAACATATAAATTTCATAATTTTCAAAATATTTAAAATGGACAAATACGAGGTTATTGGAAAAATCGGAAAAGGATCATTCGGCGAAGTATCAAAAATCATCAGAAAATCTGACCGAAAAGAGCTTGTATGAAAAGAAATCAATTATGGAGGAATGTCTGAAAAGGAAAAATCTCAGCTAGTAGCTGAGGTAAATATTTTGCGGGAGTTAAGACATCCAAATATAGTGCGATATTATGATAGAATAGTCGACAAGAAGAATGCAAAAATTTACATTGTAATGGAATTCTGTGCTGGAGGAGACTTAGGAAGCTTAATAAAGAAAAAACAAAAATCAAGGGAAAATTTCAATGAGGATACTATATGAAAAATTATTATGCAATTATGCTTGGCATTAATGTCATGCCATCAAAGAGAAAAAGGGAAAATTATTCATAGAGATATAAAGCCTGGAAATATATTTTTAGATGAAAATTTTAATGTGAAATTAGGAGACTTTGGGCTTAGCAGAATAATGAACGAAGATTCGATTTATGCTTACACTCATGTAGGAACTCCGTATTATATGTCCCCAGAACAGTTTTCTGATGGGAAGTATAACGAAAAATCTGATATATGGTCAACTGGCTGCTTGCTATTTGAAATTTGTGCATTGACCCCGCCTTTTCATGCAAGAACCCAAGCTGAGTTAGCACTCAAAGTAAAAGAAGGCTTAAAAGAAAGAATTCCTAAACAGTACTCAAGCGACCTTCAGCTGCTAGTAAACGCTATGATGACAGTCGATTACAACCGACGTCCAAGTATAGAAGAAATCTTGAGAAATCCTTTTATTTCTTTAACTCCCCCTCCGTGAGCGAACAAAAACAATTGTTAGCTCACAGATTGAGGTTAATTTATTTTTTTAAATTTACATATAATTTTATATTTTTTATTCGAAATTTAAAAATATTAGAAAAATTTAGGTTTTAAATTGCAATTTGTTTAAAATTTAACAGAATTAGCTAGAGATTTCATTTACTAATTATCACATATATATCTAAATTTTTTTCATAAAAAATTTTTGTTCGCTCACGGATGGTGGTTTTTTGGATCGGGATTCCCCAATGGTTTTGTTCGTCACGGAGGGGGTAGTAAGAATTAAAGAAAATCAAATAAAAGAATTAAATTCAAAAATCAAAAAGGACGAAGAAAAATTAAAAGAAAGAGAAAATAAAGCAAAAAATAATAGAGAATTATTAAAAAAAAGAGAAGAAGAAATAAGGGTAAGGGAAACAAAAATGCTAGAAGAGATGAAAAATAGAGACAAAAAGGAAGAAAAAAAAGAAGAAAAAATCAGGACTTTTGATGATGTTCTTGCAGAAGGACTAGAAAGAATTAAAAAATGTGATGAAATTTTAAAGAAAAAAGAAAAAAGCAGTGAAGAAAATTTGTGTAAAGAAATTAAATTGTTTGGAAATAAGGAAGAGTGTAAGGAGGAGGAAAAATGTGGAGGAAGAGATATTAATATGAATAAGCCTGCAGCTCCTGAATATTATAGAAGAGAGTCGCCTACTTATAATATAGGGAATAGAGAAAGAAAAGATTCTCCTACTTTATTTCATAAAGAGCCTACTCCACAGCAGAAAATTACTGAGCCGAGCAGGGTTTCTCCAAACCCAAGAGAAGTTTATAATAAGCCTGAGCCAAGTCGTGTTTCTCCAAATCCAAGAGAAGTTTATAATAAGCCTGAGCCAAGTCGTGTTTCTCCAAATCCAAGAGAAGTTTATAATAAACCTGAACCAAGCCGTATCTCCCCTCATCCACGAGAAATAACTACCAATAAGCCTGAGCCTCGAATTTCTCCTGCCCCAAGAGAAATATACAACAATAAGCCTACAACACCTGAGTACTATCGAAGAGATTCTCCAATTTACAACAACTGAACCAAAGAAAGGCGTAATTCCCCAGTTTACAACCCCAAAGATATTCAACGAAAAGAATCCCCTAGTTATCGCCCTAAAACCCAAGAAACTAATAAAAGAGAATCCCCTACCTATAGGCCTAAAACTCAAGAAGCCGCCAAAAAAGACAATCCAAGATCCTATGAAAAAGACAAATGGAATTCTCCATCACATAGGCCAAAAACTCAGGAAAATAATCGAAGGATTTCTCCTTCATACAAAGAAATAGACCGCCCTAAAACGCATTATGGGGCTCATGACTATACAAGGTACAAGACAAATAATATAGAAAATCATCATGATAGGAAAAAATCTCCAGACCCTTATGACTATAAAAAATCGCCAAAAAAAGCTTATAAATATGGGCCAAGTGAACAAGCCCAGCGGCAAGCGATGAGACCACCTCTTAGGCAGATTTCTCCATATGATCGTCCTCCTAAAACTGGCTACAACATATATAGATATCCCAAACAGGCTTAATATGCCAAATTATCAGTATTTTCTTATTATAATGTGAATTCTTTCTATATTGTATAATAAATTAATAAAAAACTTTTTAATTCGCATAATGGTTAAGCCTATATAATAGCGCGACTCCTTCATCATTTCCAACACTCATTAACTCACTATTTGAACTAAATGCTAAAGACATCGGATATTTTATATGATCTCTAATGCCTGGCCAATTAGAAAACACAGTCTGGCTTGGCACATGCAAAAGTTTTACAGCGTCTCTTTTCCATCTGGAATACATAGCCAAAATTTCTGCATTGTGGTTAAAGGTAACACCGTCTATAGCAGTCGTTAAATTCATTACTGATTTTATAGGAGGTGGGCTTGGTAATGAAAAATCGTCATTTTTTGTGTTATAAAGATTTACTACACCATTTGTGGAGCCAGTTGCTAAATAGTCTCCACAAGTTGACATGCAGGTGATTTTAGTGGAACCTTCGTCGCAGAATCTCCTGATGCATCTTCTCATTGAAATGTCCCATAAATATATTTCGCCTTCATCTCCACCAGTTAAAAGGGTATTTTCGTCTAAAAATGTTAATGCGTGGCCATCCTGGTTCATTTTGAACTCAAATAATAAACCCTCATATATGAAATTTTTTGGGTAAATATTAAATTATTTCTATAAATTTTTCTTAAAATTAGCTGCAGGCTTTCTATATATACATTTTTAAGCCTTATAATTTATTTGAGCTAGTTGATATAAACATCACTTTTCCATTAACACCTAAAAACACCACAAATCTATTATCAGGTGAAACAGCCATTTTCCCCAGCTGTTCTTTTTCATAGCCAATTATATGGGAAATTCTATGCAGTCTTTCAGTCGGCACGTCATATTCATAAAAATAAGGCCTGGAACCTGATAGATATATAGAGGTATCACAAAAATGAGCTGAAGAAATAGGCAAGTCCTTCATGTAAACCACAGCTTGTAAAGGATTATCAACCCCATCCACGTTAAAAATCCTCAATCTTTTGTCTTTTCCAGCTGATAAAAGGGTGGTTCCTTGGAATTCCAATGCATTTATGCAGGATTTTGAGTAATTTTGGGCATTTGCATGAGGAAGTTGGGAAATATCGAGGATGGTAGGGAGCAAGTGAGGGGTTTTGTTGGATAAAATTGGTTTGGCTGTCTTTAGAAGCTTAGAAATAGCTGAGGAATCTGAAGCTGTGGAAGACAGCCATGAAGTATGGTGCATTTGAGAATAAAGGTCTCTGAGTTTTTGTGTGTATTCTGTGCCTGTAAGCTCTTGTTGGTCTTTGGAAAGCTTCTTTAAGCGGTTTTCGCTGGTGGTATCAATGTGAATGTTTTGGTCATCTATATCTTTCCATGCAGGCTCCATTATGAATAAAAATTATATTGATTTTAATTGAATTAAATTTTCTAGCTAACTCCCCCCCCCCACAAAAAAAATTTTGTTCACTCACGGAGGGGGGCTAATTTTTTTTTTTAAAAAAATGTATATATAAATTTTATAAAAAATATTTTTTTTCGAAATTTAAAAAAATCCTAATTTGCAAAAATTGGAAAGCAAATATTAATTTAATTTATAAAATTTATGTTTTAAAAAGCAATTCATTTAAAATTAAACAGAATTAGCTCTAGATTTCATTATACTAATTATCATTTATATATCAAAATTTTTGTTCACTCACGGAAGGTGGGTTTTTTGGGCAAAAAATAGCGATTTTTCTAATGGTTTTGTTCACTCACGGAGGGGGGGAGTAAGGATAACTATTTTTTTTTTCAAAATATTAGGAATTTAAACTATGAGAGTATATCAATTAGCTATTTATAATTAAAGCTGTTCATCTAAATCAAATGATGGGATATATTTTTGCTTCCATGTGTCTACTTTGTTTTCTTCAGGAACTGCCATGGTAACTGAATATTTAGCGCCTTGCTTTTCTGTTGTAAAAGTCATAAATTTTCTTGAAGCACTTCCTGGTCTTGAATTTTTACTTAACACATAGTTGATTTCACTTTCTCTTAGACTTTCGTCTAAGTGATGGATTTTTAATTTTCCTCCATCAATATATAAACAAATATTTAATAATTGCTAAAAAATATTGGAAATATTAATATAAAATACTCTCTAAAATAAGTATCTACATTTAATAAAATTTGTATTTTTCAAATATAAATTGTATAACAAATTCATTAATTCTTCCATGTATCCCCGAAGTTCTTCTTTTTCTATAACTTCCCTCCAGGAGTAACAAAAAAATTTTTGTACTCAAAGAAGGATGGTTTATTTTTTTTAAATTTAAATATAAATTTTATAGAATTTTTTTAAAAAAAAAAATCCCTATTCGCAAAAGTTAATTTAATTTGCAATACTTTAAAATGAAATTTGTTTAAAAATTTAACAGTTTTAGCAAGAGAATTCATTATATTAATTAACAATATTTTAAAATATTTTATCATAAAAATATTATATTAAAAAAATTTTGTTTGGTGAGTTTTGGCTAAAAAATAGGAATTTTTCAGTGGTTTTCTTCGCTTACGGAGTAGGGTGGAGTAAGTAATGGAGTTTTTCTTATATTCATCCTTAATAAATCATTTAAATCTGCATAAGACACTGATACTCTATATATTGGAAATTTCGTCTTCGGCACAACCAAAATTTTTACATTTTCCTGCTCTTCTTTATCTAAAATTATGACTTTATGTCTCTCATTAAGAAAAACTCTATAAGATTGGGCTAAAACAACAATTTCTCGTGACTGTTTATCGTTTGATAGCTCAACCTGCGCTAAACTTGCATAACTCGGGACATTTAAAGGAGACCCCAATGCTTGTTTATTTGGTCTCAAGCTTTCTTGCCTCTCATTTCCAAATTCAGCTGTTCCTATGCTTTTATAGCTAGGAATATTTGATAATGCGTCCAAATCTTGTCTATTTTTAATAAAAGGCTCTTTATTTTTTGGAAAATTCATTAAATCGTCTTCGTAATTGTTTTTGAAATTTTCGTATTTTTCAGCTAAATTTTGGGTTAAAGGGTTATTTTCACCTAAAATTTCGCGACTTGTTTCGTAAGCTTTTTGTAATAAAATTTTTGACTCTTTGATTCTGCTCATGAATTCGAGCTCTTCAGCATAAACTTTATAAGCTGTCGCTAAGAATTTGGCTACTTCTTCAGGGTTACGTTCTTCTTCCTCATCTGCTTTTTCAAGCAAAACTACAGATTCTTCAGAATACATCAAAGCTTCTTCATGCCTATTTAATTTGCTTAGTACTGAACAGATATTAAGATAAGTCGTAGCTATTTCAAAATCTCCTAGCTCTGCTTGTTTTTCAATCTGCATAGCTTTTTCTAAAAACTCAAAAGCGGTCACTAATTTGTCTCTGCTTTTAAAAATATCCCATTCACAATAAATAAAATTTCCCGGCTATCTGTTTACTTTAATAAAAATATCAGTGATTTCTATTGGCTATAAATTGGTATAGCACCCCAAATTATTATACGTCAAGCTTCTTAATTTTGCAACAGATTGTGAATGAAAAGAATTTTCAGGAAGCATTGAAATTTTTTTGGACAAAATCAGCCCTAATTTTTCTGCCTTAATAAACAGCTGATAAGCCAACTTGTAAGATTCCATTCGGTTTTCTTGTGAAAGCTCTACCCCAAAATTATTTAAATTTGTTATCAGTACTTTGATGGTTTCATAATCTTCTTTTGTAAACGGGATCGGATTATCCGGAGAAGACTCACTTTTTTTTCTGATGAATTTTTTAAGGAAAATTTCAGTCCTTTTTTGTGTTTCTTCAAGTGCCCGATTCGAGTACTGTGATGATTTTTGAGAATGGCCCTGCTTATTCATTTTTAATTTTTTAAAATGCTATTTTCCAGGATTTTTAACCAATTTAATTAAGATTATTAATCTTCTTTCAGCTCAATATTTTCTACTCCTTTAGCAAGCTCTTCTTCCTCCTTTTCTTCTTCTTCTTCTTCCTCTTCTTCTTCTCCTTCACTTTTAAGGGCAATTGAGACTTCTCTTTCAAAATCAAAATCTGCTAGTCTTTTTTTGGCCTTGCTTGGGAACTCGTTTCCTTTGATTTCGACCAATTCGAGCTCAGGTCTCATTTGTAGCAATTCTACAAGTTCGTCGATGATGGCTGGGTTTTCAAGCTCGTCGTAGTTTAAGTAAAGCTGCCTTAAGTGAGGGTTGCTGCTTTTTAGAGCTGTGATAATTTTTCTAGCTCCTGCGTCGCCAAGTAAACAGTCTCCTATATTTAAGACTGAGATGTAGTTTAAGGATTCCAAACATTGAGCAAGGGCTGTGTATGCAGCTTCGTCTTTGAGGTTGTTGTCATTGATTTCTATTACTTGCATGTTAGGGTTGTTGGATAGGGCGCCAAATAAGGCGACCATGCCTGCAGCTTTAATTCCGTTTTGCGGAACACTGATTTTTCTTACTATAAATTAGTAATAATGTTTAAAAAATTAAAATAAAAATTATAATGGATAATTATATTTTTTAATAGTAAAAGAGCTAAGCTTCCCATAGCAGAAAATGCTTCAGCGAGAACAGAAATTCCAGGATTCTCCAATCTATCTCTCCCTGCACTAAATACTTCAAGTTTCAAGTTTTCACATCTTCTAAGCGACTCAGCAATTATCGCTGCACTTTCAGGTCCAAGCCCATCATTATTTACATGCAGCTCTTTCAAAGAAGCCGCTTTTTCAAGAAGCTCGCTAAAAGCTCTAACCCCATCTGGCCCAAACGCATTATCGCTCACATCTAAGACTTCCAGACTTTTACAATTAAGTAAAGCTGTCCCCAAAGCTCTCATTGATACTGTTACCTCTTCCCTTTGTCTTCCCACAAATAAATCACTAAGATTTGCGACTTGCAGATTAACACACTGCTGAATTGCTTCACTTATAGCATTACATGCTTCTACACCATAGGAATTCTGCGATAAAGTGATTTCAGTAACAATATCTTTATGTTCAAGAAGTTCTGTGTAGACTGATTTGATTTCTTCGTAAGAGTCAATACGCTTGCCAGTTTCGTGAACTTTGAATACACGCAAGCTTTCGTCCTCTTGATGCGAAAAGAGTCCACCCATTTTTATTATAAGAGAATAGGAAAATATAGGAAATCTGATATCTTTTAATTGAAAAATTAGGAAAATTTGTGGTTGAAATTAATACATTGACAATTATTAATAGAATAATCAAAAAAATTGTACTAAAATAAAGGAGGTAAATCCATGTCGGATTTTACGTTTGATGGGGTTTCGCTGAATAGAAAAGTTTGTTTTTTCGAGTGCTTTGGAAGTATCAGCATAGGGAAATATTGTTCAGGAGTGTCATCAGCTTTTGGACTTCTTCGAAATGAAGAATTTAAGGCTCTTGAACTGTTGTTTAGTAGTTTATCAGCTTCAGGAGGGATTGAATTTGATAACCAATTAAGCAGAGAAGAGACACTTCGATATAAATCTACCCTTTGTCGGTTTTTTACAGCTGCGGATTCAGCTGATTTTAGCATGGTTTTTAAAATGTTTAAATGCAGCATTATATGCATTTCTAGCTGCTTGTGTAAGTTTTCTATAGCTTGTGTAGCTAAATTTAGATCTTCCCGCCGAGCGGAAGTATCTATTAATGATAAGATATCGGATTTATTTGCTTTGGCGCTTATCTGCTCTCTGATATCGCCTAGAGAGTTATAAATCGCCATAAAATTCTTATAGTCTTTATTGAAAATCTTATAAGTCGATTTAAAGTCATGAATTTTCTTTTCAACGATTTCTAATCTCTTATTATTGAATGTTTTTTATTTTTTTCAAAAATAAATTTATTTCTCTTTATACTGCTAAAACCTTCTATAATTTGCTATTAAATTATACACAGTATAAAAGAAGTTAAATGATTTTCAGATTTTATCTCTAATTCGGCAACTCTATTTAAAACTTCTTCTTTATGATTCACAAATTCAGCTACTTTTAGAAAAGAAGGATGAATTGCTTTGATGCTATCAATATCATCTTTTGATGCTTTTTCTAATAAAAGTTCATCATATCTCTCTAAAACTAAATCAAAGGCTTTTATTTGTGATACGAAAATATTTATTTTTTCATCAAAAAAATCAAGTTTTGGGTACACATCAGCCTTAAAGCTGTCAGTAGTCTTTATATCAGTTTTTTCATTAACAAACCCCATAACAATATCAATTTCATGATTTCATGGCTTGGATTGGAAAGTTTTATTTAATTTTGATATTTCATGCCGAAAGGCTGCTGTGATTTTTTCTTGTTTCTCTTTATGATAGTCTATCAACCCAATTGTATCTTTTATTTCTCCTCTAACTTTTGCTACCTCTTCAAAGAAAACTTCCGCTTTTAAATAATTTTGTATTTGGTGACTGACTTTTGAGGTAATTCCTTGCTCCATCTCAAAAACCATATCTTTTGAGGCATATGCTGACATTTGGTAATTTAAAATTTCAATTTGTCGGTTTAAGCTGTTCACTTGTTCAGCTGTTGGACAAATTTTTACTTTTTCTTCTAATTCATTGAGCTCTGAGAGTGGGGCTTTGGTGCTAACTTTTTCGGCTAAACTGTTAACTTCTCTATAAGGCGCTTTTAAGGCTAAATCTTCTTTGATTTCTGCTATAATTTGATCATCATTTGCCAAGCGTTCATTTATAACCACTTTTTCGCTATTCAGCAATGCAAGATTGTCTTGCAGCTCATAAAATTTGTCAAGTGTGTGGTCTTTAAACATTGTTAAATCTTCTTTTAAATGTCTTATTTCATCTCCAGGCTCTAACAATTTACTTGCAACTTCTCGCAAAATATCAGCCTTGATTTCTCTAGCTAGCACATTTAAATATGTAAAAGGGCTTCTCTCAAAAAGCGATTTCCTTTGTATAAGTCCTTTGAAATCTTTAATTATCGGTAAAATATCAAGCACATTTTCCCTCATCAAAAAATGCTCTTTTCGCATTTCTTCTAAAATGTTTCTAATTTCGATTATCTTATCATTCATCGATTCTATATCATTTTCTTTATTTATTCCTGCAGTTTGGCTGTCTAGTCCTTCTTGATTCTCCATTTATATGAAATTCATATACTTTTCTCTATGAGGATTTCTTTTTTTTACATTTTTTATTAAAATATTTTTTTTTTAACAAAAAAGAATAAATCAAAATGAATGAAAGCCAGTTAAAAAGTATCCCAACACTGGTTTTAGGAGACTTACCACCTAGAGAACGTGAACATTATTTTAAGTTTTTAGTTGAAAATGAAGTCCAATTCGTGGAAGACGAGCATGGCTACTTTGTGGCAGTTATAAGAGTGATAAATCCCAAACGTAATGATTATTTAGTTAATTCGACAACCACAAAAAAAGCAAAAGGAGATAAACAGAGGCTATTTCAAAGCACTTTTTCTTACCAGCAAAAGGTAGTTTCTAATGAAAGCCCTAAAGAAGAGCCATCAAGCCAGAGAAGCAAAAGTGTAAAAAATAAACAGAAAACCCCTAACTCCCACCCCAGTAAGCAATTTCTTGCTTATTCGTATTAAATTTTATATGAATAGATTGAAAATTGCTTATTATTGGGGAGAAATGTCAAAAATTGGATTTTTCAATTTTTATCTGAAAATCCCCAATAAAAAGCAATTTTCAATCTATTCATATAAAATTTACTATTTCAAAATTTGGGACTAAAACCCCCAAGGATTTTCTATTACTGGGAGAGGAAAAGAAATATTAGCCCATTTAAGCCAGATTTTTCCCCAAATCAAATGAAAGGGATTTCTGATTTTCTTGATCAAGATATGTCACAAAGCTTTGTAGGTTTTATATAGAAAAATAATGGGGAGAGTATGGATACAAAGAGATCGGTTAATTCTAAGACTCCAGATAGGCAGAGAGAAGATCCTATGAAAGTATTCTTAAAAAATACAAAATTCCAGAATATGGTAAATTTATTAAAATTACAATCAGGAACTCATTTAAGGCCAAAAATATTATCAATTGGAAACTTAATAAGGGCTATTGAAGAAATATATAACGCAAAATATAAGCAAGATACAGCGATTATTGAAGAAGAGCTAGTAAGGAAAGCATCAAATAAGCAGCCTGTGCCATTTCCTGAATTTGTTGCTGATTATTTGGCTGATAAATATAAAAACCGCAGGATGATTGAACAAAACACTATAGATTTATGCCAGTCATTAGAAACTTATGAAAAAGACTACGTAGAAATCAAAACTTTTTCCAATTTTTTAACTGCGTTTTTGGATAGTGATGATTTAATTTTCTTTTTATTTGTAAGAAACTCCATACAAAAAATCTTAGGCTTGCAATTTGCACCTAAATTCCCAGGCCAAAGAGTTACAGAAGACACAAGATCAATATTTTTAAACATGAAGCAATGCATAAAAGTCACAAATGTCGTTTTCGCTGACGAAGAATCTCTACAAAAAACTTTTATAAGCCAAGTCGACAAGGTAATGCAAAATTCTGATAACTTAGAATCTCTTATAAACGTAGCTTCCTTTATGGAGTTATTTTTAGAAATTTATCATGAAGTCCAGCCATCCCGCCATATGATGAATTCTAACCTTTCTCCTTTCCACTCAGACGATTCTCCAAAACACCAAGAAGATATTCTTTATTAATTTAAATAAAAAAAAAATAAAAAAAAATTTAAATTAAAATATTCAATAAAAATAATTATACATTTGCTGAAAGCATGATTCACCATGAAAATGAATTTGAAGGGGAAAGCGAAATACTTAAAAGCCTTGATTTCAGTAGCATGCTAAAAAGCGTGTATTCAGCTCCTAAAGATACACCTCCATTATTGTCAGAAAAAATGATGAAAAGTAGTGACTTTTTTGAAAAAAAATCAAATGAGAATTCTGAGTCAAAATTACCAGAAATGCCAGTTAGGGTTGCACAGAGACCTGTTGAGCCTGTAATAAAAATAGCTGAGCCAGTAAGAAAAGGCAGCACTCCTCGCCAATCTCCTCAAGATGATTTAAAAAAGTCTTGCATTGATTATTCAGATTCTAAGCTGGTTGACCAATTTGTGCTACTTATCCTTAAATCTCTTACTGATGTCCCACGGCCTGTAATAACAGAAATCCGCCCACAAGTAGTTTCATATCTGTCTGCAAAAATGACTGGCTTAATAGAAGCTCTTTTTAGCTTTGATAAGCGAAGATGGCTAGAACTTCTGGAAACTGACAATAAAGAATCATTAAAACATGTAGAAGTTTTACAAAAACAAGTGAGGCAGCTGCAGAGAACAATGGCTTCAGAAGAAGATATTGATAGCATATGCCGAACTATTTTGCAGACTCCTGAATTGAAAAAACTTATAGGTTCTCATATTACGAATTTATCACAACAATATGCTAATAAGTGATAATAATTTCTTATTATAAATAATAAAGCAATACATCATAGGATCATAATTATCAATTTGCTTTAAAATCAGACAGAGATTTTATTGATTAGATAAGGCTAATTTGAAAATAATTAAAAAATAAATTTTAGTCATAGAGGAGATCCTGATAAAATGTAAATTTAAATTTTATAAATATAATCTTACATTTTTATTTCTTGGCTATCGGGAATGGGCAATTTTCTGACTCCCCATGTTTTAAAACGAGCAATATTTTTGCTTGAAATTAAAGCGATTATTTTTTTTTTAATATTTTATAAAATTTATCTTTAGAACCAAAGCTACCTTAAAATTTAAGAAAATTAACGAGAAATTCTAACAATTATAAATTAAATTTAAAGGGGGTTGAGGAATTTGAGTCATGAAATGGGGTTTCAGCTGAATTTAGATCACGAAATGGAGTTTCATCTGAAATTCGAGTATCAGATTCTTTAAAGCAAGGACTGCGATCGGCCGAAGGGCTATATACTAAATCTGAGCCTCCTTTATCACTTTCATTGAGTGTTTCTAAAGAAAGACTTATTGTGAGAGGTCTATGCATAGCATCAGCGCTCGAAGAATTCATGGACTGATTCGATGATTTTCTAGAGATATCATTATCTGTAGGCTCGTCTAAAACAATGCTGCTAGTTCTCTTATTCCTCAATAAATTCTTATAATATTGTAAATTCTCAGTTAATTCTATGATTTTTTGTTTATTTTTGTTTATTTCTTCTCTATCACTTTGCAGCTGCTTATTTAAATTTTCTATAGTTCATTGCACTATTTAAGGCTTAGGTTCTACACGTTGAGAAATCATTCCACATGTGGAACCAAAATCCGCATGCAGAATTACGATCAGAATTGCTCCACATCGGATTTTGGTCCAACACCTAAAAGATTTCTCCACGTGTTGAACCCAATCCCTAAATAGTGCACTTAACTATATATCTTTTCTTGCTTTGATTTTTATTTTTTTATTATTTTTCAATAGCATTTTGATATGCTCACTTAATTCCCCTATTGTGATATCTTTGTCTTTTAATGCTGTAGTTAACTCTATTCTTATAGATAGAAATAAAATATTTTTCTTATTTATTCAGTCTCTCATTTTATTATAAAACAGACTCCACCTTTAATATTATTAATTCACTTTCCTTCATAAGCAATAAATTTTCCCTCGCAAGCTTTTTATAGTAATTGCCCGAGGATGGCGCTATCTGGCGCCATCCTCGGGCAATTCAAAAATGGCCCCACACGGGAATTGAACCCACGTGTCGGGCCATTTTTGGTGCGTGGAAGTCGATGTTCTCCAAATACCAAAAATGGCCCCACACGTGGGTTCAATTCCCGATGTGGGGCCATTTTTTTAAATTGCCCGAGGATGGCGCGAGATAGTGCCATCCTCGGGCAATTGCTATAAATCTTTTGCTAAAAAGCTTAACAGAAATCCTTTCTTGCTCTAATTGGCTAGCTAATTCAGCTTTATTTTGCAATTCTTTAGCCTGGTATTCAATTCACTCCTCATATCCTTTTTTTATATTGACTAAAATTTTAGTTAATGGATTAGAAAACATCAATAACTCATTTCATATTTCCTGGTATACTTTAAATTTCCCATGTGAGATCGGGCTATTATTTTTGATTTTTTCTATCAGTCTGCATTCTAATGATGAAATTTCTCTGTTTTTGTCTATTGAGGATAAAGTTGAGTCTGTCGTGTCTCCTCGTTGATTAAAATAAAGATCTGGAGTATATCGTTTAAATATTTATAATAATTAGGCTATACAGGCTTGGCACCTAATTTTTATATGAAAATAAAGGGTATAGAGTTATAAAAATAGGCAAAAATAATTAAAAAATGTATAATAGTGCTTGTATTTAAGGAATGGTTAGAATTGCTGAGTTTAGATAAAGTGAAACTTTTACTGAACTCTGAATTAATTTTTTTATGGATTTTTGGATGGTTTTTCTTTATTAAAAGCGGAGCTTCATAAGGAGAAGTTGTAGAGAGCACGTTTTTCTTATGTTTTGGGAGGGTAATAGCTGATGGACTGATATGAAAATTAAATGGAGAGTGATTTCGGTGTAAAACTGGATTCTCTGGAGAAGTTTGTGGGCTGATTTTCAGACTTTGTGAAAAGGTTTTATAAATAGACATTATTAATCACGGATTCAAAAATATAATTAATAATCTAATAAACCTCGGTATTTCAACAAAATTTTTTTCATTCAAAATTTATCCTAAATAACTGTGAGAAGATAATTAAAAAGTTCAATCGATTATTTTCACCAATTTTTTTATAAATTATAACTTTTCGGCTTAGAAAGCCGTTCAATTGATTTTTTTTGCCTGAAGTATCTTTTTTGGAAATCAGATTTCTGCTTAGAATTCATCCAAAAATCAGAATATGTATTGCTATGGATTAAATAGCTTCTTAGGTTTCCTTCAAATTTAAAGTTCCTGTCAGAGCAAGCGCCTCTTTCAAATCCTCCAGCAGTATCCGCAATATACCCATCTCTTCCAGTACCATTTGATTTATATCTAACTGTCCTGCACGGTGTAGTAGGAGTAACGACTCTTGTTTTTCGTTTTCCCATCAAAGATCCTATTGGAAATTCAGGCATGGTATTAAGAGGTCTATATAGTCCTCCATTGTCGTGGGCTATATAAGTATCTCTTCCAGTTCCATCACCTCTATAATAGAGCGATTTTGAATGCGGCCTTCCAGAGTTAAGCATTTCTTACTCTTTATAATAAAAATTATTTTTTATTTTTTTTTTAAAAAAATTATTCTTTGAAGAGATTTAGCAGTTATTTTATGTTTATGAAAATATAGCCGATTGAATGATTTAAAAGGTCATTATAATAAAATGGAATACGCTTATTCAGCTTCAAAGATCATCTTACCTGTATTAGTTACTGGGATCTATTATACTCATTGGCGTGCCTCTAAAGAAGCAGAGAACGACAAGCAAATAAAAAAGCACTGTCAGAAACAAGATGCTGATTTATATATGTGCATGATCTCTAATGGAAACAAGAAATTATGCAAAGATGCCCAATCTGAATTGGATTATTGCGTATATCAGCACAGAGGATATTAGATAATATCTTTTAATTTACATTGTGTTTTAAAATAAATAAAAGATTAAATTCTCAAAGAAATCTTTTCACGTATGAAAATTCATATAATAATTCATAATATCAGCAAATAAAGCTATTTTCATAACTCTCCCCCCATCCTTGATCGAATGACTCGCCATCGTTCGATCAAGGATGGGGGTTAAAAAAATTTTTTTGGTAACAAAAAAATTTATATAAAATAAAAAAATATATATATATATTTTATTTTATTTACTTTTAAATAAGAGTGTTAAGAGTATTTCATAATTATTTTTACAGCAAAAAATTGAATTAATTTCATAAAAATACCAATTTTTTATATTTTTTGATCTATTAGCTACCCCTTAAAACTGTATAAATTTTAATTTGTTCCTCATTTAAATTAATTTTGTTTTTTAAAAATTTTAAAGAATCTCTATTTTATTAGATTATTGAGGTTTTAAGCCTAGGTTGATAACTAAATCACTTCGGATGGTCGACTCCGAAGCTTTCTGTCGTCTCAAGTCTTTGAAAACACTTCATTATGTATATCTTCCCAAGCTTTTGATAACTATTATATTTTTATATATATAAAATTTTGCATGATATGAAAATCGTTCGATCAAGGATGGGGGTTAATTTCCCCAATTTTTAGGATGGGGGGGAGTAAGAAAAATTTTTTCCCAACATTCTTAATACTCTTATTATAAAAATAATTATTTTAAAATGATCCAAAATCTTATATATAGACTTAAAAAATTTAAATTAATTTTAGCAGAAAAGTTAAACATTTTATTCAAGCAATTTGATGTAATTTTACCAAAAATCGACGGGATTATGCTTTTGGGAATTTTTAGTTAAAATCTTCTTACTCCCCCCCTCCGTGAGTGAACAAAAAAAATTTTGTTCACTCACGGAGGGGGGTTAATTTTTTTTTTTAAAAAATTTATATATAAAATTTTATAAATAATATTTTTTTCGAAATTTAAAAAAAATCCTAATTCGCAAAAATTGGAAAGCAAATACTAATTTAATTTATAAAATTTATGTTTTTAAAACGCAATTCGTTTAAAATAAACAGAATTAGCTCTAGATTTCATTATACTAATTATCATTTATATATCTAAATTTTTTCTATTAAAAAATTTTTGTTAACTCACGGAGGGTGGGCTTTTGGGCAAGAAATAGCGATTTTTCTAATGGTTTTGTTCACTCACGGAGGGGGGGAGTTAACAAGAAAATATAAACTAAGATAGCTACTTTCCTCTGTTAACTTGAGCAGCATTAGCAACAGGGCCGCTTTGATATTGAGGAGCGGGAAGAGACTGGACTGCATCAAGCTCAATTACTTCAATTGTCGCATCAATTTCTTGTAAAAGCTGCAAAATTGAATTAGCTTTGTTTTGATCCCCTGACTGTATTGCCTCTGTCAAAATTTGGCTTAAATATTGATTTTCTACTTCTGGCTCGTCTTCCATTTAGATTCTGCAAATAATTATTATCATATTAGAAATGCTTAAAATTCATAATAAACACTATAATTTTATATATTAAAATATTAAATATTACTTATACTCATGTTTCGGATTTTTAGTCCTTTGCCACTGCATATTTGCCATATAAATTTCGTCTACTGGTTTTCTGTTATGAGACTCCTTTCTTTTAATTGAATTTTCTGATGGATCTCTTGCAATATGAGGATCATTCCACTTTACTGAGCTAAGTTGGGAATAATTTGACTTTAATCCTAGGTTTTCTTTATGAGTTTTCAATGCAATATTTTCATCAGCCAAATCTAACTGTAATCTTTATTGATATTGCAATTTTCTGTGGATGGCGCTATTTTGGACTTGATTTTCCCAGTGGGAAAATCAAGGCCAAAATAGCGCCATCCATGGGAAATTAGAACATCCTCTGCTGCGGATTTTTCTCCGCTAAAAGGGCTTTTTCGTGCCGTAGCACCTGGCCACGGTGTCCTGCAGAGGTCAGGACAAAGCTGCTGGAGCAGATCAGTGAAGGCTGATATGGAGAAGAGGCGAGCAAGTCCCAAAATAAGTATTCTAAGGCACCTATCGTCAACGTGCCAATAGCGACAACCAAAGAGAGAATCCTGGAACCTGATGATGGAACCCTAGAGCAAATCTAACTAGGTGAGGCTTCCTGGTGACATCAATTGGCTAATCGGTATGCCAACCAGAATTCTATTCAGAAATTTAAACATTAATAAGTAATCTTTTTAAGTCTTTTTCTGCATTTGTTGAGGTCCTTATCACGATTTTCCCATTACCTTTACAAGTCCCAGTAATATTATCATCATCTATTTGTATTGATACTACATGGACACTGCTACAAATTTTTTTTATCCCTTCCTTTGTAATATTTCTAGGCAAATTTTCTAAATCATATTCTACAATAGCAGGCTCTTGGGTTTTCCCTTGACTTTCACTATAATTTTGCATTGAGCTTGCCATTTCTCTATTTTTAAACTGCAGAGGATTCTGAGGATCAGCTCTATTTGGCTGAGGGGTTATATTTCTTTCCTGGTAGTCTTCATTTCCCCATAGATTTTTTGATTTAAATTTCTGGGCATCATAATCTTCTTCTCTTGTATAAGTCCTTGCATCATTTTCTGTTCATTTTTGGGTAGCTGCAATCAGCTTGTCTGGGCATTTATTATGAGCATATTCACTGGGCTCTCCAAATATGTCTGAGTACATATGGTTTTTCCTTCTTTTTTCTTCATTATAGGTATCATGCTGCTGACTTGGGGCTTGTCTAGGTTCTTGTTTGCCAAAAATAGAAGACTCTCTCATTTCAAGCCTTCTAGATTCAGGGGAAAACTGGGTTTTTCTAGTTTCTTGAGGGTTTTCTCTTTCAAAATCTTTGTATTGACTTGGGTAAAAAATTGTGGATTCCATGTTTTCACGTTTTCTTTGCCTTGAAGACACATCCCCTCGTCTTTCTGTATTATTTTCTTCTTTTTTAGGGAGTTGTTTTATATGCTGAGAACTTCCATATAATTCTGAATATTTTCGGTTAAACGCAGAGGTCTCTGAATATTTTGGCTCAAAGTCACGTGAGGTCTTTCTGATGTTTTCTTTTTGGTAGTAATTATTTTGGTCGTTTCCTAGCAAATTAGGAGTATCAGAAGGCTTAGATGGACGAGAATTTGAATCTTCATATTCAAATTGATTTGAATTTTGGACACCAAACTGGCGTTCTTGATTTTTATTTCTGCTATACTAATATGGTTTATTAGAAAATTTTTTAAAAAACATAAAAAAATGATTATTTATAGGAAAAAAACATAGTCTTGCTGGAGTCATAATAGGTATAGTCATTTCCTTGTACATTTCTATAGTCTCTTGGCTGGCTCCTTCCATAATCAAGGCTTAATGAGTCACATGACCGTTGTCTTAACTGCCGATTATTGAAACTTTCTCTTTCAATTGTACTTTTGTTCTGAGAAATAGAGCTTGATTCAAAAATTGAAGATTGGAATTGCGAATTCCTTCGAGTTCTGGCTTCAGACATGATTTAATTTATATGAAATTTACTGTACAATTACGTTAATTATTCATTTTTAAAGTGCTAACTCCCCCCCCTCCGTGAGCGAACAAAACCATTAGAAAAATCGCCATTTTTTGACCAAAAACCCACCCTCCGTGAGTGAACAAAAATTTTTTTAATAGAAAAAATTTTAATGGAAAAAAATTTTGATATATAAGTGATAATTAGTATAATGAAATCTAGAGCTAATTCTGTTTAATTTTAAACAAATTGCGTTTTAAAACATAAATTTTGCAAATTAAATTAATATTTGCTTCCCAATTTTTGCAAATTAGGATTTTTTTAAATTTCGAAAAAAATATTTTTTATAAAATTTATATATAAATTTTTTTTAAAAAAAAAATTAACCCCCCTCCGTGAGCGAACAAAATTTTTTTGTTCGCTCACGGAGGGGGGGGGGGGGAGTAAGAGCTATTCTTACATCTTCAGTATTTTCAGTAGCAATTTTTATGAGGAAAGGCAATAAATCTTTTAAATCACGATCGTTTGGGTCGCCAACCCATGACTCAATTTCAATTCCATTTGCGGGCTGCCTTTGAAAACTATCTGCAGAGTTATCTATTATAATAACTTTAGAAAGGTCTCGCCCAAGGCAGGCCAAATCTTTTACTAAGACTCCGTCAATCTCTATAGTGTGCTGCTTATAGAGTCTTAAATTTATTTTTTTTTGCGGATCAACCAAATTCATAACACTATCTGCATATCTTTGTGAAGCAGCAGTGAACAAAATTATTTCGAAATATTCACTAGCTCTTAGACTTGTAAGTAAATTTATTGGTTTTACATATAATTGAATAATATTGAATCTATTTTTAAAATAAAAATAGTTTTTTTTGGGCTATAAAATTAGAGTAAGTGAATTTATAAATTCTGACACAAATGGCCTTACCAAATATTTTTCTTGGAATCGGTGCCCTAAAGTCTCATCTAAGTCCAGCACCAGTGTATGCATTTTATGAGGATAGTTCGGAATAAATGGTGCAGTACGTTTGGTGAATAATGATTGAGGGGATGGGTAAAAGGACTTCGGAGAGATAGTATCAGCAATATACTGAATGTTGGAAAGTCCCGTTAAAAGCAACTCATTAGGGACTTTTCCGAGCAAAGCAATTAAATCATTAGTGATAAGCACCGTGAAATAAAACTTCGGGCTGAACTGCGGGGATGAGGTTATTGCTTGCTGCTGGGTGTGCTTTATACAGTGATATAGGTCAGTAGTGCTTAAAGTGAGCGTTGATGCTGCGGACATTTTAATTTTATATACATTTTTTTGCACACAGAAAACAATTTTACTTACTGTCTTATTTTTTTCCTTCAAAATGGCTCATAAATAAAAGAAAAGTAACAATGTTTTTTGTGTATAGAATTTCGTATATTGAATGATTTCACTGACAAAAATGAGCTGATAAAAAAGGCATGAGTGAATAATAAAACTGAAACAGAATCAATTTAAAGGGACTTAACAATTTTTTAAATAAAGTAAGATGTATAAAAATAAATAAAAGAAAACTAGCTAATTGATTTTGCAGCAGAAAATGGGAATATATTAATTATTCGAAAAGAAAAGCTTTTTTGTAAAAGTTGATAAAGATATAAAATCCCAAGTAAATATTAATGATCGTTTGACTTTGATAGGGAAAATTTAGAAAAAGCATTCCAAACATAACGAATGCTCTTGAACTTACAATTAAAATGGCAGAAATATGTCTTTGTATTAGAAAAAAATTCAGAAAATGTTTTAAATGAACGCTTTGTGGACCTTAGATCGTTAGAGCCTGCTTAAATAATCAAGCAAGTATCATAAATCTAGAAAGTTCTGATTTTTTTAATGTTTTTTGGGTATATCTATAAACTTTCGTTCTCCTTAACTGAAACATTGTTATTTTGCTCAATTTTAGCATCTTGTTCATATTTTGCTGATCAGATCCTATCAATTTGTTTTGAGTTGCTAATAATTGAAGCAAGGCTCATTATTGCATAAGCCAGTAAAAAATTTATTTAAAAAATGGCTCTTATAATGATGAAAAACTTACTTTAATGCTTCAGAAAATAATTTTTAGAGATTTAATTAAAATTTGTGGTCTTAATTCTACACAAAAGCTTATAAGTTAAATTAGACAAAGGCCAGGGATTTCCACCCTTGCATGCTTAACATCCCTGAGGGACCCGGCAGATACCCTCCCTCTCCACAGCAGGCAAGGGATTCTCACGACCATCTTGACTTCCGTGACTCCTGAAGCATATGGGCCAATTATCTATGCTGAAAATTACAGTTTCTCCCATTAGACAGATGCCACCTCTTGAGCTCTATTCGAGTGATTTATCGTTATCTCAGGGCTTTTGCTAGTCCTGCCTTTCCAATGATGGTCTCAGAGGTAAAAAAAAATCTGAGTCCTGGGATTAGCTACTAGGACCCGAGAAAACCATGTCCAACATACACAAAGGATTACCGGCCTTTTTCTGCCCTTCTCATTTACACTGGGCCGTTGCTTGCTGGTTTTGAAGAAAAAGGGTCAGAAGGTCAGGTAGTTTGCTGCTGTCATGTATATGCAAAAGCTTATAAATAGAAAGGATACTATTGGTATTATTTTAATTATTGCATCAAATTATTCTGAATTAATTAATATTTTCTATTCTGTTTATTGCATTAAAATAATCTAAATCCTTTAGCTAAAAAATTTCTGATTTAATTTTGTGGCTGATTAAGTAAATTTCCTGATATTAGGTTTTTGGGATTTTAATGCTAAATAATTAATTTCTGATGTATAAATATTTTGCTCATTCACAAAAAAATATAAATGCTTACTCCACCCCTTCTTGGTGAGCAAACCATTTGGAAAAATCCTTATTTTTTGCCCAAAAATCTCAGCCTCCGTGAGCGAACACAAATTTTTTATGAAAAAAAATTTGATATATTAATGATAATTAATATAATGAAATCTCTAGCTAATTCTGTTTAATTTTAAACAAATTATGTTTTAAAACATAAGTTTTACAAATTAAGTTAATATTTGCTTTCCAAATTTTACGAATTGGGATTTTTTTTCAATTTCGAAAAAAAAAATAACCCCCCTCTGTGAACGAACAAAATTTTTTGTTCACTCGCTAGGGTAGAGTTAGCAGCATCAGCAATATGAAAAACATTTGGCTTTTATCTTAAAATTTATTAAGCAGCTACAGTAAGAATTTACTGAATATTTATTACTTGTTATATATCAGTTATGATAAAATTTCAAAAACAAAATGGCTTTATTTAAATTTATTCTAAAACTCATTTTGCTTATTTTTCATAATTAATATGGTGGTGACAAAATATCCTTACGGAGGTCACACCACTTTGGGCGCGCCAAAATGGTTTTATAGCCTAAATCAAGGTTAAAACCCTTTAACTCTAACCCTTAGCATGCGTGATCGCTGCCGTATGGGGTGGGCAGCCCTGGGAGTCAACTGGTGACCATTCCAGTCCAGGCATTAATTATCCGGATGGTTTTGGACTACGGTTCTTTTCCTCGCAGCTCCGGGTAGCCGTAGTTCTTTTTTCCTGGGTGTCACCCTTCCTCAGGTAGCCGACAGAAGGCATCGGGCTGACCTTTGCCTTCATAGCATCTACAGACGTAAGGCAAGAGGTGTCTTCCTAATCCGTCGAGACTCAGGGATGACGGTGCAAGCCCAGGCCCCGGGAGTAGACCGCTGTTGATTTGGGTTCAGGCGATTGAATTCCTCCTGCAAGCAGGCTCCGGTGGTCGCAAGCATGCGAAGACATTAAATCTGGAAGACTTTAAGCCCTTAATCTTATTTTTCATTGTCTGCTACTTTAAATTTAACTTTTTCTCATTAAAAATATTCATCAGACCACTTAAAAACAATTTATTTAATTAAGTTTCTATGACTGTATAGAACAAGACTAAGCCTCCAATATAATAAAACCCTAAGAACACATATCCAGCCACCTTCAAATATTTGTCTGTTTGTGTTGGAGGGTCAATAAGCTCAAAGACCACAAATCCCAAAACTAGCCCCGTGATGGTTCCACCTATATGTCCCCAGTTGTCAATTAAGCTTGAAGTCTAAATATTTCTTACAAATCCTAATAAGATATTGAACATAAGTAAAATTAAAAGCCAAATCAAAGTGACAGTCCTATACAGATCGTCTTCAAGGCTTGACCAGTTCATAATGATCCACATAATCATCGCCGCTGTAATTCCAAATATCGCAGTTGACGCTCCTACAGCTAGATCATCAGGGGCAACTAAACAGCTGAAAATGACTCCTCCAATCCCTGAGCCAACATACACAATTGCAGTTCTCCACCATCCTACTGTAGGCTCTAATCTAAATCCAAGTATAACTTGTATACCTTCTTTATTATTTAATTCCTGCGCTTTATAATGTTGTTCTTGTTTCCTAATTTATTTTAAAAAAATAATTTAATTCATCAGAAATCAATTATTTATTATCCTTATGTGAACAAATTGAAAATTATATGGGCCATGTTAGCATGCAAAAGTATTGGAGTCACAAATCTTCATACTTGGTAATTCTGCTGCATTTCTTCTGGATTTTTTGCCCCAAAATCATCTAAAGTGTCTTCTTCTGGCTCTAAAAACGCATCGGTATTGTAATCGTAAAACACTGTTATTGTATACATGATTATTTGAGCACAGGTGATAGCAAAAATGAATGAGTAAATAGTGAAATAAGGACAAAAAATATATAGAGAATATTATGGATTATATGGGATATATAATTTAAGAGTGTTTTTTGGGGAAAGTAATGGAAAAAAGGATATTTAATCATTTGGCAAAATGTTTCTTTTCGAGCAGAGTCTGCAGTGCCAAGCTCAAAACCGTAGCCTAATATAGGATATTGATTAGGACGACGATTTTCTCTGTTTCTTTGAATTAGTGCTCGACGCTCTCTTTCTTCTCGATCTCTGTCAATATCTCTTAGTCCTCGAATATTTCCAGACATTTATAAAGCTTATTGTTTTCTATTGAAAAACGGTCATTGATTATTTAGCTGAATTATTTCCTTAATATAAAACTAAGCTTATTTCTATTAAGGTTAAGGGTTTAATTATTTTATTTTATTTTAATTAAATTCCTAATTTCTATAATTTTTAATTTATTATTTTTATTGAGGTTTAATTAAATAATACTTTGTCTATTCTTTTTTAATTGTTCTAAATGGCCAACAATTAAGCTTATAGATTTTAAATTGAAAAATTGGCATATTTTGACAAGAATTTGTCCTTGCAAACCATTTCGGAAAATCATATATTCCTCTATAATATTTATAAGACTATTTCATGTTTCTGTGCAAGTAGGCTTGGTTGGGCTTGAGTCTGATTTATAGACGTCTTGGATAACTTCAGTTATTCTTTTCACCAATTTCTTATATTTTTTGCTTGAAGTATATGATTGGGCTAGATGGGTTATATGGGAAACAAGAGTTTTTTCATTAGAAGTCCCTGTTATTTTATATAATTCTTCTATTGTTGCTGAGTTTGAAATATTTTCACTAGATTTAGCCTCATTTTTTAAACTCAAGCAGGTCTGCTCAAGCCTTGCTTTTTCATTTTTTAAATTTTTGATTTTTTCATCACTTTTTCTGCAATTTTCCCTTAAACTGACCACTGATTTGTCCATTTCTTGGAGCTTTTCTCTAAAAGTGTCATTTTCAAGCTGAAGAAATTTATATTCACTTTCTTTATTTTTTATTTGCTGTTTCAGCTCAGCAATTCCATTTAAAGCTTCTTCTTTTTCTTTACTAGTTTTTTCGTTTTTTAGTTTAATTTCCTCAATACTATTCTGCATAATTTTTATATTGGCATCTGCTTCTACCTTTGCATCAAGTAATTTTTCTTTTAGTTCAAACTCTTTAGAAACAGCGGCTTTTTTGTCTTTTTTAAGCATTTCGATTTCTTCATCTTTTTCCTTGAGTTTTAGGTCGTATTTTGCATTTTCTTCTTCGAGTGAAACTGCTTTATTTTTCCAAGTCGTCAAATCTTTTATCAGAATTTTTTGTTTATTCTGAAGCTGCTCTATAGATCCGTATAAATCGCTTAAATGACTATTTAAATTGTCCAGCATTTTGTCTTTTTGATCAATCCTTTCCTGAAGAATTGAGTTTTTTTCTCTTTCAGATTCAAGTAAAAGCGATAGTTCCCACTGATTTTCTTCTTTTCGTCTTGGGATTTTTAAGCATTGTTGATTTCTTTTAGTTTTTGAAATCTCGTCACTTTCATATTCTTCATCTTGGTAAGGCTCAACTATGGAAATTTCTTGAGAAATCTGTTCTAATGAGGATCCATTGATTTGTATCAGCGCTGCTTTAATATTTTCTATTTCTTCTTCTAGCTTACTTTCAGTTAATTCAGACATTTTATTATAAAATTTAATTACCTAAATCCTTTGAGGCTCAAATCTTTCAGGTGGAATTTGTATTTCAAAAGGAGGGGAAAACCCTTTACTTGGCTGAGAGTCTTTGAATGCAGGCTCATACGTCTGTTTCATGAGACCACTGTTAGCTTCTCTTCTCCGCTGTCTGATGTATATGATTAGTCCTATAACAATAATTAAAAATATGACTATGACGCCAATTGTTATGCCAATAACTGCACCTTTATAGCCTGAGCACTCTTTTGCTTGGGCTTCTCAATCTTACCCGAAAAAAAAAGGAGTTAGCTAAGCCAACTAATTTTAATTTTGCTAGCCCCAAAATGATAGAATCTGCATAATAAATAGCTCTCCCATTTGAGAAGGTTGGCCCTTTCCGTCAGTAAAGTTAGGGAAGCCCAAGCAAAAATAGAGCTCTGGCTATACTAATATGAGAATCATCATCACTTGAACTTTTATTATCCGAGTCTAAACTTATATCCCAATCTATATTTGTTTTTAATGCTTCAGCGTCAGGCAATCCTGCATGATTAATAGAAATATTTCTTAACTTAACTTAACTTAATTATCTGGTGTTTAAGGTGTCTAGTTCCGCAGCCCAAAAGGGCCTATGGCAAAACTAGTGACGTAGGCGAGCCATCTTTGGAACAGGTCAGCCCTGGCCAAGCCTTCTATCAACTCCTGCTTCACCAGCCTTGCTGCACGTCTCACCCGGCGCGATGCCGTCGCCATTGTCTCGACTCAGCTCCTGCGCGTGTTCCGCCTGAGGGTCATCTTCCCATGGAGATGTGCTGAGAGGTAAAACCCCGAAATCTTGAGAGGACTGAGGAGCAGTTCCTCTGGTTATTCCCAGAGTTAAAACCGCTATTGCTGTCCAGAAGTTCTCGAGTGAAAACCTAACCCCATAAATAAAATTCCATGAGGGAGAGAAAATTAGCAGAGCTAATTTCTCTCGAACCGAATGCCATTTTATTTATAATAGAAACATTTCAATATGAATTCATCTTGTCTTTACTATTGGGTCTAGTTCCTTCTATATAAAAAATAAAGTCTACATACGTTAAAGCTGGGACATCAAAAAGAATTTCAGCAGAAATAGACGTATCATCTGCTTCTATATTAGAAAAATCAATATTAATGTAGTCTGTAATATTTTCATCATCCATGATACGGTAAAGAGCATAGTACCCATTGGTTTGTAATGAAAAATTATACCCAGGAATATTATCTGCATAATTCCATGTAAAATTAAGCGCAATACTTTTTGCATTTTTAAACCCATAATTGGTAATATAGAATTCATTTTCAAAAAATATTGATGAATCGTTATTTTGGCAATAATCAGGATATTCATAACACTCATACCAATTAAAATAATACTCCCCTTCAAGAGAATAAGAGGCGCCATCTAGATTTCATAGAGCAGATTGCAAGTGAGGATTAAAATAAGTCATGATGTTTTCTGATTTGTCATATGGCGCAATTTCTCCTTTCATAGAAAATATTCCTTTGGACAGGGCAAAATCTATAAGAGTTCCGTCTTCTAGCTTGCCGTCAATTTTTTTAGCAGTCCCATAGGATATGTTTACTAGTGGAAAAAAGCTTTTTAGATCGTTGTAAGCCCAGCCGAACATTGGATCAGGAACTGTAATAGGATCCATGCTCATAGAGGTATAAGGCAAAATATATATACCAATTAGCTGATTCCATAATTAAGATCTAATTAAATAAATATACTAAAAAAAATTTTTAAAAGCAAGCTATTTTGTATACATTTTTATCTTCATCAAAATGAATCCAAACTGTTATGTTCTTATCAATAATAAAATTTTTGACACTGCTTGTTTCGCTCTCAGAAAATGCTGAAGATCCTCTATATTTAGGATCGCATGGATTATTTGAAGAATCTCCAGTTGAGTTTCCCCAATTAAACTCCCAGTTTCTATCAAGATTTACTCCAGCTTGTGTCGAATTTTCACATCCAGTATCCTTGAAATTTTTTGTAACAACCTCAAAGCTACTACCCTCTGTATAGCTTTGCTCCATTTGCTTGTAGGCATCTACATTAATAACCGGGATAAAATAAATATTGGTCTTCAAAAGAATGCTCCTTTCTATGCTATTTTTTGAGTAATTATTAGCAAAGTCTTTTATTTTATATTTAATTGAATTAATATAAAATGCCCTTTAATTAATATTATAAACAGTTACAATAAATATAGTATAATAGAAACATGACTAAGGATGGATTTGTGGGGTATCCTGAATATAATGAGCTTGTGACTAATGCGCCACCTTTTTCATAAGATGGGATCCCTTGTCCTGCTAATTTGATGAAATTTATGTTAACTCCTTTAGAACTTTGTCCAATTGATCCACCTGATGCAAGGTCTGGAAAAGAGTTGATAATGGTTGACATATCAGTATTAATTTCATCTAAAGTGAAAAAGCCTCCAAGTGTACCGTTGTTAAGAGTCGATTCCCAGGATGCTAAAGCAAAGTAGAGGAATGATAAGTATAGAACTGAGACTTTATCCATTTTTATAATATTCATTTTGATTATTCTAAGAAGACTTTTTTTCTTTAAGATTAAGTATTGAACATAAGCGGAATCAGCAATTGACCATCTCCTTGTCTTGGTTCCAAAAAGCTAGTTTCAGATGAGGAAAACGGCTGCTATTTTGAATTTCTGATCTAAACCACGCCATAAAGATCAGCTCCCTGGGGCAGAGCTACCCTCAGTCCTGATAAGGATAGACTGTGAGGTAGAGAGAAATAAAATGCTATCTTCAGCAGGCATCCCAAACCCAAAATCTTATTGAAAAGAAGACAGGCACCATAATTTAGATTGATGGCCTGCCTAATCCATAGGGAGTGCGCTCCGAAGTCCGTCTTTCATCAGCATCATCATCTCATTTTTTTTCTTTAAAGAATTAACAAATATATTAGGCAATTTCACATCATATATTTAATTTTTTTAAATTTGGAGTAAAGTAATTTTATATCAATCAAATAAGTGCCTATAAAATGGCTTACATTAATGCCCAATTTATTCTATCACTTTATTAGAGCCTTCAAGGATATATATTTCTTTTGCTTTCAAAATTTTATTCCTTATTGGCAAAGTTCTCGATCCAAATCTTATAATTCGCCTGCTTAAAGAAACAAAAATAATCTGTTCGCTTATGGGTTTTTATTTTAAAAACCATACAATTCGATAAAATTGGAAAGCAATATATTAATTTAATTTGTAAAATTTATGTTTTAAAAACGCAATTTGTTTAAAATAAATAGAACTAGCTAGAGATTTCATTATGCTAATTATCACTTCTATATCAAAATAGTTTTTAATAAAATATTTATTGTTCGCTTCGGAGGGTTGGTTTTTTGGAAAAAATAGGGATATTTCCAATGGTTTTGTTCCTCACGAATGGGAGGAGTAAGAGCTCTATTCTAGTATAGAATCGTTTATAAAAAATATTTCATGCTGTTATTTAAAAGTTTTACTTAAAACATTTAAATTTCTATATCTTTTTGAGGCTCGTCTATATTAGCAGGAGTAGCCTCATCTATAGAGGTTTCCTCTATATAGCGCTAAAAGCGCAGACATTTTCCCAGGAGCTTTCCAAGTTCGTCGGACCAAATCGCTTTTTGGTCCGACCAAGGCATTGATTTGGTGCAACCTACCGATAAATTCCGATCAGAATTTATCGGCCTTACAGCGCCAAACATAGGAAACTTCTATATTTCAACAGAAGTTTTTATTTCAAAATACGAGAAAATCCTATAGTTGGCTGAGAATTCTTGAGTGAGCTTGGCTCACACTCCGGCTTCATAGGATTTTTCTTTTCATGCCAATTTTAATTTAAATTCAAAATTTTTAAATATTTTCCTTCGTCAATCAATAATTTTAAATATCCTACTGAGTCTGAAAAAAAGATAGATAATTAAATATAAAAATGCCGCAGTTGCCCCAAATTGAAATACCTATTATTGCATCTGTTTTGATGCCTGAACCACCATTATCATCAATACCTAAGATTCCATTAGCACCATCTCAATTTGTACCGGAATCAACGTGAAATTTACACGCTTGGGTATCAGATAAGTCAGCATGATTAAAAGAAATATTCAGCCGGCAATGATTAATAGAGAAATTAGAAATGCTATTTTTCGACTGCATGATAAAATGATTAGTTATAAATAAAGAGAAAAAAAAGTCTTTCTAACGTAAAATTAATTATTAATTATTAAGATGTTTAATTAATTCTCCTTCTTTTAGATTAAGAAAGCCGAATTTTGGAAATCAAATATTTTTGGTATAATTTATTTATAATGTAAATTAATATTATTATCATGAGATCTCCAATTAATTTATTTAAATTTGAAAACTTGTATTCTAAACATAGATATTATAAATTACATTAGATTTTTTTCTCTATGATTTTTATTATAAAATTTTATGTAAAATAAAAAATTTAAGCTTGCATTCATAAACACAAAATCTTGCTCACTTATGAGGGGTGCTAGTGATAATAACTTAAATTAAACTCTTGGGGTGGCATAATCTTCTGTGTTAAACTGAAGATCTCCAGATGAAAATCCTTTAAGTTGCTTTGAGTCCTTTGGTGCATGCTGATAAGCTTGCTTTATAAGACTCTCTTCAAATCTTCTCCTTCTGCATAAGTACCATACCAGCCCAATAATAATCAAGATAGCTACTAAAAGTCCAATCACAAGCCCTGCTATGGCTCCTTGGCTTAAACCTGAGCTACCTCCACCATTATCAGCATAGCTCATTTGAACGTGATCAGACGTTTCAATTACAATTGATTCACTTTTAGGCAAATAAATATTATTCTCTATCATGTTAAATATAAAATCTGAAAATTATATTAATCTCCTATAGACTTATTCACTAATTTAACGTATATCTAGAGTCACATTCCAGTCCACTCTGAAATGATGTTCTTTTTTCTGCATTGGACTTTCCAGCACAAAACCAAAATACATCGCAGACATAGCTGGGATGTCAAGACTGACCACGCCCCAGATCAGTCTTTTTTCTGAATATATTTCATCAAATAAAATTGGCACATAGTCAGTGACATTTTTCCCAGTCACAATTGAAGTTATTATATAAGATGATGTGTTTTGCAACGAAAAGCGATATCCATATGACTCTTCATAGTCAAAAGTGACGTTTAGCAGCATATGTTTGGCAGCTGTAAATCCATAGTTATTCATCACCATTTCTCCATAGAAAAACACTGCAGATTCATTATGTAAACAATACCCAGGCCAGTCCCTACACTTATAAAGCTCATCATAGAAGTGGGCTTCTATATAAAATGATGCCCCAAAAATGTTCCATAAAGCAATTTCAAAATGAGGCTTGAAATAAGAAATTATGTCTCCTGTAATGTTTTTAGAGTCGCTACCTACTTGTCCCTGGAATGAAAAAATGCCTCTAGATAAAGCATAGTCAATGACTGTTCCGTCTTCATATTTACCGTTAATTTGTTTGCTGAGGCCATAAATAATATTTAATTTTTGCATTTGGGCTGTTAAGTTTGCGTATACACCTTTGAACATAGGGTCAGGAGTTGTTATTTCTGTGATATTCATGGAAGTATAAGGCAAAATGTATATGCTTTGCTGGGATGTAATGATATTTTTTTAATTTTATTAATAATAAAATATATAGAAATCAATTTAAAATAGCATAAATCCCCTTCTCCTTCATAGTGAAGCCAAGTCGTTATGTTTTTTCCGATTAAAAAATCCCTAACTCTTCCTTGATAATGATGAAATATTTTCCTTGCTAAAGGACTAATAAAAAACTGAATATTGAATATTCGAGTGAAAATCTAATTTAATTTATAAAATTTATTTTTTTGATGGCGAAATGCCTAAAACCATTTGCTAAGATTTTACGATTATAATATTAAATATATATTAAAATATAGGCTACCAAAAAATTTTTATAGCTAAGAGGTGCTATTTTCCTTAAATAGGGGTTCCTAATATTTTTACTCAAAAATAAATGGGTAGAATAAGAATTTTGGATTCTACTTCAGAAAATGCTGCAGTTCCTCTATATTCTTCATCGCAAGGATCGCTTGAGGACCCTTCATCAGAATGTCCCCATTTAAAATCCCAATTTCTATCAAGATTAACTCCATCACCAGCCGAATTTGCACATCCAGTGTCTTTTGAATTTTTTTTGATTACTTGAAAGCTACTTCCTTTATAGCTCTCTTGCATAATATTATATGCGTCAACATTTACTACTGGGACAAACCAAATATTTGTAGTTAAAAGGATGCTTCTCTCATAGGAATCTTCAGAGTATATATTTTTTATTAAATTAATTTTTTTATTTTTTTATTAAAAAGTTAAGCCGATTTTGATTGTAAAATGCATATAAATTCGCAAAATATTTGCATAATTAAAATATGGCCCCACTCGAATATTCTGCTCTTAAGAACAGAAAAATCCCTTAGATTATGAGGCTTTGGTTCACCCAGTGAATATATTCTGGCAATGATGGTGCATTTATACCAAGGGTACGCAACCTTGGACATCCATACCTTAGGAATTCAATTTCTGGAAGTGTGCCACCAATGCCAGGGGAACCTTTAGCGTACCTGGCGGATGCAAGTTGGGTTGCCTGAGAGCTGGAAGGATAGCTGTCGAAATATTAATGCAGAAGCCGATGGACTATTCAGATCAAAAGACCAAGTGATAGACTGCGTGTGGTCTGCAAGGAATTTTGCCCCAAGTGACGTGATATTGGACGTTAAAATTAGAATATATAACTAATTAAGCTAAATTCGCAAAATCTTTAAGCAAATACATTACGAATGATGGGTTTGCTGGGTATCCTGCATATAAAGAGCTTGTAATTAGGACTCCACCTTTGTCTGCTGTTGGAAGCCCATCTCCTATCAGTTGTACATAGTTTATATCAATTCCTAGAGCGCTTTTCCCTACAGACCCAAAAGTCGCGATGTTTGAAAATTGACTTGAGATCCTATTAAGATCATTGTTGATTTCTTCCAAAGTAAAAAAGCCGCCAAGTGTCCCATTATTTAAGCTTTGTTGCCAGCTTGCTAGAATGAAATATATGAGTGATACAAATATCACTGCTGAAAACTTCATTTTTATCAGGATATTTAAGAATAGGCGGTTTCATCCTAATATGGTATTTAAGAATAGGAACTTTAAAGAATGGCGCATTTATGCATTTATTTAATATATATGACAAATTTAAATATATTTCTCGTCGTTTTGAGCTAGATTAGCATGATATGAATTGCTGAATTTATTAAAGCTATTTGCTTGCGATACTATTTATACTTAGTTAGATTATAGAAAAGCTCCCTGTTGGGATCCAAAAATGGCCGGATACACATGCCAAAGACCAAACTCCCTTCCACAAGTTCCCAAGGTCTCCCTAGCTACAGATGCTATAGAAATTGCCCGAGGATGGCGCAAAATAGCGCCATCCTCTGGTAATTTCTATAGGAGGTTGGGATAGCTCGCAACTCCATTCTGCTTGCGATACCAAAAATTTAAATTTTTGTATGATGAAATATTCATAAATCAAAAATGTTTATAATAATCATGAAAGCCTATAGGGGGTTATAATAGCCTAAACTAAAGGTGCTTTAATATTAAGCTATATGTTTTATTTGCACAGTATATCACCTGCCTTTAGAAATAACTTTTATTAAATTTAATAAATTCAAAATTATTAAATTAAATAAAATTGGTGATTAAAACTTGATTTAGCATTAATATGCAGACAATTATAAAGCAAAATCTCATTAAATCTTTCATCAACATAATTTATATTATGCATAGTCAGTTTCAAAATATCGTAATAATCTTAAATGTAATAAGAAATAAATTAGATAAAGAATTTCCACATGATTTTCATCAAAGGAGCAAATATTTTATCGCTCAGAGTTTTTTTTTCAATTTGATAATTTTAATTTTCAAGTTTATGCACACTCTCTAAAAATTAATAGAAATGCTTTTATAAATGATTATCAATTATGTTTTATTTTTATTTATTTATTTTAAAAAAATTCTTAAAAGGAGTTATTTTCAAAATAATTAGGCTTTTTCAATGGGGAATTTAAAGTTTTTTTTGCATGAATATTAATGAAACAATTCTTAACTTCGCAATTATTTTTCCTTTATGGCAAGTCCACAACATGAATTAATTCTAATTAATACTGGAAATTATTAGTAAAAACGCATTTTATAGGAGAAAATAATGTAATTCTGGCTTATTTTAAATAATTTCCCAAGTATCTAATTATTTAATATTTATAAATGATCCAATCTTCAGCTACTTCTGGAAGGCAAAATCCAGGTGAAAATTTCCGCTTACTTAATGGCAATCCAGGCTATGGGAAAACAAAAGCTTCATACCTCAGACACCAAACAACAAGTCGTCCAGGAGATTTGATTTATATCCAATCTGAAGACATAAACATTACAAGTGTCCAATTCGAAAAGCTTAAAAGTGCAGAAATTATATGTGCAGCCTTAGCTATAGCCGGATTCGCTTGTGGAGCTATCTGTGATGACCTTACATTTAATTCCTCTATCTATAAAAGCAAAAAATCGCAGGTTACAATTTCTTATATAAAGCTTGTGCATGGTTTTTCCATTAAAAATCAGCTTAAATTATCTACAGAACTATATAAGCCAAAATCCTTTATAGTTTTTATATATAAATAATTTGCTATTATTAATTACTTATACCAGGGATTATCAATTGAATCATAAATAAATTTTGACTATTAGCGGTATATTTTTTGTACAATAACTACAGCTCTGCTTTTAGGCGCTATTTGCTGGCGTACACATAGAGAACTTAAATGAGAGCAAGCCAAAGGAATTTTTTCTTATCAAGATGACTTTATTTCGACAGGAAAATTCAAGTGGCTCATTATGGAGATCATAATAAATGCAGTTCATCCGGTATACGGGTTTGAGGATTACCAATTTTCTACTTACTCCCCCCCTCCGTGAGTGAACAAAAAAATTTTGTTCACTCACGGAAGGGGGTTAATTTTTTTTTTAGAAAAATTTATATTGGGTTTTTTGGGCAAAAAATAGCGATTTTTCTAATGGTTTTGTTCACTCACGGAGGGGGGGGAGTTATAACAATGTTTATAATGTAGATTACTCTTATACATACACATCAATAGTGACTGTATGAATGCTAATAAGGATTTATCATTTAATTCGGGTTGCAAGTGTTATTAGTGTTTATAGGTCTGGAAGAGTACAAAGATTATGCCAAATGACGGGAAGTTATGCAGGTAGCTGGTTTGCAGTAAAATGCATGATGAAAGATACCCCAGTTTATTTACTATCTGCTATGATTATCGGAGGAATTTTTACTCATGCATTTTGCTTAAGAATTTTTGAAAGACCTCTGGACGACTACACAGGGAAAATTTTCGGGGAATATGGAAACTCGATGTGGTGTGCGATAATCACAATGACAACAGTAGGGTATGGAGACTACTTCCCAGTCACCAGTGCTGGCCGCTTATTCGATGTCCTTGCCTGTATATGAGGAGTTTTATGTGTATCTTTAATGGTAATTACATTGACAAATATGCTAATGCTTGACGCAGGTCAACAAACTTCATTAACAATCCTTAATAGGCTGTGGTTTAAAGAAGAATTAAAACAGCTGGCAGCTTTTGTATTAACCTCAGCAGTAAGATATAGATATTATGTGAGGCATTATCCAGACAAAAGAAGGAAAATCGCTATACAATTAGGTAGATTTCGGCATTATTTTAACGATTTTCAGAGCTTTAAAATAAAGCAAAGGACTTTATATGACTTTGACTCTTTTGAGGACAGAATTGAAAGGAAAATGATTGATGTAATAGAAGATAGCGAAACAATTGAAGAAACCAAAAAAGAAATTGATGGGATTATTGAATATTTGGAGGCGAAAATTCCAGATTTAGCAAAATAAAATTATAGCTCCCAAGAAACTTTTACCGCTTATTATATGACTTTAATAATAATAATTTATACGTTAATTAAATATTTAATGTTTTATTTTAAACTTGTAGATTCACATCTTGGAAATCTGCATTATCGCTTCTCTTGTTGTTAATTACATAAATTGCTGTTCTGTGAGTATCATTTGGAAAATCTTCATCTGATGCATTGCTTTTATTGTTATTATTATTTTTTTCTTCGACCACATACAAAAATAATTTTTTCATGTCCATATTTAGTATGCTCTCTTGCTCTGAATCAGCAGGCAATGCTGACATTGGGTCATCATTCGCAATGATTGAAAAATATTTTTCGCCTTGTTTAACTTTGACGTGATTTAGCTCAGATTTTTCAAAAATTTCGTCACTGAACCCATCCATTACTTTCCGACTAAATCTTCGTTTTAAGCATGGAATTAAATCAGTTAAGATTTGAAAACCAGCCCAAAATATTTTTTTAAGCCAGTAATAAAGGAAATATATATTTACAGCACAGATTAAAATAAAAAAAGCAGTTTTTGAAAATGAATCTAATGACCCTGTCAAATAGTAAAGTCCACAATATATTGTAACAGCCGCTACTAAAATTGACCGAATTTCCATTTTATTCAAAACATCACCATCATAAGGCTGAACTACACTTTGGTAGTAAAGACAAAGTAAAAGCAGTATCATGACAGTTAATGCTTGGATGCTGGTATTGACATTCGCTAAAAATACAGAGCAGCATACAATAAGGATTTTTCTATATAAAATAATAAATTCCCAATAATAAGATTTTGCTTTATATCCGTTGAAAAGAAACCCAAACTGAAGTCTGACACTAATTGAGTCTAATTTTCTTTTATTTCTTCATAGAAAATATAGAGAAACAGTCGGAATACCGATTCCTCATATTATCATAGAAGGGACTGCAACTGCTAGGGAATAAAATACATGTCCCCTATCCCAGCATCGAATGTCTAAATCTTGCACAAGCCAGTACTCTCCTTCGTCAATTTGTCTACAGGAAAACACTGCAAACATAGACTTTACTAAATTTGGATGGAAAAGAAACAGCAAAATTACGATTGTAGAAATTAAATCATTTTTAAATGAATTCAAAGTCTTTCTGTAAATTGCTACAGATCCTCAAAATAGTATTGAAATCAATCCTATAATTGCTGGAATTATGCTCATAATAATAAGTTTATTGAAATAAACTTGGTCATTACCTTGTCCTGTGTCTAAAAAGCAGTCAAAAGAAAAAACCTGTTCACTTACTGATCCTGTATCATTCTGTATGGAAAATAGTTGGGTCACACTAGACGGCCATTGCAAGTCAAAAGTAGTCACAAGCATCACAATTTGTAAATAATTCACAAAAATCTTTATATATATTGATTGCACTGACTTCGGCTTATAAGCAGAATTCCTAGTCGTTTTTACCATTATTCCACAAATAAAAATCACAGCAAGCATTATCCCAATTACTTTAAAAGCATTAGAAACTGCATTTGGGCATTTCCCGCAAGTATTTGTGCTGGTTCTCGAATAGCCATTTTCGCATGCCTGGCACAAATTTCCTGTATATCCTTCATGGCAAAGTCCAGTAAAAGATAGATTTGGAGGCTGTGGAGAGCCTAAACAAGCTAAAGATTTTGGACAGGCAAGAAAATTCTCAGACATATTGCTCGACCTTCAATACCCCTTTTGCGGAACAATAGTATAGTTTCCATAACAAGTCGCTGAATGTGAAGGACAGGGAATACATTGAGTGTTTGAAGGGTTTAAGCTATAATATCCAATTCCACAAACTTCGCAGTTAACACCTACAGTGGCTTCTCCTATTATGCATAGGCGAAGAGTAACATCAATAGTTACTGAAGGAATAAATGTAACATTTGTTGCAATTTTTGACTGTTTCGTTGTATCTATACCTGTAGAAGTTGTTTTTATGGAAATCGTTGTTCCTGGCTTAGCAGAAACTATGAAATTATCAAAATAATATATCCCTTTTATTGCAGTTGTTTTTGTTAACCCAGATAAGGTCGTTGAGGTTGAATCTTCAGGAAAAAGTTGTGCAGTGCTTGAGCTATCTGTTGCTACAATGTTTCCATAATAATCTACCAATGCTAGTGTAATGCTTTGAGTCATTTCTTGACCGGAAGCAATGCCAGAAATAGAGGTCGCTGTTGGGATGTCATCTAGTCTTCTACTATATTCAACTAGATTCCCATTTTTATAGATTAATTAGCTTTTTGCTAACTATTCGCATTAAATTTTTTTTAGGCTTTTTATATAATATAAATTAATTTTAGCAAATAAAATGTCTAAAGAGCTATAGGGCCTTCCTATAGATGGCGCGCAATGCGCCATCACCGGGCCATGTCGGGAGAGGGTTTCACACGAGGAATGGTTCTACGTGTGGAACCCTCTTTTTGGCTCGTAGAAAGTAGTTTTCTCACAGGTCAAAAAGGGGGTTCTACACGTAGAACCATTCCTCGTGTGGAACCCTCTCCCGACATGGCTCGGTGATGACGCATTGCGCGCCATCTATAGGAAGGCCCTATATATCTATAGCCATCAATTTTATTGCAAAAGAAGAAATTTCAGGTGCATAAGAAGCTTCATTATCATGAAATGAATTCCCATAAGCTATAGGAAACACATCTATTCAGTTTATGCCTCCTCCATTATATTTAGCATAATTTTCTATAAAGCTGTTATAGGTAATATTAAATACACAAGTCGTAAAATCTGAGCAAGCTAAATTTATTCCACCTCCATTTCCAGTAGTAGGGGTAGTTCCCACAATTTCGCTAGTCGTATTTGCGATATTTCCTACAAATTCAGAAGAAGATACATTTAAACTGATATCGTTTGTGTATATTCCACCTCCTAATGATGCTGAATTGTTTCAAAATGATGATTCTGCTATAATATAAGGGTTTTCTATTTCTGTGTCGCTTGATGTCGATAAATAGATGGCACCACCAGTATCTGCTGTATTTTCTTGGAAATAGCAGTTATTTAAATAGACTGATATGCAAGAAATGCAAGTTAATGAGCCTCCATTGGTGCCAATCCCATTATAAAATTTTGAGTCTTTTATATACACAGAATTCATTTTAGATCCATAAATAGCGCCTACCTTGTAATTTTTCATAACCGTGCTCTCAATAATCAGATCACTTTCATAGCCGATTATCACTCCCCCTACATCCTTGCTATATGAGTTATAAAATGCGCTATTATTTATGAGCAAAGTGCTGCTTGAATAAGACAGAATTACTCCACCTCCTCCATTTTTGGCGCTATTTCTATTAAAGATCCCATTATAAATATTTACTGTGCTAGAAATAGAAAAAATAGACCCAGCTGAGCTTGCACTTGATCCATCTATAAAAGTTGTGTTAAAAATACTTGCTATGCTTTGAGCAGTCGCATATAATAGATTGGATTAGATTAGATTTGCAATCGTTTTGCCATTAAAGGACTGGCTTAAAGCTGCACCCTTGCATACTCATTATCCCAGAGAGATATCAGCAGGCACCCTTCCTTCCGACACAGGAGAGTCTTGCACAATCGGAAAGGACTTAAAGGCTCCGAAGTCCTTTGGGTGATTCCCCAATACACAAATTTCTGGATCGTACTAGGCATATGCTGTCTAAAAGGAGCCTTTTACTCTAGTCGATATGATATCTCGCTGACCCTGCCCTTTAAAAGAATAACAGAGCCAAAAGCCCATATCCCAGGATTAGCTCCTAAGGCACGAGAAATGACAATTCAATATGCATCATGTATGATGGAGGTTTTTCTTAACTTGATTTCTCCACCTGGGTATTCGCCACAGGGGTTGGGAAAATTCAGCCAAGAGGCCAAGTGATTACCTTCTACATATTAGTGCATATTGGTCGCATATATAAAGCTTCCTTGGTCTCCATTTTGACTTGAAAAGGCAGAGTTAGCTATTGTAGCCTGTGAAAGTGTTAAAAGGATTCCAGGGGTAATATATGATGCTATATTTTGGGTTATAGTAGATGATTCAATGCTTATAGAAGAGTCAAGAAGAGCAATACTAGCTTCATTTGTGGAATTATTATAAGAAATTGTAGAGTTCAAAATGATAGAAATTGGAGTAGTTGACCCTAGCATATATATAGCAGATCCTTTATCAGCGCATTTATTTCCTTTAATATTAGATTTTGTGATGTTAAAAAACGATTTCTGTTCACTGAAAATAGCCCCACCTGAGCCTTTTGCTGTATTTCCTATAAATGTGCAGCCTAAACAATAAAATTTAGAACCTGATCCTGCAGAAACAGCTCCTCCATCTGAAGATACTTGATTATAAGAAAAAATCGGATATACATAAAATGGCGGACGGCGACCGACCCACCCTCTAAGTGGTGGTTACCCATGTATAGAGGTTTCCTCTATATAGCGCTAAAAGCGCAGACATTTTCCCAGGAGCTTTCCAAGTTCGTCGGACCAAATCGCTTTTTGGTCCGACCAAGGCATTGATTTGGTGCAACCTACCGATAAATTCCGATCAGAATTTATCGGCCTTACAGCGCCAAACATAGGAAACTTCTATATATCCGGGCATGGTTTTTGGAGCCAGGAGTTAGCCCAACAACGTCTGGGACCTCGAAGCGAGAGGCCTAAGCGCAAAAGCCGCTGTTTTTGTGACCAGACCCATGGGCAGATACTCGTGACTTCTTTTTGCTAGCAGCGCTCAGCCCAGTGAGTGCCCGAAATGAGGCAGGGCGACTTACCTGCCTAAGCTGCTTTTATGGCTCACCCCGAATGGCGAAAGCTGTTGAGTTCTTTCTCGGGATGACCGGAAAAGAGGGGAAGGCGAGTTAGACGACTAAACGGGAGTCTCTCCAGTTTAAAAGGTGCCCTTCAATGGGCAGATCTGGCGGACGACGCGGCAGTGTTGGCGTAAACTTAGGCGACGATCCAAGTTGGAAATGGAGGCGGTCAGCAAAGCCGGTATGAGACGGCCCTTGACAATGCCTCTACCGAGAAACCGGGGGTTTCGGCCCGGGCTTGGTGAACGCTCTGCCACCATACGGGAAACCGTAGAATGCTTCCTCGAACGAAGTGGGGACTTTAAATACCCAGTCGTAATCTAATCTAATAATCTAATAAGAAAAAATCGTATTTTCGCATACAGCAAGTGAGGCCTCAAGCATTTTTACTCCTCCTGATGGGCTTCCAACGTTATAAGTTAGTTCGGAGTTTGTATCTTCCCAATGGTCATTATCTAATGTTATAGGTGTTGCTGCGTTATTTGTAAATTTGCAAGAGTCTGTAATAAGATGAGAATAAGGCATGTCAAATGACAGCGGATATTTGATAGTTTGCATTTCATCGAAGTACATTTGATTGAAAATTTTTAAATAGTGTGACATTTCATCGAAATTTAACGGGTTTTTCAGTCATATATATCACTATTAAAAATTTCAACCAAAAGTGCTTCGGTGAAATGCACACTATCAAAAATGCACGATCATTGGATCTGATCCCGAGAATAAACATCAGAATTTGTCATATAAATAACTGCAAGACCACTATTTTGGATAAAATCAGCTGATTTTATTGTAAGTCTCGAATAGTAGCTACTTGACTCAGCTGCAATTTCTGAATGCAAAGATGAGCCAAGTCTTCCTATATTGGAAGTAAATTCGCAATCTGAAATAAGAAAAATTCCACTTAAAAAATAAAGTGCAATGGCTCCTGATGTTGTTGAATTATTTTGTATAAAGCTAGAAGAAACAATGGATGAGTTGCTATTTTGATCAAGATTTACTGTGCTATCTATATAAATAGCAGCTCCATAACTGCCATAATTTTGAGTGAATTTTGAATCTTTTATAGCAAAAGTTGCAATATTAGTGACAACTCCAGTGTTTTCTACATAATTTTAATATGCTCTTTATCCTTGGGAGGCCGGGGTTTACACCCTACATATTCATCATTCCCCAAGGCACTCCGGCTGACTCTCTTCTTCCCCACCACAGGCAAAGAATTTGCATGACCATTCTTGACTTCCATGACTCTGGAGTCTATAGGCCTACCAATTAGGTCGAAACTCCAATTTCTCGCTAGGCAGATGCACATCTTGAGCCCTGATTGAAGGATTTATGTCCGCTTTTCTGACCCTGCCCTTTCCAATAATGGTTCCACAAATAAAAACTCAAAATCTTAGGGATTAGCTCCCTAGGGTCCAAGAACAACCTAGCCCGATATACACAAAGGGTTGCCAACCTCTTTATGCCTTTCCCCTTATCACTGGGCTTTTCCTGAAGAAATAGGTTTAAGAAGTCGAATAGTCTTTTATCCCATTTTTATGTATATTGTGTGTTTCTACATAAATTGCTCCACCTTGTGATATTAATGCAATATTCGATATAAAACTGCATGAATCTATTGAAATTTCCATAATGCCAGCAGTTATCTGCATAACATACAACGCTCCACCTTTTGCTTTAGCATAATTATTTGTAAACGAACTATTTGATATAAAAAGTGATTTCCCAGAAAACAAAATTCCTCCTCCATCATTCGCGTTATTTCAACTAAAAGTTGATTTTTGAATTTTTAATATTAAAGCGCTGCCTTTTGCATAAATAGTCCCATATCCTTGATCTGCATTGTTTATGTTTACATTTGCGGTAGAATCTATTATATCAGTTTGATTGCCTCCATTTATATACAAAACAGTCGGATACTCTGCAGATTTACCTAAATTGTTATCAAAAATGACATGATTGAAAGCAGTTATATTTGAATTTGTCAGAAATATATAAGGAGTTGAAGATGATGCGCAATTTTTTTTGATTTCTGAGTTTTCAATTGTAAATTTTATCAGTGAGTTCATAGACGCTAAAGAAGAAATATCTAACTCCCCGATCCTTAGCGAACAAAAACATTTTGTTCCTCACAGAGGGGATTAATTTTTGTTTTATATAATTTTATAGTAATTTTTTTTTTCGAAATTTAAAAAAATTCTAATTTGTAAGAATGAGAAGTAAAAATTAATTTAATTTGTAAAATTTGTGATTTAAAATGTAAGCTGCTTAAAATTAAACAGAATTAGATAGGGATTTCATTATAATTATCATTTATATATCATTTATTTTCATAAAACATTTTTTCTATTATAAAAATTTTTGTTTGCTCATGAAGTAGGTTCTTTAGCAAAAATTAGTAATGGTTTGGTTCGCTCATACTTATTAAAATGGCGACGGCGAACCAGCCCTTTTTCTCAACACCTGTAGCTGGGACCTTCTAGGACCCGGGGACCTCGTGGAAGTGAATTTGGCGCTCGGTATAGGTATCCGGCTAGGTATTTCCTTGGCACAGTGGAGCGCAATGTCGAAATTTGGTCGACCGCAGTTCACTCTGATGGCAAGGATTTTACCTCAGGGGAAATGGAGTCGAAGGTTGGAAAGGAGAAGCTCAGCAGCACCAATGAGGTTCCTCTTGGTCCATCGGGCAATTCTCTAGCGTGAAACTGGGGGGTTACGTCCCAGGCTTTAGATTTTCATTTTGGCTGTGAGTTCGACCAGAAAATTTGTTTTTCAAAATTTTCGGAAAGGACAACTCTGTTGGCGTACGGCACGGTGGCTCAACTCATCCAACTTCGGGTAGCGAGTGCACATTCTCGTCCAGAAGGAGCAACACTTTAGAAGGCCGTGGTCGGTCGGTGGTGAGCAGCCGGTGAAGCAATACGGGTGGAGGTAGGTCCTCGAGGCATTACAGCGAACTTCTCAATATTTAAGTTAATGTTAGGTTTGGTTCGCTCACGGAGTGTGGAATAAGGAAATTGAGGATGATATTAGATTTTTTAAATAAATATTAGTATCTATTTTCCATACAGAAATGACAATGCTGTTAACTGTATTATTTGAAGTTCCATTTTCAGTCACATTAATAGCATTTAAGTTCAAGTTTACAAGTTTTGTAAAATCCCACATTCCAGAGCCTCCTGAATTATTGTTTATCAATTTTATAGTATCCCAGCTAAAAGTCCTATATCTTTCATAAGCCTTAACTTTATTACCATTAGATTTTGTTACAGTAGAAGTTTGGCCAAAAATATATTGGTTTAAAATAACGGAGTTATAAATATACACTAACGCCCCTTTTTCTGCGCCGTTGCATTCCATTGTTACATTATTTCAATAAATATTCTGCAGCTCAGTTTGGTATTGAGCTGCAAAAATTCCATAGTAAAACCCATAATTATATGAAAATATTGTATCTTCAATAACTATATGGTCAATTAAATAGTCAATAACTTGATTCTGAGAGTTTAAAGTCGATTTTAGATCAAGATTGGAAGAACTTAAATAAATCAAAGCAGAGTATACCAAATTATAAGAAAAAGTGCAGGATTCTATTTTTAGAGTCCTGAAAATTTCTAAATAAATTAAAGAATCATCATCAGCATTTGATGGAGAATAAACAGCATTATTTTCAAAAATCACCCTACCAAAAGAAATATCTTGAGCTCTAGCTGCCCTGAAAAATCCTTTTAGTGTTAACGATGAAGAATACTCAAAGCCGTTGTTAAGCCTTGTAACTTTCCCTCCACTATAAGAAAAATTCCCACAACCATAAGTATATCCAGAGTTTTGCAAGCAATCTTGAAATACAACTACTGCAGATCCTGAGCTCGGATTTGTCCTTATATTATCAAAATCAACATTATAAAGCTTGACAGTCCCTCCGTTGCTAAAAATAATTGAATTTTCTTCCATTCTTCAGTTATTAAAAAGAATTATCAAAATGGCGTGATCTGACGTGGACTCCTGACAACCTGTGAGTAGATCCGGGCCAGGAAAGGCGAGCCACATGGCGATAGTTCTCCGGGGTAGGTTTTTGGTCTAAGGGATAACCTTAGATCTTTTTTTCCTTACCTGCAGAAGTCCCTACCAGCGCAAATCCAGATGCTACTCCATGAGGAGCAATCTTGAACCTGCGATATGATTCTGATAGGCCATGGAGTAGGCAAAAGACGGTTCACCCGTACTCTGAGCCCTGTCAGCTGAATTTTGGGACCAAGAAAGGCTCGGCCGAACGGTAGGATTTTCTCCCCGACAGACCTCTGAAGTCACCATTTTTTTGGTGACATCAGTGGGGAAAAAGGTGGTGTGAGGATAGCGCTTAGCGCTAACGTGAAGCTATCCGTTGGACGGAGAGGGGCTGAAATAAACCCCGACCCCCTATAAATTTTAATCTCATCTAATCTAATCAGTTATTAAAAGCAACATTGTATAAGAGTAAAGTAGTTCCACTAACAGCTTCAATTAGATTTCATTTATGGTATTTTTGACACAGACTTGAGCCAGTAAAGTTAGTTATTGTGTTTCCTCTGTCATCTTTATAGCTTCCATCATATTGCTGAGTTATAAATGGACAATATGAGCAATAGCCGTCTAAGCAGCCGTTATGCCCATGAGCCCATTCATTTCCATCAAAAATGATATTACTTATAATTATCGTATCAGTATTTTGTGTAGTAATGGTCAGGATATTTCAGTCAGTTTTTGGCTTAAAATATACCTTACTGCTATTTTCAGAAATTATTGATAAGCTTTTTCTGCGAGTTTTAGAATTATATGGTTTTGAGCTATCCGGCGCCACAACTGACATAATATTTGTTTTATTCAGCTGTGTCAAATAATGAACTCCATCATTAAGCAGTATAACAACTGAATATTTGCTGTTTATAGCTGTCAAAGCAAGAGATAATGACTCGAATGGATTTTCTCTGGTACCATCTCCACCGGCTTGATCATTCGTTGTGAGAGATGTCACATAATAATATGTCGGACTTACCATTGTAGAGCTATCATCATTAGGCAAGCATAGAGGATAAGAGCCTGCTATTGATTTAGCTGTATATCCACAAGGACATGCCTTTAAACAATACCCATAAAATTGATATGAATTCATAGTGTCGCACATATAGCACTGTCCATCGTCCGGACCATAGCAGGATTTGCAATTTCTATCATGACAACGCGAAGTTTTTTCTGGTAGGCAATTGAGCCAAGAATAAGCACAGGATTTGGTATCACAATTTTGAACGCAAGTATTTGGGTAGCTTAAAAGTATTCCTGTATTACAGTTTTGGCCTGCGCATTCATTGAGTTTTTGAACAGTTGATAAATCGTTATTGACAAGCTGTAAATGCATATAAAACAGTATTAAATTTGTATTTTTGCAGTGCTTAGCTGTATCTGTGCTATATTGATCATAATAGCAATCCGCAGTCATACAATTTTCATTGCATTGACCATAGATCTTATGATTACAACCTGTCGCACATTGGCAATCATCCCCATCAAAATCACAGCTTGAGACTCAGCACGAATCTTGGCAAACTCCATCATTTATATCTGTATAAAAGCATCCTGCATTACATTCTCCACACTTATAAGAATCATACTGGCAAGCTTCATTATTGCATTCTTTATCACATTTATTGTTCTCCAGCATACTTTTTGTGCATCCAGGAGCACAATCACAGTCTGTTCCATCATAACCACAGTCAGCGAAATAGCAAGCTGAGTTGCAAACTCCATCATTAATCATAAATGAGTAACAGCCATCAGCACAGGTATTGTTATCACAGTCTCCGAAGTCAAAATTACAGTTAGCATTATTGCAAACATCATCACATTTTCCATCACCTAAAAGAAAAGATGTACAATTTGTACTGCATTCTTGGCAGTGACTTTCACCGTAATAACAACTAGCTGTGTTACATGATGAATAACAAGCAGTTCCAAGCATTTCTTCGTAGCCTGTATATAAATTACAAGAATCAGCACAATACCCACAGTCTCCTAAATCTCACCCACATTTAGCATTATTACAAGCAGTGTCACATTTACCATCTCCTAATAAATCAGGACTACAGTCATTATAATAGACACAATCGAAATAACAGTCAGATTTAGAAAAATCATAAGGCTCTGTAGATAATTCTGTGTCAAAATTGCAATATTTGGTCATACAATTCGTGTCACAATAGTTATCTCCTTTCTATGTGAAAATTACATAAGAATCTGGACATCAGTTATTATTGCAGGATATACTTAAGGAATAAGCAAGTGGTAAAAAAGTAAACGGAATCAGTGGGATCATTTTATTATTAAAAAGTGAAATATGTTGGTCTTTACTAATTCTCCCCTCTTGAGCGAACAAACTATTGGAAAAATCGGCATTTTGGGGAAAAAGCCACCCTCTGTGAGCAAAAAAATTTTTTTTTAAAAACAATAATTGATAATTATTAATATAAAATACCTAGCTAATTGAATTTTAAATAGCTTGCGTCCTATAACATAAATTTTACAAACTGAAATAATTTTTACTTCTATTTTTTTAGCGATTTGAGATTTTTTTTAAATTTGGAAAATAAATTTTTCTATTAAAGTCAGTGGGAGTAAGTTGTTGGCTAATTTAAAGGAAATTTGATAAAATAATCTCCTATTTGTGGAAAATATATTAATTATTGGGTAGATTTGATGATATGATATGCCATATTTAATAAAAAGAGAATAAATTTGACCATTTTATACACGACTTTGAGAATTTTTTTTCATAACTATTTAGAAATTTAACTCATAACTAAATATTCAAGATCACTTTGTTTTCGCTTATAGTGCACCCCTCGTGGTTGCTCGCCATTAAGTAACCCCTCCCCATGCCACCCACTCCTGACGATCCTGAAAATTTTAAATGTTAAAATATTATTTGGCAAGTACCCTCAAATATTTTAACTTGTCAAATTAATATTTAACATTTTAAAATACTTGGGACCGTTAGGGGGTGGTTGTATGGGGAGGGGCGCTCAAGGCCCATCCAAAACGGGGTGTAAGCTATATAATTTTAATAGCAATTTTATTTTAATTTTATTTCCTCTCCTAAAATATGAATAAAAAATAATTATATATAGCTTATCTATTTTTTGATTGCTCTGGAGTAATAGCTAAAGATGTAAAATAATGATGATCTATAGTTAGACTGAAATTAAAAAATCCTATTCATGGTAAGCTCATGTTTGGCCTAACAAGCAGAAGCAATATAAAATACTCTATTGAAAATTAAATAAATATAATAAATAAAGGATTATTCATGGTATAAAAACATTTTATTAACATAAATTTTTCCTTTTTTGACTTTGAGGATTTATCTCTACCAGCACTATTATTTTAGATTGTTTTAGGCTTTTCTCATAGAATCAAAAAAAGGAAAAAATTGGATTGGTTAAGACGAATATGCGATTATATTTTTCTTTGTCTTTTATTATAAGATTTTAATATAAAGATTGCAGCTAGTCCTTTTATTTACATTTAGCCAATTGCACCTTTCTTTAGAATAGTTTCAATTTTCTTTTCAAATTGTTTGGACAACCTCTAGAAGGTCGAAGAAATTTTAAAGGTTAGGATAGGTTATTAAAGGCAAGCGTTAGCCATATTGGTGACGCAGTCACTAAAGACCTCCTGCACAAAAGGTTTTACAGTTTTCGACTCCAGTCCAGAGGGTCTGTGCCACTTTGATACCTTCTGTCTCCTCCTTGCCTTGTGATTCAGTATTGAGCGTGCGGCCTATGGATGTCAGTGACCCTGCTACGGGCGATTGGAGTAGCTTGATTCCATGGATCCTTGGAGTCTATCGGGTGTTGAAGTGCCTTCCTTTGATAGCTCCAGAAAAAAGACTACTTCCCTGTGGCCTGAGCTTAAACCCCAGCTTCTCGGTGGAGGAATACCATGGGTTCTCGGATCCAAAAGACATTTTGAGTATCTACATTTCCAACTACAGGAAAGCAGCGAAAACCTACCCGAATGTATATCTCTTAAGTTTGCACTTGATTTTCGGCCGGAGTCTATCCCAGTTCGCTATAGCCATAAGGTCTGGACTTTTGTGCCAAAGGGCAGGTTAACACGTGCCGTCATTTTAATGTATATAAACCTTGCCGGTACTTACTAATTAAATTTCGAGACTAGTGTCTGGGCAGACTGGAAAATCATATTTAACTATTAATTCCAGCATTTTTTTTTTAAATTTAAATTATTCACCTTTTTCCATATCTGTTTTGCATATTTTGTCTGCCTAGTTATTTTAAAAATAAGTTTTAGAATTTTATAATTGATGCTTAATATAAAGACTTACTTATTATATAAATTATTGGAGACATAAAAAAAGCATATAAAGCAAATCTCGATAGAATTAAAATTATATTCTATATGATTCATTTCTTCTAATAAAGATAAATATTTGATAAAAATTATTTAACTTCACATTTTAGAGCGAGCTAATTTTTTATCCAAGGCTAATTTCCAAAAATAGGCATTTTCGCTTGCTCTTAATGGAGAGTAAGTTTAATTAAAAAAATGTCTCCTAGAATTCTTTGACTTCTTTTTAAAGACTTTATAATAATTGATTTAGTAAGATAATTATTTATTTGGCATTCTAGTTTTTAAACTTGCAGATCTAGAAGGTGGACAATCTGCATCCTCATTTGTGCGATCAAAATCGTTTATCACTGTCTTATAGATTTCCCCTGGATAATATTCCTCTACACTGATATCATTAGCTCCCTTTGTGGATTCTAATTTATTTTCTACGACACGCAAAAATAGTTTTCTCATATCCATATTTAGCATGCTTTCTAACTCTACATCAGCAGGTAATGCTGACATTGGGTCTTCGTTCGCAATGATAGAAAAATATTTTTCGCCTTGTTTAACTTTGACATGATTTAGCTCACTCCCCCCTTTAAATTGGAAGAAAAATATCCATTTTTTGAGTAAATTATCCCTCAATTAAATTGGAACAATTTTTTTGGATAGGGAAATTCTATATATAAAATTATAATATTTATAAGAAAATTAGAATGCTATTTAAACAGCTTAAACACTGAATCAATTATTTTTTATTAATTCTTCATAAAAATAAATTAAATTCAAAAATATTGTGTTCAATTTATTTTTTTTAATCTTAAAAAAAAATTAACCGACTTTAAATTAGATGATTTTTTGGTTCAATTTAAATGTGGGAATTCAGATTTTTCAAAAATTTCGTCACTGAACCCATCCATGACTTTACGGCTAAATCTTTTTCGTAAGCAAGGAATTAAATCAGATAAGATTTGAAAGCCAGCTCCAAACATTTTTTTAAGCCAATAATAGAGGAAATAAATATTTACAGCACAGATTAAAATAAAGAAAACAGTTTTTTGATATACCGTATAAAAAATTATTGATCAGTGAGATGAAAATACTGCCCCATGAGGGACAAAACCATTGGAAAAATCCTAATTTTGCCACCCTCCATAATAACAATTTTTTTTATGAAAAATTTCGTAATGCACAGGATTATTAGTATAATGAAATATCTGTTAAATTGCATTTTAAAACATAAATTTTACAAATTAAATAATTTTTACTTCTCAATTTTACGAATTTTTTTAAATTTGAAAAAAAAATTTACTATAATGGAAACTTATAATTATAACAATATCGAAGACATCTTAGACGATACAGAATCTAAAGAGCCAGTCAAATAGTAAAGTCCACAATAAATTGTAACAGCCGCTACTAAAATTGACCGAATTTCCATTTCATTTAAAACATTTCCATCATAAGGCTGCACCAAATTTTGGAAGTAAAGACAAAGTAAAAGCAGCATCATGACAGTTAATGCTTGGATGCTTGTATTGACATTTGCTAAAAATACAGAGCAGCATACAATAAGGATTTTTCTATATAAAATAGCAAATTCCCAGTAATAAGATTTTGCTTTATATCCATTAAAAAGAAACCCAAACTGAAGCCTGACACTAATTGAGTCTAATTTTCTTTTATTTCTTCATAGACAATATAAAGAAACAGTCGGAATACCGATTCCTCATACTATAATAGAAGGGACTGCAACAGCAAGGGAATAAAATACATGTCTATTATCCCAGCATCGAATATCTAAATCTTGCACAAGTCAGTACTCTCCTGCGTCAATTTCTCTACATGAAAACACTGCAAACATAGACTTTACTAAATTTGGGTGGAAAAGAAATAGCAAAATCACAATGGTAGAAATTATGCTTACTTTCCCAGCCTTGACTAACGAGCAAATCCGTTGGAAAAATTTACTTAAAGGGAAGGCTAAACCCCATAAACACTCTAATAATATTTTAATATAATTTTTTATAAATATTTTGGAACTTAATTATGTAATTTTCAGCCAGATTTATTCTTGATCTTTTATAAATTAAATTAGTTATTTTTAAAGATTGATAGAATTTCATATTTATTAAATTATTAACTTTAAGTGTTAAAATTATTTAAATAAATTGGATGAAAACGAAATTCAAGAGATGATAAAGTTTGGGTTTTCAATTAAATTATTGAAAGAGAAATAAAATTATTAAAAATAATATGCTATTTAAATATAGTCAGTTTCACTAACTATAGAATTTTTCTTTCGATATCGAAAAATTTATTTTATAAGGCAATTATTGTATAAAAAATTAGCCCCTGCATTCGCATATAAAAAGCTTTCCAGCAGCAAAAGGGAGCTAGCTAAGCTGTATGAGTGATGAAATAATAGCATCGTAATCTAAATAATAATTTCCATATTTTTTATAGTATTAAGCTTGCTTAGCGAAGAATAAATCATTTTTAAATGATTTTAAAGTCTTTTTATAAATTGCTACAGATCCTCAGAATATAATTGATACTAATGCTATAATTGTAGGAATTATGCTCATAATAATAAGTTTATTGAAATAAACTTGGTCATTACCTTGGCCTGTATCTAAAAAGCAGTCAAAAGAAAAAACCTGTTCACTTACTGATCCTGTGTCATTTTGGATAGAAAAGAGTTGGGTCACACTGGATGGCCATTGCAAATCGAAAGTAGTCACAAGCATCACAATTTGTAAATAATTCACAAAAATCTTTATATATATTGACTGCACTGACTTCGGTTTATAAGCAGAATTCCTAGTCGTTTTTACCATTATTCCACATATAAGAACTACAGCAAGCATTATTCCAATTACTTTAAAAGCATTAGAAACTGCACTTGGGCATTTCCCGCAAGTATTTGTGCTGGTTCTCGAATAGCCATTTTCGCATCCCTGACACAAATTTCCTGTATATCCTTCATGGCAAAGCCCTGTAAAAGATAAATTAGGAGGCTGTGGAGAGCCTAAGCAAGCTGAAGATTTTGGACAGGCAAGAAAATTCTCAGACATATTACTCGACCTTCAATACCCCTTTTGAGGAACAATTGTATAATTTCCATAACAAGTCGCTGAATGTGCAGGACAAGCTAAGCACTGAGTGTAAGTAGGGTTTAAGCTATAATACCCAGCCCCGCAAACGTCACAATTAACCCCTACAGTGGCTTCTCCTATTATGCATAGGCGAAGAGTTACATCAATAGTTACTGAAGGAATAAATGAGACATTTGTAGACATTTTAGACGCTTTTGTAGTGTCTATGCCAGTAGACGTTGTTTTTATAGAAACACTTGTCCCTGGTTTCGCTGAAACTACAAAACTGTCGAAATAATATATACCTTTAACAGCAGTTGTTTTAGTCGTCCCAGATAAGGTTGTAGAGGCTGAATCTTCAGGGAAAAGTTGTGCAGTACTTGAGCTATCTGTTGCTACAATGTTTCCATAATAATCCACTAGTGCCAAAGTAATGCTTTTTGTAGTAGTTTGGCCAGATGCAATTCCAGAAATTGAGGTCGCTGTCGGAATATCATCTAGTCTTCTATTGTATTCAACTAGATTCCCACTTTTATAGATTAATTAGCTTTTTACTTCCAAAGTTTGACTTTTTAAATAATAAAGACCAATTTTTTGTCTATAAAATCAATTATTTTAATATTTTTAAATTTTTTAATTCAAAATATCAATTTTATTTATAAAATGTATTCACTGATAAATTGAGGTAAACTCAGGATATATTTTTTTTAGAGTCAAAAATTGCCTTAAGTAGTTTTAGCATATAAAATTGTTGCAAAATGCCTAAAAGACTATATCTACAGCCATCAATTTTATTGCAAAAGAAGAAATTTCAGGTGCATAAGAAGCTTTATTATCTTTAAATGTATTCCCATAAGCTATAGGAAACACATCTATTCAGTTTATACCTCCTCCATTATATTTAGCATAATTTTCTGTAAAGCTGTTATAGGTAATATTAAATACACAAGTCGTAAAATCTGAGCAAGCTAAATTTATTCCACCTCCATTTCCAGTAGTCGGTGTAGTTCCCACAATTTCGCTAGTCGTATTTGCGATATTTCCTACAAATGTTGAAGAGGATACATTTAAACTGATATTGTTTGTGTATATTCCACCTCCTAATGATGCTGAATTATTCCAAAATGATGATTGTTTTATGATATAAGGATTTCCTATTTCTGTGTCACTTGAAGTAGATAAATAAATGGCTCCACCAGTATCTGCAGTGTTTTCTTGGAAATAGCAGTTATATAAATAGACTGATATGCAAGAAATGCAAGTTAATGAGCCTCCATTGGTGCCAGCCCCATTATAAAATTTTGAATTTTTTATAGTAACTGAATTCATTTTAGATCCATAAATAGCGCCTACCTTGTAATTTTTCATAATCGTGCTTTCAACAGTCAGATCACTTTCATAGCCGATTATTACTCCTCCTACATCCTTACTATATGAGTTATAAAACGCGCTATTATATATCACTAAAGTGCTGCTTGAATAAGACAGAATAACCCCACCCCCTCCATTTTTGGCACTATTTGTATTAAAAGTCCCATTATAAATATTCACGGTACTTGAAATCGAAAAAATAGACCCTGCTGAGCTTGTACTTGTTCCACCTGTAAAAGTTGTGTTAGAAACAGTAGCTGTGCTTTGAGTAGTCGCATATATAAAGCTTCCTTGGTCTCCATTTTGACTTGAAAAGGCAGAATTAGATATTGTGGCCTGTGAAAGTGTTAGAAGGATTCCAGGGGTAATATATGATGCTATATTTTGGGTTATAGTAGATGATTCAATTTTTATAGAAGAGTCAAGAAGAGCAATAGTAGCTTCATTTGTGGAATTATTATAAGTAATATTAGAGTTCAAAATGGTAGAAATTGGAGTAGTTGACCCTAGCATATATATAGCAGATCCTTTATCAGCACATTTATTTCCTTTAATATAAGATTTTGTGATGTTAAAAAACGATTTCTGCTCACTGAAAATAGCTCCGCCTGAGCCTTTTGCTGTATTTCCTATAAATGTGCAGCCTAAACAATAAAATTTAGAACCTGATCCTGCAGAAACAGCTCCTCCATCTGAAGACACTTGATTATAAGAAAAAATCGTATTTTTACAAACAGCAAGCGAGGCATCAAGCATTTTTACTCCTCCTGATGGGCTTCCAACGTTATAGGTTAGTTCGGAGTTTGTATCTTCCCAATGGTCATAATCCAGTGTTATAGGTGTTGCTGCGTTATTTGTAAATTTGCAAGAGTCAGTAATAAGGTAAGAATAAACATCAGAATTTGTCATATAAATAACTGCAAGGCCACTATTTAGGGTAAAATCACCTGATTCTATTGTAAGTCTTGAATAGTAGTTACTTGGCTCAGCTGTTATTTCTAGATGCAAAGATGAGCCAAGTCTTCCTATATTTGAAGTAAACTTGCAATCTGAAATAAGAAATATTCCACTAAAAAAATAGAGTGCAATGGCTCCTGATGTTGTTGAATTATTTTTTATAAAACTAGAAGAAACAATAGATGAGTTGCCATTTTGATCAAGATTCACTGTGCTATCTATATAAATAGCAGCTCCATAACTGCCATAATTTTGAGTGAATATTGCATTGCTTAATGCAAAACTGATTGTGTTATATAAAATCCCCGTGTTTTCTATGTAAATGGCTCCACCTGGAGATATTAGTGCGCAATTTAAAGTAAAATTGCAGGAATCTATTGAAACAGTCATACTTGCAGCAGCTGACTGCTGAATATATAATGCCCCACCTTTTGTATTCGCTGTATTATTGATAAATGAGCTATCATTTATAGAAATAGATATGCCAGAAAACAAGATTGCTCCAGCATTATTCACATTATTATTAGTAAAAACAGTTCTCGCGATGCCCAATGTTAAAGTGCTACCTTTAGCATAAACCGTCCCATACGCTTGGCCTGCATTATTTATGTTTCCTTTTACTGTGGAGTCTGATATATCAGTTTGATTGCCTCCATTTATATACAAAGCAGTGGGATTATCTGTCGATATGCCTATATTGGTATCAAAAATTACATTATCAAAAACTGTTATATTTGAATTTGTTAGTAATAAATAAGGTGTCGATGCTGATGCGATATTATTTTCAATTTTTGAATTTTCAATTGTAAGTTTTATCATTTGGTTCATAGATGCCAGGGAAGAAAAATCTAAAGAGGCTGGAGACGGAATTAAATTTTTTAAATAAATATTATTGTTTGCTTTTCATGCAAGAATAGTCAATAGAGTGCATAATTTAATATTAAAAAATAATTTAAATGTAAACATTAATCTCATTCTACTAAGGCTAAATTAAAAAATAGCTCCTAGAATTCTCTGACTTCTTATTTAAAAATTTTTATAATGAATTGATTTAATAAAAATAATTATTTATTTGGCATTTTAGTTTTTAAACTTGCAGATCTAAAAGGTGGGGAATCTGCATCCTCATTTGTGCGATCAAAATCGTTCATCACCGTTTTATAGATTTCTCCTGGAAAATATTCTTCTACGCTGACATCCTTAACTCCCTTTGTGGATTCTAATTTATTTTCTACGACACGCAAAAATAATTTTCTCATATCCATATTTAGCATGCTTTCCAACTCTACATCAGCAGGTAACGCTGACATTGGGTCCTCGTTTGCAATGATAGAAAAATATTTTTCTCCTTGCTTTACTTTGACATGATTTAGCTCAGATTTTTCAAAAATTTCGTCACTGAACCCATCCATGACTTTCCGGCTGAATCTTTTTCGTAAGCACGGAATTAAATCAGATAAGATTTGGAAGCCAGCTCCAAACATTTTTTTAAGCCAATAATACAGGAAATATATATTTACAGCACAGATCAAAATAAAGAAAACAGTTTTTGATATACCCTATAAGGAATTATTGATCAGTGAGATGAAAATAGATCCCTTCCGTGAGCGAACGAAACCATCGGAAAAAATCCTTAAAACATTAATTTAAAAATTAAATAAATTTTTACTTCAAATTGGAAGTTTTTTAAATTTGAAATTTTTTTTTACTTTAATGTAAACTTATGGTTATAACAATATAAAAGGCATCTTAGACTATACAGAATCTAAAGAGCCAGTCAAGTAGTAAAGTCCACAATATATTGTAACAGCAGCTACTAAAATTGACCGAATTTCCATTTCATTTAAAACATTACCATCATAAGGCTGCGTCACATTTTGGAAGTAAAGGCAAAGTAAAAGCAGCATCATGACAGTTAATGCTTGGATGCTTGTATTGACATTCGCTAAAAATACAGAGCAGCATACAATAAGGATTTTTCTATATAAAATAACAAATTCCCAATAATAAGATTTTGCTTTATACCCGTTGAAAAGAAACCCAAACTGAAGCCTGACACTAATTGAGTCTAATTTTCTTTTATTTCTTCATAGAAAATATAAAGAAACAGTCGGAATACCGATTCCTCATACTATAATAGAAGGCACTGCAACTGTCAAAGAATAAAATACATGTCTGCTATTCCAGCATCGAATGTCTAAATCTTGCACAAGCCAGTACTCTCCTTCGTCAATTTCTCTACAGGAAAACACAGCAAACATAGACTTTACTAAATTTGGGTGGAAAAGAAACAGCAAAATCACAATGGTAGAAATTAAATCATTTTTAAATGATTTTAAAGTCTTTTTGTAAATTGCTACAGATCCTCAGAATATAACTGATACTAATGCTATAATTGTAGGGATTATGCTCATAATAATAAGTTTATTGAAATAAACTTGGTCATTACCTTGGCCTGTGTCTAAAAAGCAGTCAAAAGAAAAAACCTGTTCACTTACTGATCCTGTGTCATTTTGTATAGAAAAGAGTTGGGTCACACTGGATGGCCATTGCAAGTCAAAAGTAGTCACGAGCATCACAATTTGTAAATAATTCACAAAAATCTTTATATATATTGACTGCACTGACTTCGGCTTGTAAGCAGAATTCCTGGTCGTTTTTACCATTATTCCACATATAAGAACTACAGCAAGCATTATTCCAATTACTTTAAAAGCATTAGAAACTGCATCTGGACATTTTCCGCAAGTATTTGTGCTGGTTCTCGAATAGCCATTTTCGCATGCCTGACACAAATTTCCTGTATATCCTTCATGGCAAAGTCCAGTAAAAGATAGATTAGGAGGCTGTGGAGATCCTAAGCAAGCTGAATATTTTGGACAGGCAAGAAAATTCTCTGACATATTGCTCGACCTTCAATACCCCTTTTGCGGAACAATAGTATAGTTTCCATAACAAGTAGCTGAATGTGAAGGACAAGCTAAACACTGAGTGTAAGTAGGGTCTAAGCAATAATACCCAGCCCCGCAAACGTCACAATTAACCCCTACAGTGGCTTCTCCTATTATGCATAAGCGAAGAGTAACATCAATAGTTACTGAAGGAATAAATGTGACATTTGCAGATATTTTAGACGCTTTTGTGGTGTCTATGCCAGTAGACGTTGTTTTTATAGAAACACTTGTCCCTGGTTTCGCTGAGACTATAAAACTGTCGAAATAGTATATACCTTTAACAGCAGTTGTTTTAGTGGTTCCAGATAAGGTTGTAGAGGTTGAATCTTCAGGGAAAAGCTGTGCAGTGCTTGAGCTATCTGTTGCTACAATGTTTCCATAATAATCCACTAGTGCCAAGGTTATGCTCTTAGTAGTAGTTTGACCAGATGCAATCCCAGAAATAGAGGTCACTGTCGGAATGTCATCTAGCCTTCTATTGTATTCAACTAGATTCCCATTTTTATCTACAGCCATCAATTTTATTGCAAATGAAGAAATTTCAGGTGCATAAGAAGCTTTATTATCTTTAAACGTATTCCCATAAGCTATAGGAAACACATCTATTCAGTTTATGCCTCCTCCATTATATTTAGCATAATTTTCTGTAAAGCTGTTATAGGTAATATTAAATACACAAGTCGTAAAATCTGAGCAAGCTAAATTTATTCCACCCCCATTTCCAGTAGCAGGGGTAGTTCCCACAATTTCGCTAGTCGTATTTGCGATATTTCCTACAAATTCAGAAGAGGATACATTTAAACTGATATCGTTTGTGTATATTCCACCTCCTAATGATGCTGAATTATTCCAAAATGATGATTGCTTTATGATATAAGGATTTTCTATTTCTGTGTCACTTGATGTAGATAAATAAATGGCTCCACCAGTATCTGCAGTGTTTTCTTGAAAATAGCAGTTATATAAATAGACTGATATACAAGAAATGCAAGTTAATGAGCCTCCATTGGTGCCAATCCCATTATAAAATTTTGAATTTTTTATAGTAACTGAATTCATTTTAGATCCATAAATAGCGCCTACCTTGTAATTTTTCATAATCGTGCTATCAATAGTCAGGTCACTTTCATAGCCAATTATCACTCCCCCCACATCCTTGCTATACGAATTATAAAATGCGCTATTATATATCACTAAAGTGCTGCTTGAATAAGACAGAATGACCCCACCTCCTCCATTTTTGGCACTGTTTGTATTAAAAGTCCCATTATAAATATTCACAGTACTGGAAATAGAAAAAATAGACCCAGCTGAGTTTGTACTTGTTCCACCTGTAAAAGTTGTGTTAGAAACAGTCGCTGTGCTTTGAGTAGTCGCATATATAAAACTTCCTTGGTCTCCATTTTGACTTGAAAAGGCAGAGTTAGATATTGTAGCTTGTGAAAGTGTTAAAAGGATTCCTGGGGTAATATATGACGCGATATTTTGGGTTATAGTAGATGATTCAATGTTTATAAAAGAGTCAAGAAGAGCAATAGTAGCTTCATTTGTGGAATTATTATAAGTAATATTAGAGTCCAAAATGATAGAGATTGGAGTAGTTGACCCTAGCATATATATAGCAGATCCTTTATCAGCACATTTATTTCCTTTAATATAAGATTTTGTGATGTTAAAAAACGATTTCTGCTCACTAAAAATAGCTCCACCTGAACCTTTTGCTGTATTCCCTATAAATGTGCAGCCTACACAATAAAATTTAGAACCTGATCCTGCAGAAACAGCTCCTCCATCTGAAGACACTTGATTATAAGAAAAAATTGTATTTTCGCATACAGCAAGTGAGGCATCAAGCATTTTTACTCCTCCTGATGGACTTCCAACGTTATAAGTTAGTTCGGAGTTTGTATCTTCCCAATGGTCATAATCTAGTGTTATAGGTGTTGCTGCATTATTTGTAAATTTACAAGAGTCAGTAATAAGGTAAGAATAAACATCAGAATTTGTCATATAAATGACTGCAAGGCCACTATTTTGGATAAAATTACCTGATTCTATTGTAAGTCTTGAATAGTAGCTAGTTGGCTCAGCTGCAATTTCTAAATGCAAAGATGAGCCAAGTCTTCCTATATTTGAAGTAAATTCACAATCTGAAATAAGAAAAGTTCCACTTAAAAAATAGAGTGCGATGGCTCCTGATGTTGTTGAATTATTTTGTATAAAGCTAGAAGAAACAATGGATGAGTTGCTATTTTGATCAAGATTTACTGTGCTATCTATATAAATAGCAGCTCCATAACTGCCATAATTTTGAGTGAATATTGCATTTTTTAATGCAAAACTAATTATGTTATATACAACCCCCGTGTTTTCTATGTAAATGGCTCCACCTGGAGATATTAATGCGTAATTAAAAGTAAAATTGCAGGAATCTATTGAAACTGTCATAATTGCAGCAGCTGACTGCTGAATATATAATGCCCCGCCTTTTGTATTTGCTGTATTATTGATAAATGAACTATCTGATATAGAAATAGATATGCCAGAAAACAAGATTGCTCCAGCATTATTCACATAATTATTAGTAAAAACAGTCTTCTCAATACTCAATGCTAAAGTGCTACCTTTAGCATAAACCGTCCCATAGGCTTGGCCTGCATTATTTATATTTCCTTTCACTGTCGAGTCTGATATATCAGTTTGATTCCCCCCATTTATATACAAAACAGTGGGATAATCTGTGGATTTGCCTATATTGGTATCAAAAATTACATTATCAAAAACTGTTATATTTGAGTTTGTTAGTAATAAATAAGGTGTCGACGCTGATGCGAGATTTTCTTCAATTTTTGAATTTTTAATTGTAAGTTTTATCATTTGGTTCATAGATGCCAAGGAAGAAAAATCTAAAGAGGCTGTAGACGGAATTAAGTTTTTTAAATAAATGTTAGTGTTTGCTTTTCACGTGCTAAGCACAATACTATTCACTGTATTGCTAGTAGCTCCATTTGAAGTCATACTTATATTGTTTAAATTCAAGTTTACAAGTTTTGTAAAATCCCACATTCCTGAGCCTCCTGAATTATTATTTATAAATTTTATAGTATCCCAGCTAAAAGTTCTATATCGTTCATAAGCATTGACTTTATTTCCGTTAGATGCTGCTACAATTGAAGTTTGGCCAAAAATATATTGGTTTAAAATAACGTAGTTAAAAATATACACTAATGCCCCTTTTTCTGCGCCGTTGCATTGCATTGTTATATTATTTCAATAAATATTCTGCAGCTCAGTTTGGTATTGAGCTGCGAAAATCCCATAATAATACCCATAATTATATGAAAATAATGTATCTTCAATAACCACATGATCAATCAGATAGTCAGTAACTCGACTCTGAGTATCTAAAGTTGATTTTAGATCAAGATTGTTTGACTTTAAATAAATCAAGGCAGAGTATACCACATTATAAGAAAACGTGCAGGATTCTATTTTTAGAGTCCTAAAAATTTCTAAATAAATTAAAGAGTCATCATTTGCCATTGATGAAGAATAAACAGCATTATTTGCAAAAGTCACCTTGACAATAGAAATATCCTGGCCTCTAGAAACTCTTAAAAATCCTTTAAGTGTTATGGATGAAGAATACTCAAAGCCATTGTTTAGCCTTGTAACGCTGCCTCCGCTATAAATGAAATACCCACATCCATAAGTATACCCAGAGCTTCCTTGGCAATCTTGCAATACAACTGCAGCGGACCCTGAGCTTGGATTAGTCCTGATATTGTCAAAATTTACATCATAGAGATTAACAGCTCCTCCAGTGTTTAAAATAATCGAGTTTTCTTCCATTCTTCAGTTATTAAAGGTGATATTAATAAGTTTAAGAGTCGTTCCACTGACAGCTTCAATTAAATTTCAATTGTGAAAATTTTGGCATTGGCTTGAATCAGTAAAATTTACTATTGAATTTCCTCTGTCATCTTTATAGCTTCCATCAAATTGTTTAGTCACAGATGGACAATATGAGCAATAGCCATCTAAACAGCTATTTCGCCCATGAACCCATTCATTTCCATCAAAAATCATATTACTTATAGTCATCAATTCAGTGTTTTGTGTAGTAATAGTCATGATATTTCAGTCAATCTTTGGTTTAAGATATACAATGCTGTTATTTTCTGTAGTAATTGTTAAGCTTTTTCTGTGAGTTTGAGAATTATAAGGTTTTGTGCTATCAGGCGCCACAACTGACATGATATTTGTTTTATTCAGCTGGGTCAAATAATGAACTCCATCATTAAGTAATATAACAACTGAATATTTATTGTTTATAGCTGTTAAGGCAAGTGATAATGACTCGAATGGATTTTCTAACCCCCCCCTCCGTGAGTGAACAAAACCATTAGAAAAATCGCTATTTTTTTGCCAAAAAACCCACCCTCCGTGAGTGAACAAAAATTTTTTTAATAGAAAAATTTTTATGGAAAAAAGTTTTAATATATAAATGATAATTAGTATAATGAAATATAGAGCTAATTCTGTTTAATTTTAAACGAATTGCTCTTTAAAACATAAATTTTATAAATTAAATTAATATTTGCTTTCCAATTTTTGCGAATTAGGATTTTTTATAAAATTTATATATAAATTTTTTTTAAAAAAAAAATAACCCCCTCCGTGAGTGAACAAATTTTTTTTGTTCACTCACGGAGGGGGGGAGTAAGGTTCCATTTCCTCCAGCTTGGTCACTTGTTGTGAGCGATGTCACATAATAATAACTCGGGCTCGCCGCTGTAGAGTCATCATCATTAGACAAACATAGAGGATAAGAGCCTGCTATTGATTTAGCTGTATATCCACAAGGACAAGTTTTTAAACAATACCCATAAAATTGAAATGAATTCATAGTGTCGCACATATAGCACTGTCCATCATTTTGACCATAGCAGGATTTGCAATTTCTATCATGGCAACGAGTATTCGCTTCAGGTTGACAGCTAAGCCAAGAATATGCACAGGATTTGGTATCACAATTTTGAACACAGGTATTCTGGCTACTTAATAGCATTTCTGTATTACAGTTTTGGCCTGCGCAATCACTGAGTTTTTGAATAGTTGATAAATCGTTATTCACAAGCTGTAAATGCATATAAAACAGCATCAAATTTGAATTTTGGCATTGCTCAGTTGTATCTGAGCTGAATTGGTCATAATAGCAATCTGCAGTCATGCACTTCTCATCGCATTTCCCATAATTTGTATGATTGCAACCTAAAGCACATTGGCAATCATTCCCATCATAATCACAGCTTGAAACTCAGCAGGCGTCTTGGCAAACTCCATCACTTACGTTTGCATAAAAGCAGCCACTACTACAGTCTCCACAAGTGTAAGCATCATACTTACAAGCAGCGTTATTGCACGCTGAATCACATTTACTATTGTTTAGCATGGCAGCTGTGCAGCCAGGAGCACAGTCACAATCTGTTCCATCATAATTACAATCTGCAACATAACAGACTGAATTGCAGACTCCATCGTTTATCATTCATGAAAAACAGCCATCTGCACATGTGCTGTTATCACAGTCTCCAAAGTCATAATTACAATCAGCGTTATTGCAAGAATTATCACACTCCCCATTTCCTAAAAGATCAGATGTACAATTTGTGCTGCATTCTTTGCATTGACTTTCACCGTAATAGCAGCTAGCTGCATTGCACACTGAATAGCAAACATTTCCAAGCATGTCATTATAGCCTGAATAAAAATTACAGCCATCTGCACAATACCCACAGTCTCCTAAATCTCAACCACACTTAGCATTATCACAAGCACTGTCACAGGTTCCATCTCCTAATAAAGCAGGATTACAACCATTATAATAAACGCAATCAACATAGCAGTCAGATTTAGTAAAATCATAATCTCCTGTCGCAGCTGCTGCGTCAAAATTGCAATATTCAGTCATGCAGTCTGTATCACAGTAGCCGTCTCCTTTCTAAGTCAAAATTACATAGGAATCTGGGCACCAATTCTTGTTACAAGTTATATTCAAAGAATTAGCAAAAGGTAAGAAAGCAAACGCAAGTAGGGAAATCATTTTATTATTATATGAAATATAACCGAGCCCATTTTATAAAAGAGGTAAAAAGTTCAGTAGTCATGAGTAGACAAAATTTTAAAACCTTAATTGGTAAGTATTTTACAAAAAAAAATATAAATTCGCTATTAAATAATCAATCCTCGTAGTTTTGGAGAAATTTTTAAATAGTTCTAAATAACAAATAGCCTTATCAATAGTCCAAGCATAAAAGGCTCTCATCAATATTAATACCATATAAATAAAATTCTCCTAAACATACAACTAAAGAGCTCGTATATTATCTTAGTGATTAATTGCCAAATAAACTAAATTATATAGGGCAAATTTTAATTGCAAGTATAAGTATAAGTATAAGTAATTGAAATCAGATTAGTCACAAATAATAGAGCTATTAGATCTATTTGCCCGAAAAACCTTGCAAACATAATAATTATACTTATAAGCAAAACTAAAAGAATTTACTTCTAAAAAGGAAAATTGAAATCTCATCAGTATTTTTTAAAAAAATTGAGTTTTCAATCTTTTATGAAGCTAAAAGTCATTGAAAATTTTTATTAAGGTTTAGGTATTTATTGAAAAGAAAGGATGAAAATCACCTTTTACGAATTTTTTAATAAAAATTAAGAAATATTTAATGCCTATGTCTAGAACTGGCTGCATAATAGCAATCTAACTAATTTTTTTATATTTTTGCAAAGAAAATATATTTTCATGATCAAGCAAAATAAAAGTAGTTATTTACTTGAGTTTAATTGAAAGCTCACAGAGCCAGAAACTGGAAGAGGCCCTGACCAATCTCCTGTGATGCGGTCAGACCATGTATAGTGATTTTCATAAGAAATATCATTATTAGTCTCTTCATTTTTTGTTTCCTTGGTTTCCTTTGTGAAGCTGCTATTGTTTTCCATCACATTCAAAAATAAAGTTTTCATGTCCATATTTAGCACCTTTTCTAAATCCTCATCAACAGGCAATGACGACAATGGATCATCATTTGAAATCATCGAAAAATATCTTTCTCCTTGCCTGGTTTTAATATGGTTTAATCCTGCTTTTTCGAAAATATCGTCACTGAACCCGTCCATTACTTTTCGACTGAATCTATGCCTTAGACATGGAACTAAGTCACTTAAGACTTGCAAACTAACCCCGAACATTTTTTTAAGCCAATAATAAAGGAAATAAATATTTGCTGCACAGATTAAAATAAAAAAAATAGTTTTTGAATAAAAATCTAAAGATCCAGTCAAGTAATAAAGCCCACAATATATTGTAACAGTCGCAACCAAAATTGACCGAGTTTCCATCTCATTTAAAGCATTTCCGTCATAAGGCTGCACGATGCTTTGGGAGTAAAGGCAAAACAAAAGCAGCATCATGATAGTAAGTGCTTGAATACTTGTAGAAATATTTGCTAAAAATACTGAACAACAAACAATAAGGATTTTTCTATACTATTTATATGCAGCCCATACAATTAATCTGTATTGATATATAAATTGGGTATTTACAAATAAAAAGTATATATAAAATGACTAATTCCCAATAATAAGATTTTGCCTTATATCCATTAAAAAGAAATCCAAATTGAAGTCGGACGCTTATTGAATCTAAGCGTCGCTTGTTTCTTCAGAGAAAATATAAAGAAAGAGTTGGAATTCCGATTCCTCAAACTAAAATAGAGGGAGCTGCAACAGTTACTGAATAAAATATGTGTCTATCATCCCAACACCTAATATCTAAATTATCTATAAGTCAATATTCTCCTTCTTCTATTTCTCTACAAGAAAACATCGCAAACATAGATTTAACTAAATTTGGATGATAAAGAAAAAGTAAAATGACAATAGTGGAAGTCAAATCATTTTTAAATGATGTTAAAGTCTTTTTATAAATTGCCACAGATCCTCAGAATAAAACTGATATAATTGCTATAATTATAGGAATAATACTCATTATAACAAGCTTGCTGAAGTATACTTGGTTATTTCCTTGGCCTTCATCTAAAAAGCAGTCATAAGAAAAAAATTCTTGACTCACTGATCCAGTATCATTCTGAACTAAAAAAAGCTGGGATACACTTGAAGGCCATTGCAAATGAAAAGTAGTCATTAGCATAACAAGCTGCAAATAGTTAACAAAAATCTTTATATATATTGACTGCACTGATTTTGGCTTATATGCAGAATTTCTGGTTGTTTTTACCATTACTCCTCAAACAATTACCATAACTAATACTATTCCTATCACTTTAAAAGCATTAGAAACTGGGTCTGGACATTTTCCACAAGTATTAGTGCTTGTTCTTGAGTAACCACTAGCACATGCTTGGCATAAATTTCCTGTATAGCCTTCATGACAAAGTCCAGTAAAAGAAAGATGAGGGGGCAATGGAGATCCTAAACAAGACGAAGGCTTAGGGCATTCCATAAAGTTATCTGACATATTATGTGGTCTTCAATATCCTTTTTGTGGTACAATAGTATAATTTCCATAACAAGTTGCTGAATGCGATGGGCAAGCTATACATTCAGTGTTTGTAGGATTTAAACTATAGTATCCAGGTCCACAAACTTCACAATTAACACCTATAGTAGCTTCTCCTACTATACATAGCCGAAGTGTTACATCAACCTTTACAGAAGGAATAAAAGCTGTATCAGTCGAAGCTTTTGACTGTTTTGAGGTATCTATACCTGCCGACGTTATTTTTATAGAAATGCTTGTTCCTGGCTTAGCTGAGACTATGAAGGTTGTGAAATTGTATAATCCATTAACAGCTGTCGTTTTTGTGGTCCCTGATATTGTTGTCGAAGTTGAATCCTCAGGGAAAAGTTGGGCTGTGCTTGAGCTATCAGTTGATACAATATTTCCATAATAATCAACTAGTGCTAGTGTTATATTTTCAGTTGTTATTTGGCCAGATGCTATATTTTCAATTGAGGTTACAGTAGGTATCTCCTCAAGTTTTCTATAATTTATTAAATGTCCATTTTTATCTACCGCCATCAATTTTATTGCAAATGAAGAAATTTCTGGAGCATAAGCAGCTTTGTTATCACTAAACGAATTTCCATTTGTTATTGGGCAAATATCTTCCCAATTTATTCCTCCCCCATTATATTTGGCATAATTAAGTATAAAGTGGTTATAGGAGATATCAAATATACAAGTTGAAAAATCTGAGCAGGCCAAATTTAATCCTCCCCCATTTCCAGCTGAAGGGCTAGTTCCTACAAATTCGCTAGTCGTATTTGCGATATTACCTACAAATGTTGATGAGGATGCATTTAAACTAATATCATTTGTGTAGATTGCACCTCCCAAAGATGCTGAATTATTCCAAAATGATGAATCTTTTACGATGTAAGATTATGATTTATAATGCTATAAGCGGAACTACCTTGACTCCAGGAAAGGTGGCCTACGCTGGGTACTTGTACACCAAAGTGCAAATAATTAAGGCCCAAACAAAAAAAACCACCCTCTTGAGTTTTCTTGAAAAACTCACCTAATGTAAGGATTAGCTTCCTAGGTTAGGACCACCTGCTCAGAGTGTCCTGTAGTCTCGATAGACAAAGACTACGTAAGAGACAAACCCTATCTAGTTTACCTGATAGGGAGAGGAAAACCTTCTGGGGAAAAATTAATATTTTCCGTAAGGTATCCCCAAACCTGAAGGCCTAGTTCAAAAAGGAGCAGAGGCCCTGATTTTAGCTTCATCAGGATGGGCCTGACCTTCTCCATAGGGATTGTGCTTCTGGAACCAATTTCTCTAGCGTCACCATTTTATTTATTTATGATGTAAGCATTGCTTATTTCTGTGTCACTTGATGTTGATAAATAGATAGCTCCACCTATTTCAGCAGTGTTTCCTTGGTAATAGCAATTGTATATATGCACTGATAAACAAGAAATACAAGTTAATGAGCCTCCATTGGTGCCATACCCATAATAGAAATTTGAGCCTTTTATAGTAACTGAGTTCATTTTTGATCCATAAATAGCCCCAATCCTATAATTTTTCATAACTGTGTCGTAGATTTCTAAATCACTTTCGTAACCGATTATCACCCCTCCTACATCTTTACTATATGAGTCATAAAATCCGCTGTCTTTTATAAGCAAAGTGCTGCTTGAGTATGACAGAATAACTCCGCCTCCTCCACTTTTGGCACTATTTTTATTAAAAGTGCCATTATATATATTCACAGTACTCGAAATAGAATAAATAGCCCCTGCTGAGTTCGAGCTTACCCCATTTGTAAACGTGGTGTTATAAATATCAGCTGTGCTTTGTGTAGCTGCATATATAAAGCTGCCTTGATCTCCACTCGCACAAATAAAATGACGACGTCACCGACCTGTCCTCTCTCGGACCAATATGAGTTTGGGATCCTTGCTGCGGTCTTAAGCCAAACTGAGCAGGAAACAGAGTCTACGGGTCTGGGCATTTGTGTTCCGGATGGATTTTGCATCTTTCGTCCGGCAATGAAGACTTTTTGTATTTACGATAGACATTTGCTCTCCACTCTGGCTAGAAAATTCAGAGTTTGCTATAGTTGCCTGTGAAAGAGTCAAAAGGACTCCGGGAGTAATAAAAGATGCGATATTTTGAGTTATAGTTGATGATTCAATGTGTATAGAAGAATCAAGGAGAGCAATGGTAGCTTCATTTGTCGAATTATTATAAGAAATTATGGAGTCTAAAATCAAAGAAATAGGAGTACTTGACCCTAGCATATAAATGGCTGATCCTTTATTGCTGCACTTATTCTCTTTTATATAAGATTTGGTGATATTAAAAAATGAATTCTGCTCAATGAAAATTGCACCGCCTGAAATGTTAGCTGTATTCCTTGTAAATGAGCAAGCCATACAGTAAAACTTAGAGCCTGATCCTGAAGAAACTGCACCTCCACTTTTAATTGCTTCATTATTAGAAAAAATTGTATTTTCACATTTAATAAGCGAAAAATCATTAAATCTGGCTCCCCCTGAAAATTTTCCTACATTATTTGTAAGCACAGAATTTGTATCCTCCCAATAATCATAGTCTAGCTCTATTGGTGTAGCAGTATTATGTGAAAATATGCAGTTATTAGTAATAATGTGTGAATACATATCAGAGTTTGTCGCATAAATTACTGCTTGGCCTGAATTTTCAGTAAAATTAGTCGACTCTATTGTTAATCTTGAATACCAGTCCTTTGACTCAGATTTAATTTCTACATGCAGAGATGCACCCAATCTTCCTGTATTTGAAGAAAATTCACAATCTGAAATAAGAAAAACTCCACCTAAAAAATAAAATGCAACAGCTCCAGAATCGCTTGAATTATTTTCGATAAAAGTTGAAGAACTAAGTCATGAGCTGCTATTTTGATCAAGTATAACAGAGTTATCTATATAAATTGCAGCTCCATAAGTAGCACAATTTTGAGAAAAATTTGAATCTTTTATTGAAATAGTAGCCACGTTAGTTAAAAAACCAGTGTTTTCCATATAAATTGCCCCTCCTGAGAACATTGTTGCCCAATTATTGAAAAAATTGCATGAATTTATTGAGACTGACATAAAACTAGTTTCTGTTTGCTCAATAAATATCGCCCCTCCTTTTAAAGGTGAAAAATTATAGCTAAAATCATCATTTTCTAGCAAAAGAGATTTTCCAGAAAACAAAAGTCCTCCAGCATTTAATCTTCAATTTGTGTCTTGAATTTGCATGGCTAATATATTTCCCTTGGTATAAACAGTCCCATAACCTTCATATGCCAAATTCATATTTGCATATACTTTTGAGCTTATAATATCAGTTTGATTGCCTCCATTTATATACAAAATAGTTGGATAATCCGTTGAGTTGCCTAAATTGTGATCAAAAGTCACATTATTTAAAAGTGTAATATTTGAGTTATTTATCCATAAGAAAGGTGTGGATAGAGTTGCAGAATTATGAATGATTTCTGAGTCTCCAATAGTTAGGTTTATTAGAGTATTCATAAATGCTAAGGATAAAAATTCTAAAGAGGCTAGAGATGTGATCAGGTTTTTTAAGTAAATATTGGGATTTGCTTTTCATTCAGAAAATACTAAGCTGTTTACCGTGTGTTTTGTAACTCCATTTGAATTAATGCAAACCCTGCTTAAGTCCAAATTTACAAGTTTTGTAAAATCTCACATTCCTGAGCCTCCTGAGCTATTATCGATGAAATTTATCAAATCCCAATAAAAGCATCTATTAGTTTTATAAGCATACACTTTATTTCCATTAGAAGCTGTTGCAATAGAATCCTGGCCAAAAATATAATTATCAAGGATAACTGCATTTGATATATAGACTAATGCTCCTTTTTCGGCACAGTTATACTTAATAGTTACATTTTTTCAATAAATATTCTGCAGCTCAGTTTGGTATTGAGCTGCAAAAATTCCATAATAAAACCCATAATTATATGAAAACATTGTGTCTTCAATAGTCACATGTTTCATAACATAATCTTCTAATTCATTCTGAGAGTTTATCGTCGATTTCAGCTGAAGAGTTGTAGGCTTTAAATAAATCAAAGCTGAGTACACCACATTATAAGAAAAAATGCAGGAATAAGTTGTGAGAGATCTAAAAGTTTCTAGATAAATTAATGCATCATCAGCTGCATTTGAAGAAGAATAAACAGCGTTATTTTCAAAAGCCACTTTTAAAAAATACACAGCTTGAGCTTTAGCTGCTCAGAAAAATCCTTTTAGTGTCAGCGATGAAGAGTATTCAAAGCCATTATTCAGTCTCGTAACTCTTCCTCCACTATAAATAAAATCCCCACAGCCATAAGTATGTACAGAAACATTATAGCAGTTTTCAAATACAACAACAGCAGATCCTGAACTAGGATTCGTCCTTATATTATCAAAATCAACACTATAAAGTCCAATGACCCCTCCACTATTAAAAATCAGCGAATTTTCTTCCATTCTTCAATTATTAAATGTAACATTGTATAGCTCCAATGTAGTATTGCTTAAAACCTCAAATAAATTTCAATCATGGAATTTCTCACATTGGCTTGAATCTGTAAAATTAGTTATTTTATTTCCTCTATCATCCTTATAGCTTCCATCAAATTGCAGATCCACAGATGGGCAATATGAGCAATACCCATCTAAGCAGTTGTTGTGACCATGAACCCATTCATTTCCATCAAAAATGACATTGCTTATACTTAAGTAAGCAGTGTTTAGAGTCGCAATAGTTATTATATTTCAGTCAGGCTTAGGCTTGAGGTATACAGTGTTGTTATTTTCTGTAGTTATTAATAAGCTTTTTCTTTGAATTTGAGAATTGAAAGGTCTTTTAGAGTCTGTTGAGGTAATTCACATGATATTTGTTTTATTCAACTCAGTTAAATAATGGACTCCATCGTCTAGTAATACGACAACCGAATATTTAGTATTTATTACAGTCAATGCAAGGGCCAAAGACTCAAAAGGATTTTCATAAGTTCCATTACCTCCAGCTTCATCATCCGTATTAAGCGACGTCACATAATAATAAGTTGGATTTTCAGACGACGACTCATCATCAGAAGGCAAACACAGAGGATAGGTTCCTGCAATTAGCTTAGCTGAATATCCACAAGGACAAGCCTTTAAGCAATACCCATAAAACTGATAATAAGAATCTTTACACGTATAGCACTGCCCATCATTTTCTCCATAGCAATATTTACAATTTTTATCGCTGCATTGATTTTCTATTTCAGGCTCACAATTAAGCCAAGAATAAGCACATTGGTTAGTGTCACAATTTTTTTGGCAACTATTCTGGCTATTTAAAAGAATTTCTGTATTGCAATTTAGTTCTGCGCAGCTGCTTATGCTTTGGACAGTTGATAAAGAGTAACTAACCAGCTGCAAATGCATATAGAATAGCATTAAAGTTGTATTTTTGCATTGTTTAGCTGTATCTGAGCTAAATTGATCATAATAGCAATCTGCTGTCATGCAGTTTTCATTGCATTGGCCATACATGGTATAATTACAGCCCGTGGCGCATTGACAATCATCTCCATCATAGCCACAGCTAGCTACTCAGCACGCATCTTGGCAAATACCATCATTTATATTTTTATTGAAGCAGCCACTATTACAATCTCCACAATAATAGTTATCATATAAGCAAGCAGCATTACTACACTCTGCATCACATTGATAATTATTTAGCAATACATATTAAAATGGCGATGGCGAACCAGCTCTTTTACTCAACACCTGTAGCCGACTACGTCGGGGACCTGGTGGAAAGGGAATTTTGCGCTCGGTGTGTGTAGGTTTTTCCTTGGCACAGTGGAGCGCAACGTCAAATTTGGTTAACTGCAGCTCATTCTGATGTCAGGGTTTTTACCTCAGGGGAAATGGTTTCCAAGGTTGGAAAGGGGAGGCTCAGCTATACCAAGGACACTTGGTCAATCGGGCAACTTACTAGCTTGAAACTAGGCGTACTTCCCAGGCTTTGGATTTCCATTTTGGCTGACAGTTCGACCAGAAAATTTGTTTTCAAATTTTCGGGAAGGACAACTCTTTTAATGTACTGCAAGGTGACGCAACTCATCCAACTTCGGGTAGCGAGTGCACATCCTAGTCCAGAAGGAGCAACACTTTGAAGCTGTGAGACGGTTGGTGGTGAGCAGCCGAGTGGAGCATTACGGGTGAAGGTAGGCCCTTAGGTGGGAATTACGGCGAGCTTCTCAATAAGTTAAGTTAATGCTAATGATAATTATTTAGCATCTCTGCCGAACATCCAGGAGCGCAGTCACAGTCTGTTCTGTCATAATTGCATTCTTCAACATAGCAAAATTCATTGCAGACTCCATCATTTATCATTCACGAGTAACAGCCATCTGCACAAGTGCTATTATCACAGTCCCCAAAATCAAAATTACATTCAGCATTATTACAATCTTCGTTACAAATTCCATCACCTAAAATTGAATATATACAATTTTCACTGCATTCTTGACAGTAACTTTCACCGTGATAGCAACTAGTAGTATTACATGATGAGTAGCAGGCACTTCCGAGCATATCTTGATAGCCTGAATTATTTTTACAATTATTATTACAATACCCACAGTCTCCTAAATCTCAGCCGCATTCAGCATAATTGCAAGCATTATCACAAATCCCGTTGCCTAATAAGTTAAGGTCACAGCCATTATAATAAACGCAATCAAAAAAGCAGTCAGAATTAGAAAAATTAAATGCTTGTAAAGACCCTGCGGCGTCATAATTGCAATATTCGGTCATGCAATTTATGTCACAATAGCTGTCTCCTTTCTAAATGATAGTTACATAAGAATCTGGGCACCAATTCTTATTGCAAGTTATGAGCGAGCCGCTTGTAAAAGGAAGAAAATAAAACGCAGTAAAAAGAAGCAGCATATTTTATATTATAAGCAGATTGTATTTACTATTGTATTTAAGCATAAATACTAAATTAACTGCTAAGTCCCCCTCCGTGAGCGAACAAAAAAATCTTGTTCGCTTACGAAAGAGGGTTAATTCTTTTTCAAATTTAAAAAAATCCCACTTCTCGAAAATTGGAAGGCAAATATTAATTTAATTTGTAAAATTTATGTTTTTAAAAAGCAATTTGTTTAAATTTAAACAGAATTAGCTCTAGATTTGATTATACTAATTATCATTTATATATATCAAAATTTTTTTTCCATAAAAAATTTTTGTTCACTCATGGAGGGTGGAAAAATAGCGATTTTTCTAATGGTTTATTCACTCGCGGAGGGGGGATAAGCAATATTTTTTATTTATTTGCAAATTTCAATTATTCTGTTTTCTGGATAATTTTTCAAAGCTTTTGATATGGTTTATTGTATAAAGCTATCAAAAGAATCTATCCATACGAATCAAGGAAGTAATAGAAGTAGATAGAGTTTTCTGATCTCAAGATATTTTCAGAATGTGAGGCACAACTATTTAGCACCTAATTGAAAGATACCTTTATTAGAGAGAAAAGCTTCGGCTAATGTAATGAGAGCATTTAAATATATTAAGAATAATTTAATTTGGCCAGATTTCGTAAAATTGATTTTGTAAGAATCTATTGTATATACTGTCTAGTATCAAATTTTAACTTTCTCATGACTAAGATGCTAAAAGATTTTCAATTTAATAAAATAATTTTGGTTTAAATATTATTTCTTACCTATAAATATCAAGAGTTATAATTATTATATTGTTTACAAAATCGATAAAAAATTAATAAATTATTTTAATAGAAAATGCACGAATTTTTTGATAGCATTTTTACACTAGCTTTTGCATTTTAATAATTTTATTATAAAATTTAAATAAATTTGTAAGCTTTTCATATTATCTAAATTAGATCATAAGCCTGAAGAGCAAATCATCATAGCCCTTTTAAGTATTTGATGCCTTCGCATTAAGACTGCAGATCTAGAAGGTAGATGCGGATTTAATAATTTTTATTTTAAAAATTTCACTATATACAATGATCGTACTTTAAATCAATATTTTCCTCTCTATTTTTGTTTTCCTGTTTATTTTCCGCAGCACATAAAAATACATTTTACATATCCATATTTAAGAAAAGTGGACACAGGATTGTTATTTTTATATTAATTTTTTGCTAATCAACACGATTATTTATAAGATGCTCTTGCAGCTTCCTTAATCAGTAAGCAAAAATTAAAAATAAGCTGAAAATATTTAATAATTATATATTTCGTATTTATAATCTATTTAGCTAGATAAAATGCACAAAAACTTAATAAATAAGCTATTGATACTAATTTTATATTTTTGCATAGAAAATATATTTAAAATTCAAATTATTTCCATAAAGGCCAAATATTAACGACTTATATATAATTAATTATTTGAGTTCAGTTGAAAGCTTGCAGATCCTGAAACTGGAAGAGGGCCTGACCAATCTCCTGTTACACGGTCAGACCATGTATAGTGATTTTCATAAGAAATATTATTATCAGTCTCTTCATTTTGGTTCTCCTTTGAGAAGCTGCTATTGTTTTCCATCACATTCAAAAATAAAGTTTTCATGTCCATATTTAGCACTTTTTCTAAATCCTCATCAACAGGCAAAGATGAAAGTAGATCATCATTAGAAATCATTGTAAAATATCTTTCTCCTTGCCTGGTTTTAATATGATTTAACGCCGTTTTTTCAAAAATATCATCACTAAACCCGTCCATTACTTTTCGACTGAATCTTCTCCTTAAACATGGAATTAAATTACTTAAGACTTGCAAACTAACTCCAAACATTTTTTTAAGCCAATAGTAAAGGAAATAAATATTTGCTACACAGATTAAAATAAAAAAAATAGTTTTTGAATAAAAATCTAAAGACCCAGTCAAGTAATAAAGCCCACAATATATTGTAACAGCCGCTACCAAAATTGAGCGAACTTCCATCTCATTTAAAGCATCTCCATCATAAGGCTGCACTATGCTTTGGAAGTAAACGCAAAACAAAAGCAGCATCATGATAGTAAGTGCTTGAATACTTGTAGAAATATTTGCTAAAAATACTGAACAACAAACAATAAGGATTTTTCTATATAAGATGACTAATTCCCAATAATAAGATTTTGCCTTATATCCATTAAAAAGAAATCCAAATTGAAGCCGGACGCTTATTGAGTCTAAGCGTCGCTTATTTCTTCATAGAAAATATAAAGAAAGAGTTGGAATTCCGATTCCTCAAACTAAAATAGAGGGAGCTGCAACAGTTACTGAATAAAATATGTGTCTATCATCCCAACACCTAATATCTAAATTATCTATAAGTCAATATTCTCCTTCTTCTATTTCTCTACAAGAAAACATCGCAAACATAGATTTGACTAAATTTGGATGATAAAGAAAAAGTAAAATGACAATGGTAGAAGTCAAATCATTTTTAAATGATGTTAAAGTCTTTTTATAAATTGCCACAGATCCTCACATCTCTTACCCCACCCTTTTAAATTGGTATAAAAAATCCTGTTCTAATTTAGAGGGTTGTTTTTAAAATAAATATATTTAAATTTTTTTAAAAATTAATAAGTGAATACAATATTTTTATTTTTAATGAAGAAACAATTAAAAAAATTAATCATTTAAGTGTTAAAAACTGTTTAAATAGCATTCTACTTGCATTTTGTCTATTAAATTAATTCAGAACTTATTTTATAAATACTAGTATTTTTATCTTTAATTTTTTTAAAAAATTTTTTTAATAAGTATTTTCATAAAATAAATTCCTATTGAAATAATTTAATTCCTCGCATTTAGGCTATAACACCTTTTAAATTATTACTGATGTTTTGTTCCAATTAAAGGGGGAGTTAGGTAAAAATTAAATAAAAATCTTTAAAATTTCTATTTTTTTTGTTTGTTGAGAATTAATTTTCAGATAGGGAGTTAGAATAAAATTGATATAATTGCTATAATTATAGGGATAATACTCATTATAACAAGCTTGCTGAAGTATACTTGGTTATTTCCTTGACCTTCATCTAAAAAGCAGTCATAAGAAAAAAATTCTTGACTCACTGATCCAGTGTCATTCTGAACTGAAAAAAGCTGAGATACACTCGAAGGCCATTGCAAATGAAAAGTAGTCATTAGCGTAACAAGCTGCAAATAGTTCACAAAAATTTTTATATATATTGACTGTACTGATTTGGGCTTATATGCAGAATTTCTAGTTGTTTTTACCATTATTCCTCATACAATTATCATAACCAATACTATTCCTACTACTTTAAAAGCGTTAGAAACTAGGTCTGGGCATTTTCCACAAGTATTAGTGCTTGTTCTTGAGTAGCCACTAGCACATGCTTGGCATAAATTTCCTGTATAGCCTTCATGACAAAGTCCAGTAAAAGAAAGATGAGGGGGCAATGGAGATCCTAAACAAGACGAAGGCTTAGGACATTCCATAAAGTTATCTGACATATTATGTGGCCTTCAATATCCTTTTTGTGGTACAATAGTATAATTTCCATAACAAGTTGCTGAATGCGATGGGCAAGCTATACATTCAGTGTTTGTAGGATTTAAACTATAATACCCAGGTCCACAAACTTCACAATTAACACCTATAGTAGCTTCTCCTACTATACATAGCCGAAGTGTTACATCAACCTTTACTTACTTACTTACTTACTTACTTACTTACTTACTTACTTACTTACTTACTTACTTACTTACTTACTTACTTACTTTACTTAGTTACTTAGGTATTTAAGGTGTTTTGATTTCTTCAGCAGGATGATTTAGGCATGCTTGAGCCCATCCTTTTAACTCCCAACTGGTGACGTCACCAAGCACTCCTGGATCGGTTAGCCCGATCTGGCCGTCTATAAAGTTCCGCCTCAGCAGGGCCAGAAATCCCGTGCCGGCAGCGTTGCCTCGCCCGAACTCGACTCCTGCGCGTGTTCTGCCTAAGGGTCACCCTCCTCGGTGTGTCAAGCAGCAAACCCAGGTAGAGCTTATTATCTTGGACCAAAGAAATACCCTATGCGGTATTCCATATTGGTATTGCTGATAAAAGGCCACGTGGAAAACTGAACCCCATAATAATAAAAGCGAGTGAAGGAATAGTTCTCGGAGAGAACTAATTCCGCACTTAGCCATTTTATTATTATCTACATCAACCTTTACAGAAGGAATAAAAGTTGTATCAGTCGAAGCTTTTGACTGTTTTGAGGTATCTATACCTGCCGACGTTATTTTTATAGAAATGCTTGTTCCTGGCTTAGCTGAGACTATGAAGCTTGTGAAAATGTATAATCCATTAACAGCTGTCGTTTTTGTGGTCCCTGATATTGTTGTCGAAGTTGAATCCTCAGGGAAAAGTTGGGCTGTGCTTGAGCTATCAGTTGATACAATATTTCCATAATAATCAACTAGTACTAGTGTTATATTTTCAGTTGTTATTTGGCCAGATGCTATATTTTCAATTGAGGTTACAGTAGGGATCTCCTCAAGTTTTCTATAATTTATTAAATGTCCATCTTTATCAACTGCCATCAATTTTATTGCAAATGAAGAAATTTCTGGAGCATAAGCAGCTTTGTTATCACTAAACGAATTTCCATTTGTTATTGGGCAAATATCTTCCCAATTTATTCCTCCCCCATTATATTTGGCATAATTTTCTGTAAAGCTATTATATGTGATATTAAACGCACAATTAGTAAAATCTGAGCAGGCTAAATTTAATCCTCCTCCATTTCCAGCTGAAGGGCTAGTTCCAACAGCATCACTAGTAGTATTTGCAATATTTCCTACAAATATTGACGAGGATACATTTAAACTAACATCATTTGTGTAGATTGCACCTCCCAAAGATGCTGAATTATTCCAAAATAATGATTCTTTTATGACATAAGGACTGCATATTTCTATGTCACTTGATGTTGATAAATAGATAGCTCCACCTATTTCAGCAGTGTTTCCTTGGTAATAGCAATTGCATATATACACTGATAAGCAAGAAATGCATGCTAATGAACCTCCATTGGTGCCATACCCATTATAGAATTTTGAACCTTTTATAGTAACTGAGTTCATTTTTGATCCATAAATAGCCCCAATCCTATAATTTTTCATGACTGTGTCGTAGATTTCTAAACCACTTTCGTAACCGATTATCACCCCTCCTACATCTTTACTATATGAGTCATAAAATCCGCTGTCTTTTATTAGCAAAGTGCTGCTTGAGTATGACAGAATAGCTCCGCCTCCTCCACTTTTGGCACTATTTTTATTAAAAGTGCCATTATATATATTCACAGTACTCGAAATAGAATAAATAGCCCCTGCTGAGTTCGAGCTTACCCCATTTGTAAACGTGGTGTTATAAATATCAGCTGTGCTTTGTGTAGCTGCATATATAAAGCTGCCTTCCTCTCCACTCTGGCTAGAACACTCAGAGTTTGCTATAGTTGCCTCTGATAGAGTCAAAAGGACTCCAGGAGTAATAAAAGATGCAATATTTTGAGTTATAGTTGATGATTCAATGTATATAGAAGAATCAAGGAGAGCAATGGTAGCTTCATTTGTCGAATTATTATAAGAAATTGTGGAATCTAAAATTAAAGAAGCAGGAGTAGTTGACCCTAACATGTAAATTGCTGATCCTTTATTGCTGCACTTATTTTCTTTTATATAAGATTTGGTGATATTAAAAAATGAATTTTGCTCAATGGATTTTTAAATGGCATTCAATTCGAGAGAAATTAATTTTGCTCACTCCCTCATAGAATTTTATTATGGTTTGTTTTTTAAATTCTGCGGTTTAAGTTTGGAGATAAACAGATGAAATTATCCTCAGTGCATCAAGAGGCTTGGTTTTACCAATTAGCACATCCAAGATGACCCTTAGCAAAGCATGCACCGAAGCTAAGCCTGACAAGAGCGAAGGCAAGGCACCAGATGTGAAGTGCAGCTTTGGTTGGCGGGAGCATTATTTTAGAATTTCTGCACATATGGTGCGCCATTTTAAATGACATAATGGGCCTTGAATCACTATTTTTGGCTTCCGTTCTTTGGGAGCGGCGCGCGGCACCTTTAAAAACTGAATTTAAGTTAATTTAAAAAACTTTGCTCAACGAAAATTGCGCCGCCTGAAATCTTCGCTGTATTCCTTATAAATGTACAAGCCATACAGTAAAACTTAGAGCCTGATCCTGAAGAAACTGCACCTCCACTTTTAATTGCTTCATTATTAGAAAAAATGGTATTTTCACATTTTATAAGCGAAAAATCGTTAAATCTGGCTCCTCCTGAGAATTTTCCTATATTATTTGTAATCACAGAGTTTTTATCCTCCCAATAATCATAGTCTAGCTCTATTGGTGTTGCAGCGTTATGAGAAAATATGCAGTTATTAGTAATAATATGTGAATACATATCAGAGTTTGCCGTATAAATTACTGCTTGACCTGAATTTTCAGTAAAATTAGTCGATTCTATTGTTAGTGTTGAGTACCAGTCCTTATACTCAGAATCAATTTCTACATGTGATACATATTAAAATGGCGACTAGCCAGCCCTTTTTTTCAAAACCTGTAGGCGACAGGGCGTTGGGGACCTTTTGGAAGGGAATTTGGGGCTCAGTATGTATATCCGCCTAGATTTTTTCCTTGGCACAGGGGGGCGCAAGATCAAATTTGATTGACCTCTGCGAATTTAATGTCAGGGTTTTACCTAGGGGAAATGGCTTCCAAAGTTGGAGAGGAACGCTCAGCTATGCCAAAGAAACCCACTTGGTCAATTGGGTAACTTCCTAGCATGAAACTGGGCGTTACGTCCCAGGCTGAATTTCCATTTTGGCCGAATCTTATACAAGAAAATTGTTTTCAAATTTTCGTCTGTTGGTATAGAAATTTCCCTTAGATGGCGCTGTTTGCCCTTGATTTGCCCACTGAAAAAATTTTTTGGTTCGACCAGTACCATATGGTTTGGTCAAACCAAAAAATTTTTTCAGTAGGCAAATCAAGGGCAAACAGCGCCATCTAAGGGAAATTTCTATATACGGCACGGCGGATCAACCTCGGGTAGCGAATGCATATCTTCGTCCAGAAGAAGAAACACTTTGAAGGCTGTTAGACAGTTGAAGGTGGGCAGCCGATAAAGCGTTATGGGTGAAGGTAAGCTCTTAGGTCGGAAAACGGCGGACTTCTCTATATATTAAGTTAATACTAATGTTAATTCTACATGTAGAGATGCACCCAGTCTTCCTATATTTGAAGAAAATTCACAATCTGAAATCAGAAAAAAACCATCAAAAAAATATAATGCAACAGCTCCAGAATCGCTTGAATTGTTTTCAACAAATTTTGTAGAAGCGATCCATGAGTTACTATTTCGATCAAGCATAACTGAGTTATCTATATAAATTGCAGCTCCATAAGTAGCACAATTTTGAGAAAAATTTGAATCCTTTATTGAAAAAGTAGCCACCTCAGTCAAAAAACCACTATTTTCCATATAAATGGCTCCGCCTGAAAATATTCCTACAAAATTATTGAAAAAATTGCATGAATCTATTGAGACTGACATCAATCCACTTCCTGTTTGCTCAATATATATCGCCCCTCCTTTTAAAGGCGACGAATTTCAGCTAAAATCATCATTTTCTAGCAAAAGAGATTTTCCAGAAAACAAAAGTCCTCCTCCTTTACTGCCAATGTTCCACTGGAAATTTGTGTCTTTTATTTGCATGACTAATATATTTCCCTTGGCATAAATCGTCCCATAGCCTTCATTTGCCATATTCAAACTTGTATATACGGTTGAGCCTATAATATCAGTTTGATTACCTCCATTTATATACAAAATAGTTGGATAATCAGCTGAGTTGCCTATATTGCGTTCAAAAATCACATCATTTAAAAGTGTAATATTTGTATTATAAATAAAATGGTATTCGGTCCGAGAGAAATTAGCTTTGCTAATTTTCTCTCCCTCAGCAATTTTATTTATGGGGTTGAGTTTTCTCTCGAGAACTTCTGCACAGCAATACCTGTTTAACTTTGGTGATAACAAAAGGAACAGCTCCTCAGTGCATTCAAGAGGCTCAGAGTTTTACCCCTCAGCACATCCCCACGGGAGGATGACCCTTAGGCGGAACACGCCCAGGAGCTGAGTCAAGGCAAGGCAACGGCAACGCGTCGGGTGAGATGTGCGGCGACTGGAGGCGAAGCGTCGATAGCAGACTTGGCCCATGGGCTGACCATTACGATTACAGATGGCTCCGTGATGTCACTAGTTTGCTATAGCCCTATTTATTAGGGTGCGGCACTAGACACCTTAAATACCAGATACTAAAAGTTAAGTTAAGCAATATTTGTGTTATTTATCCATAAGAAAGGTGTTGAAAAAGTTGCGAAATTATTAATAATTTTTGAATTTTCAATAGTCAGGTTTATCAATGTATTCATAAACGCTAAAGATGAAAATTCTATAGATACCGGAGATGTAATTAGGTTTTTTAAATAAATATTGGGATTTGCTTTCCATGCTGAAAATACTAACTTCTCCAATACTAATAAAATTTTTTAAGGTATTAACTGAGCTATAGTATAATAATACAAACATTTTTATTCAGTTTTATATACTATGTGAGGATTGTGAAAAATTTATTTACTGTAAAAATATGTGTTAAAAAATATTTAAAATAATAAATTTATTTATCTGAAAAACTATAGAATCTTTATTTGAATATACGAAGGTTAAGCTGTTTACAGTATTGCTTATAACTCCATTCGAAGTAATATTAACGTTGCTTAAGTTCAAATTCACAAGTTTTGTAAAATCCCACATCCCTGAGCCTCCTGAGTTATTATTGGCAAAATTTATTGCACCCCAATTAAAAGTCCTATATTTTTTATAAGCACGCACCTTATTGCCATTAGACGCTGTTACAATAGAAGTCTGACCAAAAATATAATTATCAAGGATAACTGCATTTGATATATAGACTAATGCTCCTTTTTCAGCCCCATTATATTCAATAGTTACATTGCTTCAATAAATATTCTGCAGCTCAGTTTGGTATTGAGCTGCAAAAATTCCATAATAAAATCCATAATTATGAGAAAATATTGTGTCTTCAATATCCACATGTTCCATAAAATAATCTTCTAATTGATTCTGATGGTTTATTGTTGATTTCAGCTGTAGAGTTATAGGTTTTAAATAAATCAAAGCTGAGTACACCACATTATAAGAAAAAATGCAGGAATAAATTGTGAGGCATCTAAAAGTTTCTAGATAAATCAAAGCATCGTCAGCTGCATTTAATGAAGAATAAACAGCATTATTTTCAAAGTTCACTTCTCCAATAATCACATCTTGAGCTTTAGCAGCTCAGAAAAATCCTTTTAGTGTCAATGATGAAGAATATTCAAAACCATTATTCAGCCTCGTAACCTTTCCTCAATAATACGCAAAGTCCCCACAGCCATAAGTAAATCCAGAAGCATCATCGCAGGTTTGAAATACAACTACAGCAGATCCAGAGCTAGGATTCGTCCTTATGTTATCAAAATCAACGCCATAAAGTCAGACACCTCCTCCACTATTAAAAATCAAGGAATTTTCTTCCATTCTTCAATTTTTGAATATAACATTATTCAGATCTAATACAGTCCCACTTTGTACCTCAAATAAATTTCAGTTATGGAATTTTTGACATTGGCTTGATTCTGTAAAATTAGTAATTGTGTTTCCTCTGTCATCCTTATAGCTACCATCAAATTGTAGACTTACAGATGGGCAATATGAGCAATACTCATCCAAACAGCTATTACGCCCATGAACCCATTCATTTCCATCAAAAATGACATTGCTTATACCTAAGTATTCAGTATTTAGGGTCGAAAAAGTCATTATATTTCAGTCAGGCTTTGGCTTAAGATATACAACAGTAGTGTCATTTTCAGTATTTATAAATAAGAATTTTCTCTGAACTTTAGAATTATAAGGTTTATGAGAGTCTGCTGAGGTAACTGACATGATATTTGTTTTATTCAACTCAGTTAAATAATGGACTCCATCGTTAAGCAATATGACAACTGAATATTTAGTATTTATTACAGTCAATGCAAGCGCTAAAGACTCAAACGGATTTTCATAAGTTCCATTTCCTCCAGCTTCATCATCCGTATTAAGCGACGTCACATAATAAAAAGTTGGATTCAAAGCCGTTGAGTTATCATCTTTATGGTCAGAAGGCAAACACAGAGGATAAGTGTCTGCAATTAATTTAGCTGAATATCCGCAAGGGCAAGCCTTTACACAATATCCATAAAACTGATAATAAGAATCTTTACACGTATAGCACTGTCCATCATTTTCTCCATAACAATATTTGCAATTTTTATCACTGCATTGATATTTTATTTCAGGTTCACAATTAAGCCAAGAATAAGCACATTGGCTAGAGTCGCAGTTTTTTATACAACTATCCTGACTACTAAATAGCATTTCTGTATTGCAATTTAGTGATGCACAGTTGTCTATGCTTTGGAAAGTTGATAAAGAGTAACTAACCAGCTGCAAATGCATATAGAATAGCATTAAAGTTGTATTTTTGCATTGTTTAGATGGATCTGAGCTAAATTGGTCATAATAGCAATCTGCTATCATGCAGTTTTCATTGCATTGGCCATAAATGGTATGATTACAGCCTGTGGTACATTGGCAATCATGCCCATCATAGTCACAGCTAGCTACTCAGCATGAAGCTTGGCAAACACCATTATTTATATCTTTATTAAAGCAGCCACTATTGCATTCCCCACAAAAATAATTATCGTATGCACAACTAATATCATCACATTCAGGATCACATTGAAAATTATTTAACATCTCTGCCGAACATCCAGGAGCACAGTCGCAGTCTGTTCCGTCATAATCGCACTCTTCAACATAGCAAAATGGACTGCAGACTCCATCATTTATCATTCACCAGTAGCAGCCATCTGCGCATGTGCTATTTTCACAGTCCCCAAAATCAAAATTACAGTCAGCATTATTACAAACCTTGTCGCAAATTCCGTTACCTAATAGAGAAGATGTACAGTTTATGCTGCATTCTTGACAATAACTTTCGCCGCTATAGCAACTATCAGTATTGCATGATGAGTAGCAAGCATTTCCGAGCATATCTTGATAGCCTGAATTATTTTTACAAGAATTATTACAATATCCACAGTCTCCTAAATCTCAGCCGCATTCAGCATAATTGCAAGTGATATCACAAATTCCGTTGCCTAATAAGCCAGGGTCACAGCCATTATAATAAACGCACTCAAAATATGGTACATGATTTTCAGTAGAATCTTTTGATTTTTTTTTCTAATAAGGCATTTGTTTTAACTTAATGGATTTTTCTTATCAATGTCTCACTATCAATATTTTTTCCAAGGAAACATCACAAATTTAAAAATGTCCTTTTAAATATATAAATCCTCAAAATAGCAGTCAGAATTTGAAAAATCAAATGCTTGCAAAGATCCTGAGGCGTCATAATTGCAATATTCAGTCATACAATTTGTATCGCAGTAGCTGTCACCTTTCTATATGATAATTACATAAGAATCCGGGCATCAATTCTTGTTGCAAGTTATGAGTGAGCCACTTACAAAAGAAAGAAAATAAAACGCAGTAAAAACAATTAGCATATTTTATATTATAAAAAAGATTACATATGTTATCATATTTGTACATAAATACTAAATTAACTGCTAAGAAATATTTCTTATTTTTTTATAAAATTCAAGCTTGCTATGTTTTCGATATAGTTTACTCTTCACTTCTAATAGGTTTTATTAAAATAGAGTTCAAATTATCAAAAGAGCTTGCTTACATGAATCAAGGGAATAGAAGTAGAAGATAAATTTTCTGATTTCAAAACATTTTCAAGATGTAAGACTTATTTATTTAGCATAGGACCGATGATGCCATTATGTACAGAGCAAATTTGAAGAAGGGCGTCATAAAATGATAAGAATAGTTTAATTTTTGTAAAAAATGGGTTCTAGATCGAATTTCTTACTAAAGAAATTTAGAATATAATTCTAAAAAATAATGATGTTTATTATAAAAAATATTAAGAAAAATTCTAAATTTATCATCAGCGAGGCGATTCGCTTGCTTTATATTTTAATAATTTTATTATAAAGTCCTAGAAAAATTAATAAATAAATTTCTTCTATTCCAATATTAATTAGAAAATTTATAATTTATAAATAAAGAGGATTATTCATAGCACCTAAACTTTATTTATTGATCTCTAATTAATAAAAGTGTATTTTTATAAAAAAATTAAAAAAAAATCAATTGAGTTGAAAACAAAAATAAAGTTAGCAGAGAGCGCTTTAGTTTAATGCTTTATTTTAACACCCATCTTGCTTATAATAAAAAATAAGTAGATAACCTTGCTATACTATTATAAAGAGTAAATTGGTTAATTCATTTCATTGAAATAATTTCAATGGGCTTATATATGAAAAAAATAAAGCTATATATTGAATATAACTAATTTGTCTTCAGATCGAAAATATATAATTTTTAAAAAGTCCATATATTTATTTAATCCTTTAAAATTTGTGCTAAGAAAGTATCATTTTTAAAATATAATTAAAAATGTAAAATTTACTAGCGTAATTATTCTGCTTGTAGGATTTTATTCCATTCCAATAGAATGATTTCACACTTAAGGAATTCATTTTACAATAATTAGATTATAATATATAATGGTCATAAGAACAGTGAATTAATTTAAATTAATTTTTTTTCTAGTTCATCTATATAAAGCAATCTAGGTTTTTTTGTTTAAAAATTATTATGGAAATCATATATATTATAAAACAATTGAAATTTTTAATATTAAGGCTAATCTATTTAATTATTTAATGTCTTCAAATTTAGACTTGCAGATCTAGAAGGTGGAGGCGGATCTAATAGATCTTCACTTTGGTAGTTGCACCAAGTACAATGATTTTCATACTTAGAATCATGATTTTCCTCTCTATTTTTGTTCTCCAATTTATTTTCCACAACTGATAAAAATACTTTTTTCATATCCATATTCATCATATTTTCCAGCTCTTCATCAGCAGGTAAAGCTGACATTGGATTACTATTAGAAATAATTGAAAAATATTTTTCTCCTTGCTTTAATTTCACATGATTTATATCAGAATTTTCAAAAATATCATCACTAAACCCATCCATCACTTTATGGCTAAATCTTCTTCTTAAGCATGGAATTAAATCAGTTAAGATTTGAAAACCAGCCCCAAACATTTTTTTAAGCCAATAATAAAGGAAATAAATATTGGCTCCACAGATTAAAATAAAAAAAACAGTTTTCGATACAGAATCCAAAGATCCAGTCAAATAATAAAGTCCACAATATATTGTAACAGCCGCTACCAAAATGGACCGGATTTCCATCTGGTTTAAAGCATTTCCATCATAAGGCTGCGCATCATTTTGGAAATAAAGGCACAGCAAAAGCAGTATCATTACAGTTAATGCTTGAATACTTGTCGAAATATTTGCCAAAAACACTGAGCAGCAAACAATAAGGATTTTTCTATATAAAATAACAAATTCCCAATAATAAGATTTTGCTTTATACCCATTAAAAAGAAACCCGAACTGAAGCCTGACACTAATTGAGTCTAATTTTCTTTTGTTTCTTCATAGAAAATATAAAGAAACAGTCGGAATTCCGATTCCTCAAACTATAATAGAAGGCACTGCAACTGTCAAAGAATAAAATACATGTTTACTGTCCCAGCACCTTATATCTAAATCCTGTACAAGCCAATATTCCCCTTTTTCTATTTCTCTACACGAGAACACATAAAACATGGATTTCACTAAATTTGGGTGAAAAAGAAACAGTAAAATGACTATTGTAGAAATTAAATCATTTTTAAATGATTTTAGCGTCTTTTTATAAATCGCGACACAGCCCCAAATTAAGACTGAGATTAGTGCGATAATTATAGGAATAATAGCCATTATAATAAGTTTGTTGAAATATACTTGGTCATTTCCTTGGCCCGTGTCTAAAAAGCAGTCAAAAGAAAAAACTTGTTCGCTTACTGATCCTGTGTCGTTTTGAATAGAAAAAAGCTGATTTACGCTGGAGGGTCATTGTAAATCAAAAGTAGTCATTAGCATCACAAGCTGCAAATAATTCACAAAAATTTTTATATATTAATTTTATTAAAATATGGCTTAGGATAAGATAATAAGACTAAGAAAATATAGAGTAAAAGAAAGAATATATATAGATTGCACTGATTTCGGCTTATATGCAGAATTCCTGGTCGTTTTTACCATTATTCCACATATAAGAACTACAGCAAACATTATTCCTATCACTTTAAAAGCGTTAGAAACTGCATCTGGGCATTTTCCACAAGTATTTGTGCTGGTTCTTGAATAGCCTTCCTCGCAAGCCTGACATAAATTTCCTTTGTATCCTTCATGGCAAAGCCCAGTAAAAGAAAGATTAGGAGGCAATGGGGAGCCTAAACAAGCTGAAGATTTCGGACAGGCAATAAAATTATCTGACATATTATTTGACCTCCAGTATCCCTTTTGCGGGACAATTGTATAGTTTCCATAACAAGTTGCTGAATGTGACGGGCATGCTAAACATTGAGTATTTAAAGGGTCTAAGCTATAATACCCAGCCCCACAGACTTCACAGTCAACACCTACAGTGGCTTCTCCTACTACGCATAGTCGAAGAGAGACGACAACATTTACAGAAGGAATAAAAGTTGCATCAGTCGCTATTTTCGACTCTTTTGTGGTATCTATAGCTCATGTACAGATATAGATCGTCATTATTGAAAATGCTACCGATCTAATTAATAGACTTCATTAGAACTTTATGACAATTATTAGAATTATTTTAACTATTATTTTAAAAATAACTATATAAAATTAGTGACATTTTATTTATAATCTGAATATTTCTCTAAACTGGTCTACGAAGCATAAGATATAAAGTCCATTAGAACAATTGCATTTTCAATAATGACAATCTCTATCGGTGCATGAACTATATACCAGATGAGGTGATTTTTACTGAAATGCTTGTTCCTGGTTCTGCTGAGACTATAAAACTGTCAAAGTAATAGAGCCCATTAGCAGCTGTTGTTTTAGTAGTTCCTGAGAGGGTAGTTGAGGTAGAGTTTTCAGGGAAAAGCTGGGCTGTGCTTGAGCTATCAGTTGCTACAATGTTTCCATAATAATCAACTAATGCTAGTGTAATACTTTTAGTAGTTTCTTGACCAGAAGGCTAGGCTAAAAAAAGTTTTGCTACCCTTTTAAAAATTTTAAAAATTATTAATTTATTTTTAAAATTCAAAAAAAATTTATTTTTTGTGTGAATTTATAATTGACCAACCAGATGCTATATTATCAATTGAAGTCGCAGTAGGGATCTCATCAAGCCTCCTCCCATAGTCAATTAAATCCCCATTATCATCAACCGCCATCAATTTTATAGCAAATGAAGCAATATCTGGTGCATATTCAGCTTCATTACTACTAAAAGAGTTCCCATACGCGATTGGACAAATATCTTCCCAATTAAATCCTCCCCCGTTATATTTGGCATAATTTTTAACAAAACTGTTATAGGTGATATTAAATACACAAGTCGTAAAATCTGAGCAGGCTAAGTTTAAGCCCCCTCCATTTCCAGTCGACGGGGTGGTGCCGATTATATCGTCAGTCGTATTTGCGATATTTCCTACAAATACTGAAGAAGATACATTTAAGCTGACATCATTTGCATATATACCGCCTCCCAATGATGCTGAATTATTCCAAAATTCTGATTCTTTTATGATATAAGGACTGTCTATTTCTGTGTCGCTTGATGTTGATAAATAAATAGCCCCGCCTGTTTCCGCAGTGTTTCCTTGATAATAGCAGTTATATATTAAAACTGATTCACAAGAAACGCAGGTCAATGAGCCTCCATTGGTGCCAATCCCATTATAAAATTTTGAGTCTTTTATATACACAGAATTCATTTTAGACCCATAAATAGCCCCTACCTTATAATTTTTCATGACTGTGTTATAGATATTTAAATCACTTTCGTAGCCAATTATAACCCCTCCTACATCTTTGCTGTAAGAATTATAAAATGCGCTATTGTTTATGAGCAAAGTGCTGCTTGAGTAAGACAATATTACCCCGCCTCCTCCACTTTTGGCACTATTTCTATTAAAAGTGCCATTATATATATTTACAGTACTGGAAATAGAAAAAATAGACCCTGCTGAGCTTGTGCTTACCCCATCTTTAAAAGTTGTGTTATAAATATTCGCCACGCTCTGAGTGGTTGCGTATATAAAGCTGCCTTGATCTCCATTCTGGCTAGATAATTCAGAATTTGCTATAGTTGCCTCTGAAAGAGTTAAGAGAATTCCTGGGGTAATATAAGATGCAGTATTTTGAGTAATGATAGATGATTCAATGTATATAGAAGAGTCAAGCAGAGCAATTGTAGCTTCTTATTTTAATTTTAAATTACTTATAGGCTTTATCTTAGCGTTAAGGCAGTTACCAAGGATCTCTCCCCTCGTCGCCCTAGGGAGTGCTGCTGTACTCAGCTCCAATAGTTCGCTAGAAAATTGCGATACACTAAATTCACCTCCTCTTGCTACTGATTCCATGTATGGCTTGAGTCAGGGTTCCTTCGAGCTCCTCCTTGTAACCTTGAGATATATGCTGCTCCTTAGAGGTAGATTAAGGATTTCTGTGGCCCTAGTACAGGCTTCTGGGAAGTAGTTTGATGAGGGAGAAAACTTGGGCCTAACAGTATTAGTAACTGCCCTCAGCAGCTACCGGCAAAAATGTTACTCAGGCCACAACCCTGGTGTCGCGGTGTCCCAACTTCGGGTCCCAAAGGACATTGCCAGTTTATCTTCTTCCATCCTCAGGAAGCAAGTCAAACCCCACCTCAATATCCATAATCCCTTATCGGCATATATCCCTACTGGCTTCTCGCCCAAATCTCGTTGGCCATAAGGTTAAAAAATTGCATCAAGGAAGTCGGGTGCCCTTAGGCCGCATTTTATATGCATACAATTTTAGCTTCATTTGTGGAATTATTATAAGAAATCGTAGAGTCTTTAATTATAGAAACTGGACTCGTTGACCCTAGCATATAAATAGCAGATCCTTTATCAACACATTGGTTTCCTTTAATTACAGAATTTGTAATATTAAAAAACGATTTTTGCTCATTGAAAATAGCCCCTCCAGATCCACTAGCTGCATTCCCTATAAATGAGCAATTCATACAATAAAATTTAGACGCTGATCCAGAAGAAACTGCGCCACCATCTGTAGTTACTTCATTATAAGAAAAAACTGTGTTTTCACATGCTGCATATGAAATATCAAGAAGTTTGACTCCTCCAGAGTATTTTCCTGTGTTATTTGTAATTACAGAATTTGTGTCTTCCCAATGATCATAGTCTAGCTCTATCGGTATTCCTTCATTCTGTGATAATGTGCAGCTACTTGTGAGTATTTTAGAATAAACGTCAGAATTCGTCAAATAAATAACTGCTTGGCCTGAATTTTTTGTAAAATCAGTTGAAGTTATATAAATTCTGGAATAGTAAGCACTTGGCTCAGTTTCTATTTCTGCGTGCAAAGATGCGCCAAGTCTTCCTATATTTGAGGTAAATTTGCAGTCTGAAATAAGGTAAATTCCAGTTATAAAGTACAGGGCAATGGCTCCTGAAGAAGTTGAATTATTTTTAATAAAATTTGAAGCAGCTAGGTATGAGCCTCCATTTTGATCAAGATTTACTGACTCTCTCCTATCAAAAATAAGCAATTTTTATTATTTTTTTATATAATTCATAAAAATTAAAATTATTAATTAAAAAGAGTGAGCTGTCTATATAAATAGCAGCTCCATAACTTGCAGAATTTTGAGTGAAATTTGAATTTTTTATTGCAAAAAGAATTATATTAGCAATAACTCCAGCATTTTCAGCATAAATTGCCCCTCCATAATATGATGCTGCAATATTTGATGTAAAACTGCAGGAATTTATCGAAACTTCCATAGTACCTGTTATTGTTTGTTCAATATATACTGCCCCTCCTTTTGAAGGACTTTCATTCCCTATAAAAACAGTCTCCGCTATCGAAAGGGATTTCCCAGAAAATAAAATCCCTCCTCCATTATAGGCGATATTTGCCCCATATTCTGTATCATTTATTTGCATTATTAATGCACTGCCTTTCGCATAAATCGTTCCATACCCTTGGTCAGCATTATTTAAATTACTTTTTATGCTTGAGCTTATAATAGCAGTTTGGTTGCCTCCATTTATATACAAAATAGTTGGGTATTCTGATGAGGTCCCTGAATTTTGTTCAAAAATGATGTTATTTAGAACAGTTATATTTGAATTTGTGAATAATAGATAAGGGTTTGATGCAGATGCATAGTTTTTATTGATTTTTGAGTCTTCAATTGTAATATTTATCATTGAGGCTAATGATGCTAAAGAAGAAAAATCTAAAGAAGCTGGGGAGGAGATCAGGGCTTTTAGGTAAATGCTTGTATTTGATTTTCAAAAGCCAAGGACAAGACTGTTTACTGTATTGCTTGTAACTCCATTTGAGGCTATATTGATACTTTTTAAATACAAATTTACAAGTTTTGTGAAATCTCACATTCCTAAGCCTCCTGAATTATTGTTGATAAAACTTATTGTATCCCAATAAAAAGTCCTATATTTTTCATAAGCTCGCACCTTACTTCCAGCAGATGTTGTGACAATAGAAGTCTGGCCAAAAATATACTGATTAAGGATAACTGCATTTGATATATAGACTAATGCGCCTTTTTCTGCTCCATTAGACTCTATAGTTACATTATTTCAATAAATATTTTGCAGCTCAGTTTGGTACTGAGCTGCAAAAATACAGTATAAAAATCCATAATTATATGAAAATGATAAGTCTTGGAAAGTTATATGATAAATCAAATAATCAGTTACTTGGTTCTGGGAATTTAATGTTGACTTCAGCTCAAGATTGGTAGATTTTAAATAAATCAAGGCAGAGTAAACCAAATTATAAGAAAAAGTGCAGGATGCAATGCTAAGTGTTCTAAAAATTTCGAGGTAAATTAAAGAGTCGTCGTTTGAGCTTGAGGAAGAATAAACAGCGTTATTTTTAAAGCTCACGCCTTCAAAAGAGACATCTTGAGCTCTGGAAGCCCAAAAGAATCCTTTTAATTCTCCTGTTAATAAATATACGAAAAAAAAATTTGTTACTTTTGATTTTAAAAAATTAAAAAATAAATTTCGCTATAGCGTTTTATTGTTATAAAAAGAATTAGCGTTATTGATGAAGAATATTCAAATCCATTATTCAGCCTTGTCACACTTCCTCCGCAATAAGTAAAATTCCCACACCCATAGGCATAGTCAGTGCTTGTAGAGCAGTCTTTAAATGCAATTACCGCCGATCCCGAGCTTGGGTTTGTTCTGATATTATCAAAATATACTTCATTAAGTGCAATAGTCCCTGCACTGTTATAAATTATTGAATTTTCTTCCATTCTTCAGTTATTAAATTCAACATTATATAGCTCTAAAGTAGTTCCGCTGGCAACCTCAATTAAATTTCAGTTATGGAACTTCTGACATTGGCTTGATTCTGTAAAATTCGTTATCACATTTCCTCTGTCATCTTTATAGCTGCCATCAAACTGCTCAGTTACCGAAGGACAATAAGAGCAATACCCGTCTAAACAGCTGTTCTGCCCATGCACCCATTCATTTCCGTCAAAAATGATATTATTAATAATGATTTTTTCAGTATTTTGTGTAGTGATTGCTATATTAAAATTAGCCAAAAGGAGAATTTCTGTTCGGGAGAACAGAATATTCGGTGATGACTATTTTTATTATGAGATTTGACTTCACTCAGTGAATTATAATCAAGGGTGCGAGACCTTAGACAGGAAATTCGAATTTCCTAGAAGTGTGCCGCCAACCCCAGGCGATGGAGACTGGACCTTTAGCGTTCCTGACTACACAAGTTGGCTTGCCAAAGAGCTGGATGGACAACTGCCGAAATCCGAATGCCTAAAGACGAGGGACTATTCAGATCAAGACCAGGTAGCGGAAGACGCTTGTCTGGGGGGAACTCTGAAGCACGGACAGAAGCTCATCCAGGAGTTGATGTGGTATTGGATGTTAAACGAGACGCAATCTATAATTAATTAAGTTTAAGTGTAGTAATAGTCAAAATACTTCAGTCAATTTTTGGTTTAAGGTATATAGTGCTATTATTTTCAGTAGTTATTGTTAAGCTTTTTCTCTGAGTTTGTGAATTATAAGGCTTCGAGGAGTCTGGTGAAATAATCGTCATAATATTTGTCTTATTCAATTGAGTTAAATAGTGGACTCCATCATCAAGTAATATAATAACTGAATATTTATTGTTTATTACAGTCAGCGCGAGTGCTAAAGACTCGAAAGTTAAAGTTAAAACGATCATGCTGGCCATTAGCGGATCTAGCAACTAGCTGTCGCCCACCTCCAAAAGGTCTACCTTTTGGATTTCCGACCTGAACCACCTGACCAGAGGATCAGCTCCCTTGGGCAGAGCCATCTTCTGTGAGAAGCTCCGATGATCCCGATGAGAGAAGACAACGTGATAGGCACCTGTTTACCCATCTGGCAGGGACATGAAAACCTTAGGGGGAGAAGCAGAACTTCCCCTTTCGGCACGGTGCCCGCAAGCCTGAAGCCTACTTCTAAAAGTGGCAAATGCCCTGCTTTCAGCTTCATTGTATCCTACATACTCCATATAGATCACGCCTCATAGTCCACTTATCATCAAAGTCACCATTTCATTTTAGACTCAAAAGGGTTTGCTAATGTCCCATCTCCTCCAGCTTGATCATCCGTAACAAGTGACGTCACATAATAATAAGCTGGACTTATAGACGACGAGTCATCGTCAGAAGGCAAGCACAGAGAATAAGTATCTGCAATTGAATTAGCTGTATATCCACAAGGACAAGCCTTTAAACAGTACCCATAAAACTGATAATACGAATTTTGGCACGTATAACACTGTCCATCATTATCCCCATAACAAGTTTTACAATTTCTGTCACTACAACGGTTCATTTTTTCAGGCTCACAATTAAGCCAGGAATAAGCACATGCAATGGAGTCACAATTTTGGGTACAGTCATTTGTATTCTTTAGAAGCATTTCTGTTTGGCAGTTTTGGGCTTCACATGTGCTGATTTTTTGAATTGTTTCTAAATCGTTATTAACAAGCTGTAAGTGCATGTAGAATAGCATTAGAGTTGTATTTTTGCAATGTTTAGTGGTGTCTGAGCTGAATTGGTCGTAATAGCAAGCTGCTGTCATGCAGCTTTCGCTGCATGAGCCATAGTTGGTATGGTTACAGCCTGAGGCACATTGGCAATCGTATCCATCATTATCACAATTTGATACTCACTCCTCTTTGGGAAATAAAAATAATTTTAATTTAGCAAGCTATCTACCATAATTATTTAAAAAAACATTTTTTTCCCAAAAATTTGGATTTCACTATATTTCTTTCAGTGAAGTTAGCATGCATCTTGGCAAGTTCCATCATTTATATACTCATTAAAACACCCACTGTTGCAATCTCCACAAAGATAGTTATCATATAAGCATGCAGCATTATCACACGCTGAATCACATTGATCATTATTTAACAAATCTGCCGAGCACCCAGGTGCACAGTCACAATCTGTTCCATCATAATCGCACTCTTCAACATAACAAAATTCATTGCAGACTCCATCATTTATCATTCACGAGTAGCAGCCATCTGCACAAGTACTGTTATCACAGTCCCCAAAATCAAAATTACAGTCAGCATTATTACAAGCCTCGTCACAAGTCCCATCACCTAATATGGAAGATGTACAGTTTGTGCTGCATTCTTGACAATAACTTTCGCCGTAATAGCAATCAGCGGTATTGCATGCTGAATAACAAGCGCTTCCTAGCATATCTTCATAGCCTGAATAAAAATTACAAGAGCTATCACAATATCCACAGTCTCCTAAATCTCAGCCGCATTCAGCATTATTGCAAGCAGTGTCACAATTTCCGTCTCCTAATAGACTAGGAGTGCAGCCATTATAATATACGCAGTCAAAATAGCAGTCAGAGTTAGAAAAATCAAAATCTCCTGTAGAGTCTGAACTATCAAAATTGCAATATTCGGTCATGCATTCAGTGTCACAATAGCTGTCGCCTTTCTATATGATAATTACATAAGAGTCTGGGCACCAATTCTTATTGCAAGTTATGCTTGAACAGGAGGCAAAGCTAACTCACCCCCTCCGTGAGTGAATAAAACCATTGGAAAAATCCCTATTTTTTGCCCAAAAACCCACCCTCCGTGAGTGAACAAAAATTATTTTAATAGAACTATTTTTACAGAAAAATTTTTTATGGAAAAAAATTTTGATATATAAGTGATAATTAGTATAATGAAATCTTTAGCTAATTCTGTTAATTTTAAACAAATTGCGTTTTAAAATATAAATTTTCTAACTCCCCCCCCCCCCTCCGTGAGCGAACAAAACCATTAGAAAAATCGCCATTTTTTGACCAAAAACCCCTCCGTGAGTGAACAAAAATTTTTTTAATAGAAAAAATTTTAATGGAAAAAAAATTTTGATATATAAGTGATAATTAGTATAATGAAATCTAGAGCTAATTCTGTTTAATTTTAAACAAATTGCGTTTTAAAACATAAATTTTGCAAATTAAATTAATATTTGCTTCCCAATTTTTGCAAATTAGGATTTTTTTAAATTTCGAAAAAAATATTTTTTATAAAATTTATATATAAATTTTTTTTTAAAAAAAAAAATTAACCCCCCTCCGTGAGCGAACAAAATTTTTTTGTTCGCTCACGGAGGGGGGGGGGGGAGTAAATTAAATTAATATTTGCTTTCCAATTTTTGCTAATTAAGGGTTTTTTTTAAATTTCGAAAAAAAATTTCTATAAAATTTCTATATAAAATTTTTTAAAAAAAATTAACTCCCTCCGCGAGCGAACAAGATTTTTTGGTTCACTCTCACGGAGGTGGGGGAGTGAGAAAACAAAACGTAAAAAAATAAATCATGATCTTTTATATTATAAAATTGCTTCATTTTTACCATAATATTTAGATTTATAAGTTTAAATTAACTAGTGAGTTACTTTTTAGGCTATTTTTGAAAATTCTTAAATTTTTTTACAAATTAAAATTTGAGGAATCTTGGATAATTGTTATAGAGCATGCAATAAATAAAAATAATTTTCAAGAAAAAGTAACAAAAAATCCTTGATTTTTAAAGATACCGATTTGGTTTGATGATATCAGTTGAAATTTATTTGTAGTAGTGTTTTATTTGATAATAAATTATTTTATAATCTTATAGAGCAAATTCATAATTTAATTACAAAAAGAGTCTTCCACTTGATGGGTTTTAGAAATTGGCAGAATTTCTATGTAATATAGCCCAATACTGCTTTGGATCGGTCTTTACTGAATTCAGAGGCGTCAGATGGGGGGTTGAAGAACCAACGCTTGTTGGCAAAGTCAACTCCCTAGATGGCAAATCTCCATTAACAAGAGTATTGTCTTCTGGGGAGTTGACTTTGCAAAAAACATTGGCCTGCTAACTTTCTATCTGACATCTGGAGATGTAGATAAGCCCAATCAAAAGCAGGGATTTGGTATAATTAAATTTAAAACTAGAAAATAAATATATTAACATATCATAAATTTTTGTCTTCCTGAGTTATAATAGAAAATAATATAGCCCAGGACAACTTTTAGCTCGCTTCGGCTTCTGCCACTTTTGGAGCTGATTCGACTCCAAAATAACTCCGCGAGTAAAGAAAATAAAAATAAATACTTGTCAACTTAGAATTGGTTTGTCCAAACCAACTCCGCGAGTCGGAGCGTAGGCTAGTAGCCTAGAGCGAGCCAAAAGCTGCCCTGGACCATACAAATTTATTTAAAAATGTCTTAATTTTTGTTAATTAGAATTATTTAAATTTAATAGAGATATGCTGTCTCTCACAAAATAAAATCTAATGGCAATACTTTCAAAAACTTTTATAATATTTTCTCTATATAGAGAAATCTTTTAGCTATTTTTTTATATAAAATGAGATATTAAATAAATGCTTTAACTTTTGCTATCAAATTTTATTTATAAGGGTATCAGAATCGGGTGCAGACCAAATGATCGTGTATAACTTATTACCCATCTATATTTTTAGGTAAAAGTTTGAATTTTCACATAAAGCGTAACTGCCATTTGACGATTGACAAGTTTCCCAAAAATGAATTGGTTTGTCAACCCCATATGATGATTAAATTTTTTATTGAGGCCAACATTTCAGGCCCAAAGCCCAAAATCGTTCCTAATGTGAACCTTTATAGATCCTGGATTTAATGTGTGATATTTAGGCGAAAATTTTGATATAAGAAATCTTGATCAAAATTTAAATTTTTTTTTCGACACTATCCAAAAACTTTTATAAAATTTCCCCATAGAAATGCCAAATTATCAAAAGGGCACGGTAATAGCATGGAGCCTTAGAATCGGCTTACTTTGATTGCTATTGAAAGAATAAATAGTTTATTATTGAGAATCTTTATAGAATTTAGATTTCCCATTAAAATAGTTCAATATAAGCTCAATAAAAACTTGGCTATACAATCATAGTTTTAGCTAATAAAAAGACTCAAGCATCGTGAGAATTTAGGCTTATATAAGGAAATATAAATAAACATTAACTGATTTTAAGTTTTTATAACAAATATCTCTTAAATCAAAATTTTAAAAATAAGTTATATTTTGAGCTATAAATTATTATTTTTCTTACCTTATAGGGTATTTATTTAAATATAAATAAAGTTAACTAGCTTCCTCCAAAAATTTTTTTGTTGATATAAAATTAAATTTTTAATTAAAAATAATTAATAAATCACATCTAAATAGAAAATTATTTCTCAAAGAGAAGCCATTAATAATTATAGGAATTTTACTATATTTCCCTAGCAAAATTCAATTAAAATTCAAAAATCATAATCTACTACTTCTCAGAGTTAGTACAAATGGAAGCCAAAAAACATATCTCCACTCTATTCAGCCCTAGTTTCAACGACAACACATCAGCATTAAGTGCCAGAGGCCGCTCTGAGTGTGCTTCTGTTGACGCTCCAGTCAAGCCTAAAACAGCTCGCCGTGTATTTCGGCTTCAGCATCTAATTAAAGACTGCCATTCTCTCCACGAAAACGTCTATCAGACTTTCAAAGACGCCAAATCCAAAAAAAACTTCCATGTTGGCCGTATGAAAATCCTTAACGACGGCATAACAATCCCGAAACCTCCAAGCTTTTGAAAAGTGGATAAAAACTATTTAGACGGAAAAACAAAAATAACCAGACTTAAAAAAAAGCGTGAACTTGAAGCCAAAAGAAAAGACCTGGATCCGCTTTCATGGGATAATTTCGCATTGACAAGTAGAGAGTTCCAGAAACGAGAGTTCGGGAAGGTCAATGAAGCTCATAAAAATGACGAATTATTAGACGCATTGATGTCGCCAAGGTATATTTTTGCTCAATATATGAGGGTGGCGTCTCCTGAAAAACATGAAGGAAATGTGCAAAGGGAGCATATACTTAGGCAAAAAAATATTTTTTTTAAAAAAAAATAATGGGATTATATTTTAATAAATATTGTGGCAAGGGGATTAATGATAAGGTAAAAGGGCTTATAAGAGTCATAGGATTATTTTTGGGACTCGAGAAAAAGCTGGAATCCCAAGCTGGTTTGACAGGAAAATGAAAAGGGATGTCACAAAAACCCTAAAAGTAGATTTTCCTATCGAAATGATGGAGCAGCACATTACGAGTGATAAGGAAAAAGAAAATGACCAGAAAAGCGAAGACGCAGACTTTGATTTTCTGTTTCCTTATAAGAATATTGATACATTGAAATACAAAATGCGGCTAGAAAAAATGGTAGGATCCAGACATAAAAAAGAATTTTTAAGGCCTAGTTCACATTTTCAGGTAATATCTCCGAGCACGCTGAAACTGTTTGGGAAAGAAAAAATTGAATAAAAGAAGTTTAACTTCTTTGCATATTCTTTTGATAAACTTATAAGTTTATGTAAAAATAATAACAATTTAGCAGTTTTATTGGAATAAATAGATTTTTATTAAGAAATTCTCGTTTTACAAGAAAAGAAATATAAAAAATTAGCATTTTATTTATTTTTAAGGTAAATTAACTAACAAATTTTTACTTATCTTGCAGGTTTGACTCTTTCTACATGATCAAACTCTTCCAATGCAAGAGAATTGACACTTACGTCAACTCCCATAGAGCTGGTCCCAATTGACTCTAGCAGATCTTTATGAATGCTTTCATAATCTTCACTATACTCTTCAATACTTTCCTCAATGCTTTCTTCTGAATCAAAAACATCAGTTTTCTTAGGTGGTGGGGAGACTTGCTTTTTTGGAGGGCTCACTTGTCTTTGCTGCTTAGGTGGCTCATCTTCAACTAAGTCGTCAAAACCTTTAAAAGTTGCAGGCTTTTTCCCGACTTTTCCTAGAGGCGCTAGTTTAAATTTATCATTTGGATCAGTTTTTGGCTGCTCAATAGGCTTAGTTTCAATATTCTATTAAATGTTAATTGAAATTTAATAGATAATTATGTAGGGATAAATATTTGGAAATAAATTTGCCATTTTATAGTAAAAAATATAACTTTTTTTGGCTCAGGCGGCTTTATTTCGGGTTCTTTTTTTACAGGCTCAACTACTTTGAAGTTTTCTATAGGTTTATCTGGGAATGCATAAATATCAGGTTTCGGCTCTTCTTTGCTTTTCCCTGAAAAAGTATACACTTTTTTAGAATTTTCTTCTAATAGAGCTTGAAATTTAGGAATAATTTGCCGGGGTGGCTCTTCCTTTGCCACTTTGGCTGGGCTATTTATCCCAAATGGCGAATTTTGCCCTTTTAACTTTTCTAAAATCGTCATAAGTAAAGGCTTCTCAGGGAGATTTTCTCTTGAAAAACATTTTCTCAGAGCCATTTGGTCAAAAAATAGTGTTTTTCGATAAAATATCTAACAAGAAAAAAATTTGATCCAAAGGCACCTAGAAAATGTCTGCAGGGAAAAAATCATGACCAATAAGTAAAGGCTTCCCTTGTTCAAATCTAACACCAGTTTTTGTTTCTAATAAAATCCTATCTGCGTTAGCTGAAGATAAATGCCCTTCTGGTATGAAAACTTCTAGCGTTGACTTAAATTTAGCGAATTCCAGAAATTCTCTGATGAGTTCTACACAAATTTTTCCTTCTTCAGATTCCATGATTTTTAAGCTTTCTGGCTTAAAAACTTGGCCTTTACCTGATTGAGATTCTAGAGCTTGGAGAACTTGGGATTTCAACTGAGCTTTGATTGAGTCTAGAATGCCTTTGGATTCGAGTGTTTTTATGATGTTTTCTTTCAAATCTCCCATTTCTTATTTTTCGAAATATATATGAATTATTGATGAGTTAAAATAATCGATAATTATTTAATAATATAATAAATTTTATGTTGAAAATTTCTTAATTAATAAAAATGGGGATATATAATATCACAGCCAATTTAAACACAATCTTAAATTCCTTTTTGAATGCCAGAGAAATTAAAACGGTGACGTTGATAGAAGATAGACTCCTGAGCACACTTCTTATGGAGCAGATAGGACCCATCTGAATGAGCTGAAATATTGAATCTCCCACATTTTGATACGTTCGGGTTTGAGGAGCCTGTCGGGGAGGGAAACTCTATTTTTTTTCCCGAAGATTTTCTTGTCCTTGCCAGATGGTCTAGGCAGATTTTGCCTCCACTTAGTCTTGCTTATCAGGGCTAATGGGCCATCTGCAAGAAATGGCTCTAACCTAAGAGCTAATCATTGAGTTAGGTAAATTCATGCAGATGGGAGGGCAGTGGTCATCCACTTATGACCTTTTAACGCCTAGCTTAAATTTTTAAATGCCAATATGAATTTTAATTAGTAAGTTAATCCATGAAAAAATAAGAAAATAAGCTGGCAAGAGAATCTTTCTCAATTTGATACTATTAGAGCTGGATTAAAAATTAAATATAGGGAATATGCACTTATCAAGAGAAATAAAAGGTGAAGTTAATGGAAGATAGATTCCGAGGTATTCCTGTGGAGCGCGTAGAACCAATTCCGATGACACTGAAATAATTTCAGGGTTGAGAGGGAAGTTCAAGGTTTCCTGTCCTTTTCAGATGGGGAGACAGGCTTGCCTCTACATCGTTGCTCCTTTTCTGGACCATCGGGGCACCCTCTAGATGTTGGATCTGTCCTGGGCAGCCAATACCTTGAAAAAGGTTTAAGTCGAAAATCCAAAAAGGCTGCCGTTTTTTTTCCTCATTTGAGCCTCAAATAGGTCATTCGTTATAAGAAGAGTAAATAAGTCTTTGAATTAAGCAAATTCATAAAATAAATGGTGCTCTATTTTGAAATCAGTTCTATTGATCCTTAGACTTAGCATGCCTGATATCCTGCCATTAAAAATCCTCTCTGTAATTGATGGCTTTGTTAGCAATATAGAAGATGATATTATAATAGTTTAAACTAAGCTAATAATTGAGCAAATTAAAAATCTTTGGAATTTATTGGCCTTGCTCTTGCTAGTATATATTAATTATTTTGCCCTTTTAAAACACAGTTCAAGAAATTATATGTAAAAGCTTAGCAAAGTAATTTTACGTATTTTTTGCAGCTAATAGTTAATTATAATTTAAATAGTAAAATTTTATTTAATTATTCTGAAACCCACTCTAATTTCAAATTTAAAAAGCAATTCACAATCATCCGTCCTATTTTATTTTTCACCAAAATAATCCTTCTTATTCAGGAGAATCAATAAAATGTCTATCGAAGAACTTCATGCTTCTGCAATCGAATTTATAATCTCTCATGTCCCTGAATGAGCCTCAGCAACTCTTGAAAATACCACATTAATCCGTTTAACAGGCAATTCAAACAAGGTCTATTTAGTCCAGACTACTTTAAATGTAACACCATCTAAGCTTATTTATCGTGTTTTTGGCCCTGACCATACCACAATAAAGTCTCGAGAACGCAAAATTTTTAATGCACTTTCCGTATTGGGACATGCCCCAAAGACGTATGGGGATTCTGAGATAGAAAGATTGGAAGATTTTTTGGAAGGGTTTGAGCATGTCCCAAGGACAATGTTCTATGACCCGCTGATACTAGAACTTGTAGCGAAAAAGCTGCGAGAGTTGCATTCTATTGATATAACTCACGCTTTGGAAGGAGAGCCTGTGATGGTTGAAGAAAATCCAAGAAGATGGAGAGAATATATAAGCCTGATTATAATAAATAGACTATGGTAGATTGAAGGAAAAATTTTACGTTTAATAAAAACTTACATTAATGGCTTGCGAATTTAACTATATATAGTATACTATTTTAGAATATTTAAATAAATAAAAATTATTGAAAATATAATATTGCAAAATAGCAAAATAGGTATAATTTAAGCAGGTTAGCTGAAAATCCGAACTTTATTCATGTAGAAGAAGCAAGAAGAGAAATCGAGGAATTATTAAGTCCTCCTCTATGAGATATGTATCTGGATATACTTCCAAGGAACTCCCCTGTAGTATTTTCTCATCTTGATCCAAATCCTCTTAATTTCTTATGCATTATTTCCAAAATTTTCTTATATTAATAATAGTAATATCCTAAATTAAATAAAAAAATAATTTAATTTTTTTTTCAAAAATAATCGCATTTTTACACATAAAGTATATACAACCCAGACCTCCAGGAAGTCTATTTTATTGATTTTGAGTTCTCTGGATACGGGTATCGAGGAATTGACATTGCCCAAGTTCTTGACGGAGTCCCTTATGATTTTTTGCATAAAGAATATCCTTTTTGGAAATATTATGAAGAATTGACGGTAAGTGACGATATTATTGAAAAATATGTGAGGGCTTATGGAGAAGGAGCTGAAATGTGGGTAGAAGTCAAAAGATGCTTGATAGCTTCACAATATATTTGGGCAACGTGGGGATTAGCTTCTTATAAAGGGCCTTCAAGTGGATATGATTATTTAGAATATTCGTTACAAAGGTTTAGAAGGTTTAAAGCAGAATATACAGCTTTTAAAGAAGTGGGTGCTGAGGAGTGGCTGGAGAGAGGAAGAAAGCGGTTTTCAGAATAATTAACCGTAATAATCGAACTATTTAACTATTTAATAAGGAAATAGATAGAAAAAATGATCAAAGCATTTTATTGGAAATTGAGAAATTTTTTAATGAAGTAAAATAGCAAGATTTATATTTTATAATAAATTTGAATAATTTGTTTATTATTTGCTTTCAATTACCTTCCAAGTCGATAATTTTTTAATTATCAAAAAAATTTTAAGATAAATTATATAAATTCCTTATATTATTGATAGGTTTTTGAGTTGTAAAAGATCTTACCTATTCTCTCTCTTAATAAAAAAGCTCCTAACAGTCTAAATTAAAGATGAGAAAAAAGGCAACAAAAGTTATAAAATTTCTTTTGCATTTTAATAGCCTTCTGAAGTCAATTTTTACTAAAAATTCCTTACTTATTTTTCCTTAACCTTTAAGATATAAGCCCAGACATAAAAGCCAATTTTACTCCTTCTAAAAAAGTTCAGTAAATTTTTGAAAAAGTTATGATAATCTTTTAATACTTTGCCTATTAAAATCCTTTATTAGCGCAAATTAAATCCTCACCTCTTACGAAATATCTCTTAAAATTTGCAAAATAATTTAAAATTTTTTATCTTTCAGTCTTTTTAATCGCCATAACAAAGGCGAATTTATATTTAAAAATGTCAATTGAAGAGCACCATGTGTCCGCTGTCGAATTCATTAAAACACATATAAGAGCATGGCGCTTTGCGACTTTAGAAAATACCTCAATAACTCTATTGACTGGTAATTCTAATCGTGTATATCTTGTTCAGACAACCCTTAATATTTCTCCGTCAAAACTAATATACCGTGTATTTGGTCCTGATTATATCACAAATAAATCAAGAGAGAGACGAATTTATAGTAAACTTTCATCACTAGGCTATGCCCCGAAAAATTACGGGGAAAGCACCCGTGAGCGCATAGAGCATTTCCTTGATGGCTTTGGGCATTTGTCGAGAAATATGTTGCATGACCCTGTAATCATTGACCAAGTGGCAAAAAGACTGAGAGTTATACACTCAATTGACATGAATGAAGTACTTGGAGGGGAAACTATTATGACTGATGAAAATGGGGATTGATGAATTATTATACTTTTTAGTGATAGGATTATATAGAAATATACTTAATTACTGAAGGACTTATTTAGTGAATAGACAATTATAAATTTTTTTTTAATTAAAAATAACTAAAAATATTTTTTTTTAATGAAAATCCTAGAAGGTGGAGAGAGTTTAATAACAACAGAATCGAAACAAATCCAAACTTGATTCACAAACCTGAAGCGAGAGGTGAAATTTTAGAACTGCTAACCTGTCAGCAATGGGAAGCTTACCAAAATATTTTACCTCGAAATTCACCAGTAGTTTATTCACATCTTGATCCTTCACCAATAAACTTCCTCTACAATTCACAGATTAATCAAGTTTATTTTGTGGATTTCGAGTTTTCTGGACTTAGTTATAGAAGCATGGACTTTGGCTTACTATTCTCTTAATTAATAAATATCCCCAATTCTTAATGTCCTTTAAATCATTTTTTTATTTATTTTCAAATAATTATTGCTTTATATTTTGTAGAAATTTTTATTTATAGGAATATTAAATGAAATTACTTATGACTTTTTATATGATAAATTCCCATATTGGAAATACTGCGAAGAATTAAAAGCTACTGATGAAATTGTGGAACGCTATGTCAGAGCTTATGGAGAAGGCGCTGAAATGTGGGTAGAAGTAAAGCAAAGCTTAATAGCCAGTAACTATATATGGGCTATGTGGAGTTTGGCTTCTTATAAAGGCCCAAGTGAAGGCTATGACTTTTTGGAATATGCATTGACTAGGTACAGAAGGTTTAAAAATGAGTATCAGCAATATTTAGAAAATGGAGGACTTGAAGGACTTGTACGAAGGTCAAGAGAAATTTTCACAGTAGAAAATGAAAACAATTAAATAACTTTCCAAAAATGATAAAAATCATAAGTTTTTTCTAGAATATTTTAATAATTTTTATTTACTAATAAAAAACAATAGCTTGTTTTTCCCCCCTCTATTAATTCCAGAATTTTTTAATTTTAAAATTTATTTGCTAATATGTAATTGCCTAAAATATAGTGTTTTATAATATTAATCACGATAATTTCAATTACAAAGAAGAAAAATCTTTATGAGCCATAAAAATATTTTTAGAAATTTAAGTTATTATATTTTATCTTTATTTTTTAACAATAATCACTTCTTGGCCATGTGATTGCTGGAATCTTTGGCTATTTTGCGACATAAATCCCATTGCGTATCTAGGTTTAGAATGTTTCAAAACGAGTTTCAAGCATTCTTAAAAATGAAGGGTTTAAAGAGCAATACGAAGTTCAATACAAATTTTGACTATTGATATTAAAAATAGCAAATTATCAAAAATTAAGCAACATTAATAAAATTTATAGTTTAATCATACTTTGTATTTATATAGCCCGAACTCAGATTATATAAAAAAACTATCAAAAATTTTATAATTATGAAAAACAATAAAATACTCGAAGCTTATTTTTTCTTCCTCTGTTCATGTCTAAAATATTTATCTCGAAATCTATATTCTTACTCTCCCCTCAGTGAGGGAACAAACAATTTTGTTCAGGTATTTTTTTTGAAATTATATATAAATTTTGTATTAATTTTTTATGTTAAATTTAAAAAAATCTCAATTTGAAAGCAAATATTAATTTAATTTGTAAAATTTATCTCTTAAAATGCAAGCTATTTAAAATTTAAACAAAATTACCTAGAAATTTCATTATATAATTATCGCTTATATATCATCATCATTTTTTTTATATTGAAAAAATTTTTGTTCACTATAGAGGGTGAGTTTTTTTGTGTAAAAAATAGGGATTTTTTCAATGGGTTTGTTCGCCCATGGAGAGAGTTTAGAAGATTTTATCGCATTATTTCTTTGAAAAATAATAAACAAAAATAGTTTAATTTGGTTGTTATTGCTAAATTTATTAGTTTATTCGATTGAAAAGCATATGACTATTGCTGGTAGCCATAAAATTGCTGAGGTTGGCCATATGGCTGCTGTGGTTGAACATATGGCTGACCATATGGTTGCACATAAGGCTGTTGTATATATCCTTGAGGATTTTGAGGAACAAATCCAATAACATTCACATTATTCCCTAAAGGCGCATTTATTTCAGCTTTATTTCTAGCTTCCACCAGCTCTTTATGCCCTGCTTGAAAAACAGCAATAAAAATGATAACAAAAATAGGCATCAAAATCATCAAAGCTAAAGCTATTTTAGCTCCATCCTTTGCGCATAGATCAGGGACTTGTGAAAAAGTCCCATCCCAATCACAGCTCCCGCTGTACTTGGCTCTTGCTTCAGTAATCCAAATTATTGTTGCTGCATAATGAAAACCTATCATTGCGATTGCTTGTATATATGGCCTACTCAGACTCTTTACTCTTGCTTTCCCTATATAAATCCATTGAAAAAAGGAATAAGTCCAGAGAAGCAGGCATAAAAACGCAAGGGCTTCTCCTACACTCATATAAATGCTTCCTTCATATAAACTATCGATTACTTTGCAAATTCCGAAATCTCGCCATTGGTCGTTGTCACAGTTATCTTTCCAGTAGTCATGCCAAAATTTATTGACATTTGTGGTCCCAGAGGTTCCATTAATTGGATTTATATTAAGATAAAGTGAGCTGTTAGTCCTACACAGGGACGGGAATTTTCACCCCTGCATTCTCATCATCCTCGGTAGACTCTGGCAGACACCTTCCTCGCCACAGGCAAGGATGGAACTACCGTTCTTGGCTTCCATGATTCCTCGAGCCTATAGGGCAAAACTCCCAGTTTCTCGTTAGGAAGATGTCACCTCTTGAGCCCTACTAGAGAGATTTTATCGTCCTCTCGGTGCTTTTGCTGGTCTTGCTCTTTCCAAATATGGTCTCGGAGGCAAAAACTTGAAGTCCCAGCGATTAGCTCCTATGGCCCGAGAAAAACCTAGCCTGATATGCACAAAGGATTATAGCCTCTTTCCGCCCATCCCTTCAAACTGGACGATTGCCTACTGATGTTGAAGAAAAAGGTCAGGCTTTCTGTTCCACCATTTTTGCATATATCCAGTAATTTGGAAAAGTGACCCTTTCATCAAGCCACTAGGGCCGAGTTCAACCCATTTGGTTGTTAATATGCAGGCGACCATAAGTATGCATGTCAAAAGCTGGGAAAGAGAAATCAGTGCCCACCAAACCCGGCAATCGATATTGAAAATTTTTGGAATCCGAGCAAATGGCATATTATAACTTGTGATTAGAAAAAGGATTTTTATAGAAATGAAGATTTATATGATATAAATTATTAAAATAGGACATTTGGCTATTTGATAATTTTAAAAATTATTTATATTGATTTGTCTTTTATATCTACGTAAAAATGATAATTTTTAGAATTTTGGGTTAGTTATTATGCCATGAGTTAACTTTTATAGAATTAGCTCTAATAAAGACTGATTAACTTTTGGTAGCAAAGGATTAATATTAATTATTAATTTTTCTATTGTTTTTTTGCATGAAACATAAAGTTTTGGACTGTTTTCTATAAAAATTAAAGCAAATATCTAGTTATGTTCAAATGTTTGATACTTAATAATCCTTGATCTGCTGAAAAGTATAAAAAATGTAGAGTGCACAACTGAAAGTGTCAGCTTAAGAAGATATTACCCGATAATTAAGATTATGAGATTGAAATAAATGATCAATAATATCGGACTTTTAGATGCACTACTATGTCAAGCACTTCCATTATAAAGATTTTTATTTGCTATCTAAAAATTACTTTGATAGCTCACAATAGCTATAAATGCAATTGTAATATTCAATAATTTCGCCTTTAATTTTTTCAGCAAAAACAAGATTTATTCTAATAAAACAAATTTAACTGCTAAAACAATGCCAAAATAAGAGAAAATACAAGGGTTTCAATTGAGAAAAAGGTCCTTCTTAATCTCTATGTGGAATCTTCTCCTGCTTGAGCCAAAAAAGTGACTATAAATTGTTAAAAAGTTAATGAATAATAATTTATTTAAACTAGCGCTGCCATTAGAAAGCTGGATATTGCTGAGTTTTATTTTAAATTGAATTAAAATTACGAGGAATTCTCTAAGATACATCATGCTCCCTTTTAAGAAATGGGGCTTTAGTTCAACCCAGCGATTAGTAAAAATTGACCAAAGCATGAGGGTAAAGATCAGAGCCTGTTATGCTCGAATATTGCCCACCAAATCCTATGGTCAAGCTTGAGTATTTTTGGAATCTGTACGAATGGCATATATTTATTTTCCCTATTAAATTAATCATACATTGATAAATATTTATTTATTTTAAGATTTTTTATTTAATTTAAATAAACTTAGAATATATCTAATACAAAAATCATGGAGAGAAAATGCAAAAATGACTAAAAGAGCTTAATATCATAAAAAATTATAATTTATAAAAAATTGTAAGCTATCAAGATACGATCACAAATGAAATCAAAGAATGATATCATTTAAGTGAATTTTAAAATTATTTTACAAAAAAACATAAATATAGTAAAATTTTTAAATGTAATTTAAGAAATTCCGATAAGCCAAGAATAGCTTATGTTTACCCCCTCTATTAATTCCAGAAGTTTTTTAATTTAAAATTTATTTAATAATTTATAATTGCCGAAAATATAGTAGTTTTATAATATTTATTGCGCTAATTTCAATTACAAAGTAGAAAAAACTATAGGTTTTGGAATTTAATAGAATTATTAAGCTTATATATTTGTCTTTAATTTTTAACAATAATCACTTCCAATTGGCCATATTACTGCTCGAATCCTTAGCTATTTTGCGGTATAAATCCCACCAACATTAAAATTCGTATTGCGTATCTAGATTTAGGATTTTCAAAATGGGTTTCAAGCATTTTAAAAAATGAAGGATTTAAAGACTTATACGAAGTTCAATACAAACTTTTACTATTAAATATCAAAAATTAAGCACAATTTATTGTTTAATCATACTTTGTATTTATAGCCCGAACTCAGGTTATATAAAAAAACTATCAAAAATTTTATAATTATGAAAACCAATAAAATATTCCAAGATTATTTTTCTTTAATTATACTAATTATTGCTTATATATCAAAATATTGCTAAACTTATTAGTTTATTCCGTTGAAAAGAAATCACTCGCTAAAGACTCATTTATTTCAGCTTGATTTCTAGCTTCCACCAGCTCTTTATATCCTGCTTGAAAAATAACAATAAACACCACAACAACAAGAGGCATTACAATCATCAAAGCTAAAGCTACTTCAGCTTCTTTCTTTGCGCATAGATCAGGGACTTGTGAAAAAGTCCCATCCCAATCACAGCTCCCGCTATATTTGACTTTTGCTTCAGTAATCCATATTATTGTTCCTGCATAATGAAAACCTATCATTGCGATTGCTTGCATATATGGCCTATGCAGACTCTTTGCTCTTCCTTTCCCTATATAAATCCATTGAAAAAAGGAATAAGTCCAGAGAAGCAGACATAAAATTGCTAGGACTTCTCCTACACTCATATAAATGCTTCCAGCATATAAACTATCGATTACTTTGCAAATTCCGAAATCTCGCCATTGGTCGTTGTCACAGTTATCTTTCCAGTAGTCGTGCCAATATTTATTGACATCTGTGCTCCCAGAGGTTCCATTAATTTTGAAAAGAGATCCTTTCATCAAGCCACTAGGGCCGAGTTCAACCCATTCGTTTAATAATAGGCAGCCGACCATAGAGATGCATATCGAAAGCTGGTTAAGAAAAAGCATTGCCCACCAAAACCGGTTGTCGCAAACTAAAATGTTTGGAATCCGAGCAAATGGCATATTTTAATTTGTGAAGGATTTTTATAGAAATGAAGATTTATATTATATAATTTATTCACCAGGTTGTGAAAATAGGACATTTGGCTATTTGATAATTTTAAAGATCGTTTATATTGGTTTGTCTTTTATAGTCTACGTAAAAAGATAACTTTTAGAATTTTCGGTTAGTTATTATACCATGAGTTAACTTTATAGAATTAACATTAATAAAGACTGATTAACTTTTGGTAGCAAGGGATTAATATTAATTATTAATTTTTCTATTGTTTTTTGTATGAAACATAAAGTTTTGCACTGTTTTCTATAAAAATTAAACCATATATCTAATTATGTTCAAATATTTGATGCTTAATAATTCTTGGTCTGCTGAAAAGGATAAAAATGTAGAGTGCACACCTGAAAGTGTCAACTTAAGAAGATATTACCCGATAATTGAGATTATAATATTGAAAATAAATGATAAATAATATAGGATGTTTAGATGCGCTACTATGCCAAGCACTTTCATTATATAGATTAATATTTATTATCTAAAGATTATTTTGATAGCTCACAATAGCTATAAATGCAATTGTTTCCTTTTATTGTTTTAGATTTATTTTAACAAATTTAACTGTTAAAAAATGCCAAAATAAGAGAAAATACAAGGGTTTCAATTGAGAAAAAGTTCATTCTTAATCTCTATGTGGAATCTTCTCCTGCTTGAGCCAAAAAAGTGACTATAAATTCTAAAAAAGTTAATGAATAATAATTTATTTAAACTAGCGCTGCCCCTGGAGAACTGGATATTGCTGAGAAGCTTGATAACCCTGTGGTGCATACTGTACAGGAGGTATATATCCCGACATCTGAACTGGCTGCCCTTCAATCCTTTCTCTTTCCGCCAAAAGATCTTTATACGCTACCTGGAAAACACAAATAAAAACGGTCACCACAATAGGCAAAAAAATCATCAAAAACAACGCAGTGTTCGGCCCATCCTCTGCGCAAATTGTAGGAATATCTCTTTTATTCCCGTCCCATTTGCAATCGCTCTTAAACTCCGCATGTGAATTAGCCAGCCACACTATAGTTGCCAAATAATGGCAAACAACTACCGTTATAGCCTCACAATAAGGCCTATGCGGTCAGAAGCATCTAAAATTCCCACACTTCATCACAAAGTTTACGAAATACCCAATCCATACAAGCAGGAAAAAGAAGCCAATCCATTCAAAAGCAGCAAAGCATCTGCCTGCAACGCCTAGATCTTTGACTAGTTTGCAAAGGGAAAACTTGTGGTAACCCTCGCATTCTTTATCATAGACGTCCCAGTAATATTTATTTACTGTGGCTCCGACGAACTCTTTTTGGTAAAGCAAGCCTCCTTTTATAATGCTCGGATCTAGCTGAACCCACTTGGTTGTGAAAATAGAACCAAGCATGAGGGCAAAAATTAGTATTTGAGACACAAAGAAAATTATCCACCAGATCCTGTAGTCAAGCCTGAAAATTTTTGGGATTTCTATGAATGGCATATATTTTCTGTTTTAAATTAATTAGGTAAATAGCATTTTTATTTTTTTTTATATTGATATTTAAATATATGAAGGATATATATAGACTTTTTAATAGGGATAAAATGTCTAAATTAAATGACGTGTAATGATATAGAGATTGCTAGAATTTATAGAGATTTAGAAATTATTGGAAAAGAAGAGTTAATAAAGCTTAAGATTGATGAATTGAGATGAGGTTGAAGTAAAAATGGACTGATATTTGTGACATCAGACGAGATTAGGAATCATAAGAATGAAATAGCTTATTTAGAAGTAATTTTTCAATAAATTTAATGTTGCTGATATTATTTTGACGAATTTAGAAGCAAAGACTTTTAATATAAAATTTGGGATAAGAGGCTAGGTAAGGCTATTTAATGTCACGCGTTAGCTATATTGGTGTCACAGTTACCAAGGACCTCCTATACGGAAGGTTCTACCACTGTTTGATTCTAGGGGGTCATCCACCCGAAAGTGGGTGCCACTTCTGGTACCTTCTGTCTCATCCTTGCCTTGCTCATTCTTGAGTTGGTGGCTTATGGTCCTGCTGCAGGCGATTGGAGTAGCTTGACTCCAAGGATCCTTGGAGTCTTCGGATGTCAAAGTGCCTTTCTTGGCAGCTACAGGGAAAAGACTGCTCCCCTGTGGCCTAGGCCGAAATCCTCAGCTTCTCGGTATGGCTGCTTGGATTCAAAGGACGTTGCTGGACACCTTCATTTCCAACCACAGGAGGGCAGCCAAAACCTACCCGATACATATTACATGAGGCTGCACTTGTTTCTCGACTTGGAACCCGTCCCAGTTCGACATAGCCATAAGGTCTGGACCGTTTTGTCAAAAGGGCAGGCTGGCACATATCGCCATTTTAATGTATTATAGATGGGATAAGAGAGGTAGGTTCAATTTTGAGCAAATATATTTTTGAAATTATATTAATAAAAAATCATATCTTTAAATGACTTGATGATTAAGCCAAGCCCTTAACTCTTGTTGGGATTTAAAGAGAAGAGACGTCCTATGTGTATCAGCTAGGTTATACTTGTGAAGCAGGACGGCCATACTGAGTTGATCAGCCAAATTCAATCTGGGGCAGGTTTTTGTCGCATAGGAAATGGGACATGAAGTAGAAAAATTCTCCCCGAAGTGCGAGACAGGATGTTTTTGTGGCCAATTGGGAGTTATCCAGCATGATATCAGATGTTGAGTCCAGGGTCTTGACTTTCCATTTTTACCAGTAGATTTGTGTTGGCATATAGCGCGTCAGTCGAGTAGATTTTGTAAAAATTCAAAAAACCAAATTTCCTGATTTGAGAGGAGTGAGTGCAGGCCCTCGTCCATAAAGAGTAGTACGGTGAAAAGTCTCATGCTGACAAGTGCGATACGGAAAAGAATAATGATTTTACAGTAGGGCAATATAGAAACCAAACTCCGCAATCTAAAAAATTACATGCTATTAACTTTGCTAGCGATTCCAACATATACTCAAGTTTAAATCCCCTTCTCTCTACCCCCTATCAAAAATAACCTTATATATTTAATGGTAATTATTCAATAAAAAATAAAAATAAATATTAGAGATATTGCAGTGTTTTGGTATACATCAGCAAATAGTTTTTATGAAGATAAGAGAGATGCAAAAATTTACTGATGTAACGATATCAGACGAGATCAGTATTCAAAGAAGTTTATTGAGTCATTTGAGAATAATCGTGAGGAAAATCAAATAGTAAGGCTATTTTGACAAACCTAGCTCTAAAAATACAGATTAAAATATAAAAACTTCCAAGAAATTGTTTTATTAAATTTCTCTACATTTTTATATTTTATTTCCATAAATACATAGAGTATTCCCTTTGAGTTCTTTGAGGAAAGTAGGCTTCCTCTAATACGCAAGGATTTAGATATACCCAACTAGTAGTACTAATAGACTAAGATGAGGGTAAAAGCAGATATTTCAGAGAGCGAAATACTGCCTGCCAGATCCTGCATTCGATATTGAGGATTTTTGGAATCTTAATGAATGACATATGCTTAGTTTTATTTTAAATTGAATTAAAATTACGAGGAATTCTCTAAGAGATACATTATGCTCCCTTTTAAGAAATGGGGCTTTAGTTCAACCCAGTGAGTAGTAAAAATTGACCCAAGCATAAGGGTAAAGATCAGAGCCTGTTATGCTCGAATATTGCCCACCAAATACTATGGTCAAGCTTGAGTATTTTTGGAATCTGTACGAATGGCATATATTTATTTTCCCTAATATCATAAAAAATTGTAAGCTATCAAGATACAATCACAAATAAAACCAAAGAATGATATTATTTAAGTGAATTTTGGAAAAAATACAAAAAATTCAAAAAAGCTTGTTGCTTAAAATTCAATAGAAAATATTTTTTGCAATTTCTTCAACACTTGATATATCAAATTTTATTTTTATAAATAAATATTCATATTCAGCTGATAATTCTATGAGTTTTGGAATGTTTAGATTAGATTTGATTAATGATAGATATGTAAAGTCCCTAATTCATTGTTCTCTCTCGTTTCCGCAGTGGTGTGCTGCGGGTAGCACTACCTTCTTGAAGTTTGGGCTGAAACCCCTAGTTTCTATGTATAGGAATGCACAGGACCTAAAAGAATTTGCTGACTCCCCCCCCCCCCCCCTCCGTGAGCGAACAAAAAAATTTTGTTCGCTCACGGAGGGGGGTTAATTTTTTTTTTTTAAACAAAATTTATATATAAATTTTATAAAAAATATATTTTTTTCGAAATTTAAAAAAAATCCTAATTTGCAAAAATTGGGAAGCAAATATTAATTTAATTTGCAAAATTTATGTTTTTAAAACGCAATTTGTTTAAAATTAAACAGAATTAGCTCTAGATTTCATTATACTAATTATCACTTATATATCAAAATTTTTTTCCATTAAAAATTTTTTCTATTAAAAAAATTTTTGTTCACTCACGGAGGGTGGGTTTTTGGTCAAAAAATGGCGATTTTTCTAATGGTTTTGTTCGCTCACGGGGGGGGGGGGGGGGAGTGAGCAGATTGATTTTAGGCAGCAAGAAATCATATTTTTGACTGTTCTCTCTATGAAAACCTTTTTCATTTGGAGAGACTCCTTTGCTGGTGCCAACCAACTTTTTAATTTGTCTCCTAGTTTCCCTGGCTATATATAGAAAATTCTCAGCAGCTTGAGCAGGAACTCACACTGCTTCTTCACGTACCCTCATGCAGGGCTGCTGCTGGGAAAAAAATGCAATTAACTGCCTAAGGTCCAGGAGTCAATTCAACTGAAAAGAGTCTCATATCTCTCACCTTGAGATACTGACATCGCTGGGCTATAATTGATACCAAAAGCCTCATCCATTATACATAAGGACCCCATAATGAGAGTACGAGCAGCTCTCCTCAGTCATTTTATTCGTATGAATGTTTATTTAAACTAATTATCCACTTTATTTTCTATACAAAAAAGACAATTCTAATATTTTTGCGATTTAGATAATCTATTCAAAATTTTAGACTTCTATAGTAACAAGCCAAGGGCTGTAAGCTAGATTTGTAAAAAAGAATGCCTAAAAGAAGCATCAAAGCAAGCCAATGTCTTTGAGCTGAATTCCATTAAAAAATAATTATCAGGTTTTCTTATCTATGATATTCACCTCAAACAAAATTACCTTTAAATCCCAATAATCCCCTTATAGAACTAAAAATTATTTTCAAAATTAATAGAACTAATTTATAAACTTTTTTAAACTCTAAATCCAATCAAAAGGACTTTAAATTATGATAAAATATTTTTTTACCAAATCCTTGAAATTTTGCATTGGAATTTGCTCTTATATTATCCGGAAAATTATATGGGATAAGAAGAATTTTTAATAAAATCCCAAATTTAATTTTTGAAGGGTTATCTTAGGTTTTAGACTTGGCCCGGTGCTTGAGGTTGTGGAAATTGCTGATATTGAGGCGGATAATTAGGATATTGCATTGGTGGAGCGAATTGTTGATTAGGTGCCGGATATCCTTGTCCTATCACTGGAGCAGGTTGATAAGCCTGATAAAACTGTGGAACGGGCTGTACAGGCTGCACAGGCATTGGAGGCATATATCCACCTTGCTGTACCACTAGCTGTCCTTGATTCTCCCCTCTTGCTGCTATAAGATCTTTATACGCAATTTGGAATACAAAAATAAACACGACCACAATAATTGGTAAAAACACCATCAAAAATATCGCAATAGCTGGTCCATCCTTAGCACAAATTGTAGGAACATCTGTCTGGCTGCGATCCCAATCACAATCGCTCTTAAACTCTGCATGGGAATTTGAAAGCCATGCTATAGTGGCTATGTAATGGCAAATAACGACCATTATTGCCTCACAATAAGGTCTATGCAAGCAGCAGCATCGGCAGCTTCCACACTTCATAATAAGGCTTAAGAAATAGCCAAACCAAACACATAAGAAAATAAAGCCAATTCATTCGAAAAAGTTGTAAGCGGTGCCTGCTGTATCAAGATCATTGATAAGTTTGCATAGGGAGAATTTATGCAAATGCTTGCAGCCGTCTTTTTTATCGTAAAAGTGACTGTAAAGCTCGTTTCCGGTTTCTCCGAGTAATTCTCTGAGATAAAGCATGCTTCCTTTGAAGACTGAGTCATTTAGCTCGACCCAGCTGGTAGTGAACATTGCTCCTAGCATGAGGCAAAAGACTAAAACCTGTGATATCCCGAATATTGCCCACCAGATCCTGTGATCAAGTTTAGCTCTTCCTATTTTTAAATTGGAACCAAAAATCTGTTCCAATTTAAAGGTGTTAATTTTCCTATTTTTAAAAAAAATTTATAAAAAATTATTGGCAGAATTAATAGATTAAGGGCGTTAGCATTTAAATAGTAATTTATTACACTAAATTCATTAAAATGAGCAAAAGTTATTTATATAAAAACTATTTTACTTTGCAAATCTTTCATTGAAAAATAATAAAATTTTTGTTCTAATTAAAAAGGGGGGTAAGGATTTTTGGAATCTGCACAAGAGGCATGTATTATTATCCTTATCCATACAAGCAGCAAAAATATCTTTTTAAGGAGCTTGTTTTTAATGTGATTTTTGAAGATTTATGTAGGGGGCCTAATTTCGATTAATAAAATTATTTTTAATTTTTATGAGTAAATTTTCAATTTTATAATGAAAGACTTAAAATTATTTTATATAAAAATCTACTACTGATATTTAAATTTTTATATTTTGCTTTTTCTTTGATGTGGAGTTAGGAAACTAAACTGACATGAAGTGCTTTAGTACTTATATTTAATTTCCTGAATTTTTTATAGAGCTATTTTAATACTCTTATTTATTTTAATAAAATAAGGTATATATCTGATATAAACTCCATGGAGAGAAAATGATAAAAATGACTAAAAGAGCTTGAAATCAGAGTAAATTAAGAATTATAGAAATCAAATAAGTTTTTTATGAAATAATCGCTAATTATATTAAAAGATATACAGCTATATACTTTAGTTGAAAATAAAGGTTTCCATAAAGCTCATAATTGAAAAAATTCAATAGAAACTTTCATTCTAAATTCTAATGCGAAATTTCATATTTTATTTAAATAACTACTATATTTCTTTTTCTCTATATACTTATAATCATTTAATATAATTTTATTAATTATTTATCTTATATCATATACAGAAAATAGAAATTTAATATCATTAATGTATAAATCTTATAGAAACTTGCAAATTGCTTATGGAAATTTATTATATTTTAGAACTTTTAATTTAATATTAAAAATTCACATTAAAAAGCCAGCTTTTTATAAAGCACAAAATTCATCAAGTGTACACTCTATAATGTTCAATCATCAAAAAGCTGCTCTAATATCAGTTTAGAATAGTAATAAGTTTTTGAAATCTAGATAACAAATCTTAATCTTGAATTACTTCTCCTCACAGTTTCAGCATATTCCGATTTAAGCACATCTATCTCAGGCACTTTTTATCCAAAAAACTTCATAAGTTATTTTAATTAAGATTTTGTTCAATTCAGACAGAAAATCATTCTGCATAATTGCTCGAATCAGATAAAAAAATTTTCTTTTGGTCTAAGATATACAGCCACAATTATATAGAAGCTATGCAATACTCTCACGGTATAGAAATCCATTATTATAAGAAAAACATTATAAGAATCAACTCGTCATAAAATAATAGCTCAAAACCTGAATTTAGCCTTATAGTAATTTCGCATAATAAAAACTATTCTTATACTCATAGTAAATAATACCATAGTTAAAATGTTAAACTGGCTATAACCTTTACCTCTCCTAGGCTCCGCCATATATCTCGAAGTGAGAAAAATCAAAGCTGCCCTTTTGGATTTTTGATCTGTAGCAATTTCCAAGTATTAGCTAAAAGGACATAGGGTGGGTTTTTGGGCAAAAAAAATAGGATTTTTCTAATGGTTTTGTTCGCTCACGGAGGGGGAGTTAGCAAAAAAATATCTTGTCACTTTTAAAGTGGGAAAGCTAATAAATTAAGCAGGTGAAGATATTTTCTTAGCTGCTGTATATGTTTGGTTTAATTCAATTAAATATAGTATAAATTTAATCTAAATTCGACATAGAGAAGTTAAAAAATATATGGAAAGAGTTATGACATATAAAAGTATACAAATTTAATCAAAAAATATAATTAATTTAGCTAATGCAGCTGAAAATATCAAAAAATCCAGAAATCCTCATAGTTAAAAAACTTCATAGACATATTATTATAATTTCTACAGCCTTAATATTTTGTATTTCAATTTTTACAAATAAATTACTTTTATCGCCCTAAACGTTTTATATTTATCTTATTTAATTATTTAATCTAAATCATATACAGCAACTAAAAATTTTAATAAAAATAACAGGTTATAGTAGCTAACAGGTTGTTTGTCATGCTTTATATATTATCGTTTTAATAGTTATGAATTAAAATCTGATATTAAGATCCAGATAAAAAGAATGTCTAGAAGAAGTCAGCCCCGGCACCAGGCTCAAAAATCATTACCTATCTGCACATGTACATATCCAAAAACCAGTCAATGATTAGAAGGCCACTGCAGCCTCTGTCTTAAAAAATTAATCAGTTTTTCGACCCCAGAAAGCGAATCTCAATCCAGAACCCCTTCTCCTCACTTCAAAGACCTGTCTATCCCTATAGATGAAGAGCTCCAAAGTATCGTAAAATTTAATACACCGACCTCGGACAATTTTTTCAGTTCAAAATCCCACCATAAGCGATCTCACACATCAAAAAACAAAGAAAAAGACGCAAAACCGAGCTATCCACAAAGCCTTTATGATATTAAAAATTCAAAATCGTCAAGCGTTTTAATTCCAGAAAAAAAGCCGTTGCATTATCGTCCTGATTCAATTAAAGCAAGCTTAGAAAATCTTTTGAAAAATCAAAGGTCAAAGTCAATATTCTTGATTATCTTGAATTTTATATAAAATTGATAGCGGGCTAGTCTTTTTTACTAATTATTATAGAAAATTTATTATACAAAAACAATTAATAAAGTATATATGAGTTAAGCCAGCGTGAAGACCAATATTCGAATTATTATACGTATGCCACAAATTCAGATAACCATAAAAGACCAAAACATCATGAAAAAGTGTATAAAATTTCACCTAAAAGGTCGCCAGTTCCAGAGCTAAGAATTCCTTTTCAACTCTCATATCAAAGTGCAGTTGATGAGTATTTTAGTAAAGTTTCAAGCGCAAGAAAAGGAAAATTAGTATAATATAGAAAATTAATTTATATTAAAATTTTGCTATTTTATTTATTATTTTAGCTGAAATTTAATTTAATCAATATCGATATATATTTATTTGCCTTGAATTTATGCAAACATATCAAAAATCAGATCTTTTATAGCATTAAAAATAGAAATTGCCTTTATTTACCATCATTTATATAATAATTACCAGTATAGATTTCTCAAGCAAAGATTTTTCCCTTGAAATTTTATTTCTCGGCCACAAAAACAGTGTGAATTCTATCGCATTAGGAAAAAACAAACTATGAAGCGCGGGACAAGACTACTTAATTTCTAGCTGAAACTTACCTGACAAAACTATATCTGATCCTTATGCAAATATTTTACACAGCTGACGAGTCGGGTCCACTGTTTCCCCTTTAACTAACGATGACCCCCCCTCAATCTTCATGTCTACTGCAACAAAAATTTTTCGAAAAAATCTTCATGCCTACTGCAACACAACATTTTTATAAAAAAAAAATTTATGCATTTTTCTCTAGGTGAGTTTCTCAAAAAATCCATAAAACAGCGCTGCTGTAGGCATGCCAATGACCTTCTCACCGAGATTTGGACGGCTATTGTCATCGCTCGCCATTTTATTAAACTTATCTAGCTAAAAAGTACGGGAAAGTTAAGATGCGCATCGAAAATTTGTTGCAAGAGGGTTAGGATTAGGATTATTGCAGATAGGCGCTAGCCATATTGGTGACGCAGTCACCAAGACCTCACGTATGGAAGGCTCATCCGCTTTTCGACTCCAGCCCAGAGGGTCTATCCCTCTTACAAGTGCCCTTCCGTTACCTTCTGTCTCCTCCTTTCCTTGCGGCTTCAGTCTTGAGTGGGAGGCTTATGGATTTCTGCGGCCCTGCTACGGGCGGTTGGAGTAGCTTGATTCAAAGGATCAGCTCCTTGGAGTCTATCGGGTGTCAAAGTGCCTTCCTTCGACAGCTACAGGAAAAAGATGCTCCCCTATGGCGTGGGCCGAAACACCCAGTTTCTCTTTAGAGGAATGCCCATGGGTCCTCGGATCCAAAGGACGTTGTTGAGAATCTCCATTTCCAACCACAGGAAAGCAGCAAAAACCTACCCGGATACACACTTCTTGAGCCTGAGTCTGATTCTCGGCTCGGAGTCGGTCCCAGCCTGCCGTAGCCATAAGGGTCTGGACTGCTGCACCAAGAGGGCAGGTTGACACGTGTCGCCATTTTAATGTATATAATTTGTTGCAAGAGACATGAAAATTATTATTTTTTTATATAAAATTTTATATTAAAAAATTGCATTTTTGTTGCAATAGACATGAAGAGATTGAGGGGGGGTCATCGTTACAACTAAGGCTCACACGAGGAAAATTAACTGTTTAGAAATAATTGGGAATTCATTTTTAATTTCAGGTGGCAGTGACCAAAAAATCAAAATCTGGAACATTGAAAGAGGGATTTCTTTGGCTTCCTCTATTAAAGCACATGATGGGAATGTTATTTGTCTTGCGGTTCCTTCTGCGAGGACTTTATTATCAGGTGGAAGTGATGGGTATATAAAAGTGTGGGATTTTGAAAATCGAAAATTAGCAAAATGTTATGAAGCGCATGATAAAAATTTAACCTGCATGTGTCTTCATGATTCTTCTACTTTTATCACAGGCTCAAACGACACAACTTTAAAACTATGAGACTTGAGAGCTTCAAGATGCCTATCAACTTTCACAGAGCACGATGGAGAAATTAATTGTATTAAATTGATTGATAAACATTCGTTTTTAACAGCTGCAGAAGATAGGACTATCAAGAAATGGGATATAAGGACTTGTGGAGTGCTTGAAAATTTAAAAGTTGACAGTGAAATAAAAAGCATCGAAATAATTAAAGGAAAATTAGTAACTGGCGGCAATGGCATCATTGTCTGGGACAATGGAAAACAAAATATTACACAGTTTCATAATCAAGGTGTAAAACAAATTAAATATGATGAATACAATGACTGCTTATTCAGTGCCAGCAGAGATGGGAGCATCGCATGCATGAAAGTTCTGTTTGGTGAAGAATATTAAAATAATTCCTATAAATAATTGTGTCAATTTTTGGAATTTTAATTAAAAATAAATTTATTAAAGAGCTAATTCCTATTTAAAAAAGAAAACAAATTATTAAGAGGGCTAAAAATTTAATATTAATTTACACTAAAAATTCGATATAATATTTATTAATTGCATATTTATACAATGTAAAATATGTTTTCTCAATATTAAAAGAAGGAGTAATAAAATTACGAAAATGGAACAGTAAAAATATGATTTCAGACAAATGTGATATTGAAGGCTGCAAAAACGATGCAAATTTTATGTGTACTTGTGCCAATCCTGAAACGTTTTTATGCTCAGATCATATTAATAAACATTTGCAAGGCTCTCCAGGGCCTCATCATGCGATTGAATTTAACACAGAAAAAAGGGTTCGAACCAAATCTGAAAATATTAATTATTCTCTACTGAATTCAATCTATTTTAAGCATATATAAGATTAATCTCATATTGTAAAGTTGATTTATTATTTATAATAATTATTTAAATACAAAATCTATTGACTAGTGTTTATCTTACAAAGCAAACAGAAAAGCTTAAAAAGCTCAAAAAAAGCCTCTACAAAGAAATTTCATTAAAAATCATTATGATTGAAAAAAGTCTCCACAGCTGCACCACAAAAATAGATAGAGAAATATTTAGAATTAATTTAAAAATAAAAGAGCTGATTGTCTCAGACGACACAAACCTCAATGTTTCGCTAAAGTCAACTGAAAGAAGATGGTCATTTAATGACGAAAAATTAGATAAAGAGCCTTTTGAGGTTAATTTACCAAGCAGAAAATCATCAGCTGATTCAAGTTTACTAGAAAGAAGAGGATCTGTTAGCAGCACTATTAATGAAACTATAGGCGTTATTAATAGTAATGCTCTGCAAGCACTGATGAGAGATATAAATTTGTTTATGAGAAGCGCAGAAAGGATCAAAATACATGATATTAGTGACTCTCCTAGTAGTTCTCATACTTTTGAAGAAAGTCCGTCACCTAACTTAGAAACTCATAAGAAAAAGAATAAGCTTGATTTAGAGATTTTACAAAATAAATCAGAATTACCTATAAAAACAGAGGAAAATAATGAGGATAAGCAAAAAATGAGCCAAAATCCTATACTTCTTAAAGAGCCAGAAACTGCTATATATGATTATTTAGCTTCCAAAAGCAAGCCACTGAAAAGCTATTATTTTAAAAATCCGTCCCGAACTGATACTATAAACCCACAGACTACTGAAATAAAAATTGAAATAAGAGAAAGCTTGGAATGCTGTAATTGTGGAGGGATTTTTGACTCATCAGCTGTAATTGAAAATTTTTGTGGGTGCTTGACATGCACAAAATGCAATATTTTAGAAGTCAAAAAATTTGATCATATGCAAGGATACTTCGTCAATGTGGTTTGCAGGGTTTGCAAAAGAATGAGACAAATAACTGGGCATCGCCTTTAAAATTCTTCTTAATAAGAATGTAAATAAAGAATGGAAATAATCATTATATATTTAGCTGAAATTTTATTAATATTATTGTTTATGATAAAAAACTTAATGAAGTCTCTACTTATAAATTCTAAATTATTTTAGAAATATTTTTAATCAGATTAGATTAGGCTATTATATACATATTTAAGGTAAAATGAGCTCAATTGAAAACTTAAAAGCCCAAGATATTCATGATGATCCTTATTTAGAATGCAATGCAAAGATTCTCAATGATGGGCAAAGCACAGAAAGCGAGCATGAAAGCCAACCAAAATCTTCCACAATAGATTTAAACGATAATAAAGTTTCTCCTCAAAAAAAGCGAAGCTTTTTTAGTAAAATGTGTGAAAAAGCTATGGGATTTTTCGAAAAAAATGATCAAAAGTGCTATGAATGTATCATGTGTAAGAAAATGTTTCCTAAAAGTAAAATAATAAAAAATCCCTGTGGGTGTATAAGCTGCAAAACATGTGGACTATATGAAAGAGTGGAGTATTGGTGAATGATTGGATGCTGTATTAAGGACAGATGCAGAGTTTGTGGACATGAGATATTTATTAGAGAAAGATAAAGGCTATTTAATAAACTCTAATATGAATTTGTGAAATCTGTTGTTGAAAAAATGGCTATAGCTTTTATTATATATATACATTATAGTGAAATAGAATTTGATATATTGATTATAGGAAATAGTTTTTAACTTAAAAGAATTAAAATTCCTACTAATAAAGCTTGATAAATTAATTCACTTATGGAGTAATTTTTTATATAAAGATTTGAATATTTTTTAAATTCATTGCTAATATATAAGAATAAAGTAACAATTAAACAGATTATTATTATTATAGCATGAGCATGAAGATAGCTCAGACTTTTGCAATCTTTTCTAAAAAATAGAGGAATTTGTCTTACACATTTTTTTGGGCCAAACTAGCTTCAAATTCACAGATCAATCTTAAGAGAACACAAGGCCAATATAATTTGGCTCTACCAACTCAACTTTAGACCAGAAAAGATTAGCACACACCAGGCTATTTTCTTGCTCAGGCTATAAATTTTTGTTTTTTTGATTTATCTATAATATATAATAATTATGGACCAGATGTGCAGCATTGAAAATTGTCCCAAGAAAGCCAACATAAAGTGCCTTTGTGAAAATATCATGTTTTGCGAAACTCATATAGATGCCCACTTATTATACTCAACAGGTGTACACAATTGTGTAAAACTCTTTAATTTTCCGCTTCAAGCAACTAAAGTTGCCTCGATTTCTCATTTAAATAATTCAATCGCAAGCCTCAGATCTCTCCGATCAAGACTCACCCAAAAATTGTCCCAAGATATGATTGCTATTCAAAGCTTTCTTGGGAACTATTTATCCTTTTTCCCATAAAAATAAATCATTTTAAATAAAAAAATAATTCAGCCTAGCTTACCTTAAAATTTATATCAAAAATAGACTATGAAATCATAAAAACAAAAAAAGAGCTGCTAAAAATCATGAACACTGACCAAATTCCAAGGACCGACGAATTGCACGAAATGGAGTTTTTACTATTGCCGTCTGATGAAGCCATTGATTATTTAAACTCAAAAAATGCAGGATCTATAAAATCAATGTCACATACAGAAATCCTAGAAAAAATATACAAAATCCAGAAAAATTTTGAGTGGAGAGAAACCTCCGAAATGAAGCTTTTAGCTGAAAAAAACAAAAATTTAAAAAAAGAAAACAAAGAACTCAACGTAAAAAACCAAGAATTAATCCAAAAAATTAGAAGGTTAAAACAAGAGCACGAGTCTTTTCAAGAGGAGTCAAGCTTGCAGTTTTTAGTATTTGAAGATGAAAAAGAAAATACAAGATGCCAATTAAATACAAAAATTGAGCAGCTGAAAGCAGAAAACTGCAAGCTGAGTATTGAGTATAACAATATAAACGCATCATACAAAATTTTGTATGGTAAGTATGGAAAATCAATGAAAAAGTCTCACTCTTTGGTAAAGCCTGGGAATATGAAGCATATATATCAATGCTGTATTTGCCAAGTTATTGTAAATGATGATTTAGCTTTAAAGAAAAATGAATGCGGATGCATTTCATGCCAAAACTGCATGCTTCCTGAGTATGAAGAAATATTTTCGATTTTTAAAAAGAAAAAATCATGCAGAAAATGCGGAAAAGTTAAATCAGGAAATGAATGGGTAACTGCATAATTTTATAAAAATTCGTCTGAAATTAGGTAATTAATAAAAATGAGTCTAAAATTTGCTGAAGCATGTGCTGAGGCAAAAAAATTGACTCTCACACAAGATATACAGCTACTTATTTATGGGCTTTATAAGCAAGCTACAGCTGGAGACTGCAATATTCCTCCACCCTCATCCATGATTGACTCAATGAAATATCAATCCTGGATTATGCATCTTGGAAAATCAAAAGAGCAAGCTGAAGCTGAGTACCAAAAATTTATTTTTTAATTAAAATCTATATATATTTTTTAAAAAAAAAATATTTTACTGTATATATCTATTATACAAGCATCAAAAAGTCAGGAAAACTGGGGAAATAAAGTCAGCAAATTTCAGCTAGAAGAGGAAGAAGAAGAAGCTCCTAGGGATGAGCATCAAGAAAAAGTCCATAAATTGTGTGAAGCCGTCAAAAATGGAGAGCTTGATATAGAGCTACTCGAAGAACTTGGGGTGAACGTAAAAGATTCTGAAGGTTTAGCACCGCTCCATCACGCTGCCGATGCAGAAAACTCAGAAATTGTGTCCCAACTTTTAAAACTTGGGGCTGATGTAAATTTACAAGATAATTTAGGGATGACACCTCTTCATTATGCTGCTGAGCTGAATAATCCTGAAATTTTTACACTGCTAATTTCAATGCCTGGAATAGATTTAAGTTTACAAGATTCAGATGGAAATACCGTAAGAGAAATCGCCCAAAGCCCATGCTGTGATTTATTACCTTAATATAAAACATTTTCAATAAATTTTTTTAATATTTTAGAATTCAAAAATTCCGGTAATAAAATATAGAAGATGGTGAAAATAATAAACAATTGTTAAAAATTTAAACCAAATTTATTTTTGGATGGATTTCAGAGAGTTTTCAATTAAAATCAATAAAATTAATATGGACTCTATTATATGCAAGGTTAAAGATTGTTTCGAAATTGCAATAGAGATATGCTTTTGTCGAAAACATAAATTTTGCGAATATCATTTAATGGATCATGCAGTTAGAGAACGAAATGGGCAGTTTTTTGATGCTATATTTCCTCAGACCATTTAGTCGAAAACTATGCATTATTTTCAAATAAATGCCTGATAAGGTAAAAGTCCAGACTAAATAGCCCTAACTCCCCTTAGTAAACAAGCAAAATAATTGAAAAATCCTCCTACGTAAACGAGCAATAATTGTTTAATATAATAATAACGAAATATCTTGTTAATTCTATTAAACCTTAATTTTATAAATTAAATTACATTTTTGTTTTCAAAATTTTGTATCGCCCCTCTGTAAGTAAGCCAAAATTTTTTCTCACTAAGGAAGTGAGAATTTTTTCAAGAGAAAATCACTTCGAGGTAAATGTATAACGCCTTTTTGATGATTTTAGCCTTAGTACTGATAGGATAGCGCTTCAATTTGTTCAAGATCAAATCAACCTTATCGAAAAAGAAAAGAAGCTGCTTACTGAAGAAGCTTGAAATCTAACAATTAATATTCAAGAGGAATTACAAGAAAGACTTAAAAAATTAGATGAAGGGCTTGAAAAATATAGAGAGGAATTAAAAAAGATTATAAATGATGCCAAGAGTCATGGATATAATGACTTTAAACACTCAAAAATGGTATGTGACAATGGGATAAATAAGATTATGATATAAGGAGCTTTTGCTATTTTTCTATGTGCTTGCCAAGACTTTTCATAATGTGAATACTCCATTTTTAGACCAAAAGCTTTAGAGGCCCTACTTGTCTAAGGCTTCAGCATTAGAAACAATTTATGGATTTGCCACCATCTTATTTATATTAAATAAGATTCGCAAAAATAATCCCGCTGAAAATCAAAAAAAAACATTCCCAGAAAACCATTTTCATGTACAAAAAATAAGCAATAAGTTTTGTCGTCAAAAGAGCACCAGAGAAAGTTTTGCGGTGATTGTAAACCAATCGCTTGAGTTAGAAAGTGAAAGGTTAAAAAATTTTGTGATTATATCCTTGTATAAAAGATGCCTTGAATTGGAGCAGAATATTTATGAGCTGGAGGTTGTAAAAACTCCTTTGACTGCAGCCACTACACGAGAATCCAGTGAGCTTGACCCAGATAGTCAAACATTACTCACTTAATAATCGCCCTGCATAACACTCCACCTCTTGCTTCTTACAGATGAGGGCTTGTACTCGCTACGTACCCATAGGTTCGCTCTAAGAAAATTGAAAAATGAATTTTCTTGTCGAGTTATTGACCAAAATGAAATCCTGAGCAGGATGCAACACTTGGAACTGCTAGGAATTTTACTCGATTGGCAGTGAGATCCAGTAGACTTGCTGGGCTTTCCCTTTCCAACTCCACCAAACCATATTTCCAAGTGGCAAAGTCTTGTCCTAAAGGTTGGCTCAGCCTGATATTGTGGCCCGCGATGTAAAGCCCAAATGAATGCAAATTTCGCTCACTGCGCCATTTTAATGTATCCAGAATAGTCAGGTAACCTTTGAAATTATTAATGCTGAATCCAAAATAATTGAGCAAAAAGAGATTACACCTTCAGAAAAAGTTTGTACATGTATTTATTGCTTGACTTTATCTGAATTTGAAATTAAAAGCCAAGAATTTGGATCTGATAAATACACGCATTGTCTTTTGAACCAAAATCCTAATTTGTAGCTTAAAAAGTTGCCATGTTTGGCTTATTCGTAGTAGCGAATAATATTTAATTAAAATTAACCTGAAAACTATAAGATTAGTGTAATTTTGACAAATAAAACATTAGAAATTGTCCAGCCTTAAAAATCAGGAAGATTAAAATATTCGAGACAATCAAAATGATACTTTTTTGGCTATGCAAATAACCTTAACCCCCTCCATGAGCTAACAAACCATTAAAAAATTCTTTTTTTTGCCCAAAAATCAACCCTATATGAGCGAAACAAAAATTTTTTTATGAAAAAAAAAATTGATATATATATGATAATTATTATAATGAAATCGCTAGCTTCGTCTGTTTAATTTTTTAAATTTTTATAAACTAAATTAATTTTACTTCCGAGAGCGAACAAATTTTTTTGTTCATTCACGGAGGGGCAAATTAATCTTTCTAAACAAGTATTTAAAATAAAAATTTGTGTAATAAAATTAGAGTTTTTTCAATGAAAATTTGGAATAAAGTTAGAGTTTTTCCATGTCGAGTGCAAAACAATTGAGTTATGAGTGTTTTAAATAAAAGATTGAAGAAAGTATGAACAGATTGCGTATAAAGGATTCAATTGATAAACAATTTAATTAAAACCTTTATTATTCAAAATAAGTGAATCTCTAGCATTTATGAGAGTTGCAGAAGGCTATGAGAAGAATTTAAAATTCGCTAATTTTCTTAATAAAAGAATATAGATGTATTTTATCGAGCTTGGCTAAAATACTCAAATTTATTAGCTAAATTCAGTGACAATTATACATATCCATTATTATTAATATATCATCCTTGAAAACAATAGATTAGATTGGATTATTCGATAGCTATTTAAAGTCCCCGCTTCTCAATAGTGGCATTCTGTTGGGCATTAGCTGCATGAAAGCAAACCTGAATTGGGTGACTTTCACATTGCTAACTCCTAGCCTATGCCGAAACCCCTGATTTCTTGGTAGTGGTATAGCTAGATAGGATGACTAGAACGGGACTTTTTTGGCTTGCCGGCAAGCCAAAAAAGCCCCGTTCCAGTCATCCTATCTAGCTATATTTCACTATTAGGTTGAAAACCTTCACCGGGGGTGCCATCATCTCCAACTTTCCCCTTTCGACTGTTAAGTACTTCGCCCTGCCTCCGATATCGGCCCTATTTGGAGCCCTTAAACCTGATAGACTGTCTTGCCTTTGCTTTTTCCCAGGTCATCCCTGAAGAAAAACTCAACCGCTTCCGCCATTCGGTGCATACCACCACAGCAGCTTGAGCAGATAATTCACCCTGCTCCATTTCGGGCGTCCGATGGCTCTAGTCCTGTAAGAAAAAAGAATTCATGAGTAGCTGCTCATTTGATTAGGTCACAAACCAGCCCTATGTTTAAGTCCTTCGCTGTAGGACACTAGATCCAGTTGGGCCAGCTTCTGATCCAAAAGCCATGCCGGGACATGCATGACTCCTGTACACGAGAGGATGGGCCGGACGTTATCGCCATTTTATGTATATTTCTTGAAAACAAAAAGCCCAAGATTTTCATAATTTAATTAATGTTCTTTATGTCTACTAAATCGCACAATAAATCGATAAGCATGACCAATTTGCACCCTTTTCTGTTGTTATCTTAAATATTGTAAATAAATTAAAAATGAGAATGCTCATATGCAGCCAAGAAGGATGCAAGATGAAAGCAACAGCTAGATGCCGCTGCAAAGATCCAGAGCTATTGTTTTGTGCTGACCATTTAGGCAATCATTTAATTAACTCTCCAGGTAAGCATGACTATGAAAAATTGTTTGATGATCCCTACCTCCAAACAAAAAATGATGTCTTAAGTTATATACAAAACGAACTCCAAAGCTTGGAAAATTTAAAGATAAATATAACAAAAGAAGTTTATACTGAGATGTGCAAGATAAAAAGTAGCTTACTCCTCCCCCTTCGTGAGTGAACAAAAAAATTTTGTTCGCTCAGGAAGGAGGTTAATTTTTTTAAAAAAAGTATAAATAGCATTTATAGTAAATGCTCTATCCAAAATTTAAAAAAATCCCAATTTGAAAGCTAAAAATTCATTTAATGTGTAAAATTTATGTTTTTAAAAAATGCAATTTGTTTAAATTCAACAGATTAACTAGACATTACATTTTAATAATTGTTATTTATATATAAAATTTTTTATAAAATTTAGTTTTTCTCATAGAGGTTTTTACCAGAAAATTTTTCCAATAGTTTTGGTGGGGAATTAGATGTCTATATTGGAAAAATAGATGAAAAAATTGTTTCATTTTGACGTAATCTGGATGAAATTATGTGAGCATTAGAAAATAGTAATGACAGCACAAATCTAGAGTATTTAAAGCTGCCTTCCTCAGAAGCTATTGCTTACTTCAAAGAAAATAATAAAAATTTGATTGAGGATTCTACTAGCGAATCAATAATTTCCGAGATCTTTAAAAATTTAGGATGGTTCAGACTGTCAGAGTTTCAAGAAATGTCAAGCAAGATTAAAGATTTAGACGAAGAATTGCTTAGTGTAAAACAGTCGTGTGACGAAAAAATAAACCAAAATGAATATGAGCACACAAAAATAATAGAATCATATGAGATGACTAATACAAATTTGAAAAAGATTTATGATGAGTTGTATAAAGAAAAGAGAGAACTTGAGCTAAGATATAATCAACTTATAGAAGATCATCAGAATTGCCAATCTCAGCCTAAAAGATCTTCAATTCCTGAGCCAGTAAGATTAATCCCAAGCATACCTGGTATACCTCAGATAAATTTTTTTAAGCAAAGCAGTATTGAGTCTTCTAAAGTTTCTACTGTTGATGGGCGGGGATATACTTGCTCTTTATGCATGGGAAAGTTTCGCGCTAATGAAATTCATAAAAATGATTGCGGGTGTCTTAATTGTGGGAATTGTCCATTTCCAGATTTCGAAAAAATTAAGGGTATGCATAATAGAAGATGCCGCGTATGCAATAAGAAAAAAGTTCTTTTTACTGGATCATGGACATAATTAAAAGCGTTAGGATTAAATTATTACACAAAATGATAACTATATAGCCTGAGCCTCTTTTTGGCTCGGGCTGTATCGATATCTCCCGATATCACAAGTCAAACATTTAGTTAAGCATAAATATGAGAAAGTATTCTATGATCCTTGTCGCCAAGCAAAAACTGGTATTATGCTTTACATGCAGAATAATCTTAATTATCTAAAGAAATTAAAGAAAAGTGCAGTCAAAGAGATAAGTTCTAGAATATGCATGCAAAATAATTTTTTACTATGATGAAAGTGAACATTCTGCATAAGAAGCTATTTATATCAACTTTTTAATAAAAATAATAATTAAATAATTTTTTTTAAGATAAAGCTAGAAAATTGCATAGGCAGGACCAAGAATTTGCAAGATTTAAACTTGATATTAGTGAAATTGCACAAACTTTTGAAACTAATACCATAAATACTATCTTAGAGTATTTAAAGCTACCTTTTTCAGAGGCTAATGGTATATTAAAATAAAACAGCAAAAATCTTTTATTATTTGGTCAAAATATATAAACACACTCTTATGGAGGATTTTCGCTCTGGCCATTTTATTTATATTTTAAAATCAATTAAATGGCATCTGCCATATTAAATTTATAAGTATAACAAAAATTTAAACCCGTGAAGCCTAAAATTCTCAGCAACAATTTTATCATATTTTTCCAAAGCAATAGAAATATCAGTATACATAGTTTTAAATGACATAAAAGAATCAAATTTCAATAAATAAACCAAATTAATAATAAATTATCAAACAATAATGATTAGTTAGGCAAATTTCTCTTTAAATTAGTGAGTTATTTTAGCACAAGAAAAATTTAAATTATCCTCTTTATAAAAAATGTTATATAGATTAATTCTTTATAATTATGAAATAATTCAACACAGTAAGGCTAAATTTATACTAAAATAAGAGTTTTCTTTCTGTTGTAATCTGATAATATGCAATAAACTAAGAAATATGAGAACGCTCATATGCACTTTTGGAGGATGCCAAGCAAAAGCTATAGCTAAATGCTCTTGTAAAAATCCAGAATTGCTGCTCTGTGCTGGACACCTAGGAGTTCATGTAATCTCACCAGGTAAGCATAGCTTTGAAAATTTGCCTGATGATCCTTATCTCCAAACAAAAAATGATGTTTTGCTTTACATGCAAAATGAAATCCAAAAGTTGGAGGATTTAAAAAGAAATTTATCATTGGAGGCATATTCTGCAATTATAAAATTGAAAAGTAACTTACTGCTTTTTTCTTATAAAATTTTATCTTTTAAAAGTTTTTATCTATTATTATTATATCATTCAATTATTTATTACAATATCGTAAAAAAGGTTAGAAAATTATAATGATAAGATAGATCTAGAGATTAGAAGAATTGTAGAGAATATGAGCGAAATAATGAATACATTAGAAAGCAGCAATAAAAATCCAAGCTTAGACTATTTAAAGCTGTCTTCATCTGAAGCTATTGATTATATCCAAAAAAACAATCAAATCTCAATTTTACATACTCCATATGAAACAATAATTCCAGAAATCTATAAAAATCTTGGCTGGGAAAAAATCTCAGAAATACAAGAAATTTCCAAAAAAAATAAAGACCTCGAAATTGAGTTGCTTGAAGTGAAAACAAGTATGAATCAATTATTCCAAAAAAATATAAAAGAAACTGAAGAATTGAAGCAGTCATATGAAGCACTTAAAGCAAGAGAAATTGAGCTTATAAGAACAATAGAAATAACTGAACAAAAATATATAAAAGAAAATGAAGAATTGAAGCAGTCATATGAAGCACTTAAAACAAGAGAAATTGAGCTAATAAAAAAAATAGAGATAACTGAACAAAAAAATATGAAAGAAAATGAAGAATTGAAACAGTCATATGAAGCACTTAAAGCAAAAGAGATTGAGCTAATAAAAAACATAGAGGTGACTGAGCAGAGCAACAAATATTTAAAAGATGCTTATAATGAAATATATAAAAAATGCCAAGACCTTGAATCAAGAAATAGTAAGCCTGATGATGCTCAACTTCAGAGAGCGGCTACAATGCCTGCTCCGGCTCAAAAGGCTTCTTCAAGCTCCTTCTTTGGAAAAACAATTTCAAATAGCGTTCGTAGAAGGCAGTAATAAGGGCGTTCTATGAAGATACTAAATAAATAAAGGTTCTATATGGTAAATGATTATTTTGGCTAAATAATATATGATTTTATAGGCAAATTAAATGTAATTCAGCCTAAATTAAGAGTAAAAAGCTATAATTTTATTGTTTAACTTTCAAACTTTTATAATTTATATATGTCCATATATGGCTCTTTAGGATACACTACCTTACTATTGCTACCAATAGTTATTTACTTTCCAAATAGAATGAGATTGAGTGATTTTTAAGACTTATAAACTTTGATTTGACTCAAAAAAGAGGAATTGTCAAGAATGGTCGGTGAGGAAAATGCAAAATAAATATAAAATTCTTAATTGATAATCAAGACATATTTTAAGAAGTAATAAGAATAAAAAATAATTCTTTTGTTTCTATAAACAGATCAAGGATTGCATCAGCTACACTAATTTCGTGTATCTTAAACATTAAGGCAGCTATTACGACTAAATCTGTAGAAAAAAGTAAATATGACTAACAGTAAATTTAGTTTCGAAGGTACCAGAAAAATGCTATCACAAGCTGTAGCTGCAAAAAACAGTTTTTTGTGCTAACTATTTAAAGGTTTTTGAAGATATTCTGGTTCCTTGAAAAATGATTTATTGCTAATAAACTTTTATAGATAATTTTGGGTTTGTGTACACTTCACCCTTTTGACAAATTGATTCGTGGAAATAACATTTCAGCAATGGATGATTTTTTGCTTTACATGCAAAATGAAATACAAAATCTGCGGCATTTAAAAGAAAATTTGATAAAAGAGGTGTATGCTGAGATGTGTAGGCTAGAAAATAGCTTAGCAACTTATGTTGACAAGATTGATGAAGAAATTGCTAAATTTTCATCAAAAATAAATGAAGCAATGGAAGCTCTTGAAAATAATGAAGAGAGCATAAATTCAGATTATTCGATGCTTTCGACTAATGATCTTGAATTTATCAGAGCAAGCCAAATAACCCTAAACTCGAAAACTCCTTATAAAACAATAATTTCTGAAGTTTATAGAAATATTGGCTGGGTAAAACTTTCAGAATTCCAAGAAATTTTCAAAGAAAAATTAATCTTAGAGGTCAAATTACTTGACATAAATACTATTATGAGCCAGTATACCCCAAAAAATATAAAAGAAAATGAAGAATTGAAGCAGTCATATGAAGCACTTAAAACAAGAGAAATTGAGCTAATAAAAAATATAGAAATAACTGAACAAAAATATATAAAAGAAAATGAAGAATTGAAACAGTCATATGAAGCACTTAAAGCAAAAGAGATTGAGTTAATAAAAAACATAGAGGTGACTGAGCAGAGCAACAAATATTTAAAAGATGCTTATGATGAATTATATAAAAAATACCAAGATCTTGAATCAAGAAATAGTAAGCCTGATGATGCTCAACTTCAGAGAGCGGCTCCAATCCCATTTTTGGCTCAAAGGGCTTCAACTTCAAGCCTCTTCTTTGGAAGGACAGTTTCAAATAGCTTTCGTAGAAGGCAGTAATGAGGCAAAAAAATTAATCTTAAATATGAATACTGGATTAAACTTCGTAAAGATATTAATTAAATTTTCTATAATTAATAAATAAAATTAGGCTTTTAATATTTGGAAGTTTGAGTGTTTTAAAATATGAGCATAAGATTAACGTGCTTACTTGCCATAGGAGAAAAGTAATTATAGAGTATAATTAAAAAAATTTGTTAAAAATTATTCAAATAATCTAGATTCAGCGCTTTAGACTTCAACTCTTACTTAAATATTCAAAGAGCATAAGAGTCTATAAGTCTTCTGCTGCTTATTTATCTTATAACCTTAAGCATTAAACATTGCGCAATTTTAATTATAGCAAATTAATGAGAAATTAAAGATAAATTTCAATTTTACCTGATTTGTAATACAATTATTGAGAATAAATATAAATAGGCATGACATACATTTAAATATGAACAATTATTTATTTAATTAAATTTGAGAAATGATGCTCTAAAATTGAGTAATTTGCTAGCATTAATGCTGATAAATTAATATGGAGTCAATTAAAATCATAATATTATAAATCTTTATAAATATGCAAAAATGCAAAAAATGTGGAAAGAATTATCACTAAAGCAAAATCCCCATAAAAATTATCCTCCAAGTCATATACATAAAAATGGGGACGACAGACTAGCCGACCTTAAAACCCATTTTATTCAACACTGACAGGCAACAGCTCAGTGTGAAGGGGGAAGAGTAGAAGAGGCCAGCAATCCTTTATGTATATCAGGCTAGATTACCACTAGACCCGCTGGGGACTTGGTTTATACCTCCGGGCCCATTATTGGAAAGGGGGATCAACAGAAGTCCAAAATGATGATAAGTCCCTCTAGTAAGGTAGTATATGCGAATTCCTTGCCTGCGTTTTACCGCTAACGTTAATATATCCTCCTAATTCTGAAAATAGGAGAGAATTCTTATATCAAGAAACCCATCCCAACTTTAACTCATACCAGACATATAGAGAAGAAGCCAGATACCCCCGTATTCAAACATATAAGCAAGATCCAGCAACATTTATGCCAGATTTGCCACAAAAAGAGTCCCAGATTAGTGTGGTAAAATGCAGCTCTAATTGATGTAATAAAAACGCAACAGCCTGATGCCGCTGTAAAAATCAATACTTGCATTTCTGTGCTGAGGATTTAGAAAACCACATTATAAATTCTCCTGGAAATCATAACTTTCAAAAATTACTTGATGGCTCAAATATACAAACCAATAGTGATTTTTTGCTTTATATGCAATATAAAATATAGTCTATTTAATATTTTAATAGATATAATTATCATTTAAACGTTTTTTTGCAGCCAAATGTTTTATTTTTTACATTTTAATATACCAGATATAATTTTGCAATCCAAGGACGCTAATAAAATACGTAATGCCTTGTGCAACTCCTGAGAGATTTAAAGGAAAAATTAGTGAATAAAATCTATGCTGAGATATGCAAATTAGAAAATAGCTTACTATATTATAAGTTAGCTGTATAAGTTTTTATAGAAAATATATTGTAATTATTTGGCTGCTTATAGATTCTTTGGCTTTTTTTACTATTTCTATTTGATTTTATAAGAGGTGAATAATGACTTTTATTGAAAAAATTGACCAAGAAATTGCTTCATTTGCATTAAAATTTAGTCAAACTACTCAAGAGCTTGAAAGCTGCTACTGGTACAAAAATGACGATTATTTTAATCAGCTACCAGATGAAGTATTTGAATTTATCAAAGAAAATCAGAAAACGTCTATTTCTGAAGCTTCATGTGAAACAATAATATCAGAAATTTATAAAGAGCTAGGTTGGGTTAAAAATGCAGGATTTCAAGAGATATCCAGCAAAAATGAATATGAAATGACTAATCCAAGGTTCCAACCTGATTTAAAGACCTCAAACAGTTTAAATTTGAGGCAGCAATATCAACAGCCATACGCATTTCCTCAATATAATCAAATAATCACACCTCAACAGTATCAACAGCCATTCAAGCCTTATGAGGATCGACAGCCACGCATAAATCCTTATGATAATACAAAAACATATTCTTCGATTCGTGAAACTGCAACATTCAAATCAGAATGAATATAACCTTTATCTTTTAAATCTGGCAAATTATTTATAATTTCTTTACCCAGCATAATTAATATCTTTATATTCTTTATTATTTGCATGAAACTAAAGCTTTTCCCAAGTGAAAATTCAATAGCAAATTTTAAAGAAAAATGTTTCATTATTTTGCTTATATTTTTCTTCTTGCCACAACTATTATGTTTAAGCACTTCGCATCTTAAAAGCATTATGTGTTATGGCTATGTATAAGAAACATTTATTCCAATTACTCCCTGCAATTTTTGGCAATTCAATTATTTTAAGTACCAAATAATACAAATTTTGTTATAATAAATGAGTTTTAGTCCAAATATAATTAAGCAAAATCTTAGATAATTACCCATTAAAAAACTGATAATTGAATAGGAAATAAAAAAGAGGCACCTCTAGTGCGATAATAGCTGATATTAATTGATAGATGTACGCCCTAATTTAAATTAGAAAATATATATTAAATAGAGTCATTATCAGTCTGCCTTCTGGTGAGGCAGTCCAGATCTTAAAGCTAACCCTATAATTTGTGGAATTTATTGCTGGAAGTTGGATAAACCTTATGCACGAGAGGTGGCTTCTTCAAAATATATTTTAGTGTCTGTCTTCAATATCTAGCCTAGCCTCTTTAATTGAGAAGGTTATTTAGTGTGTAGGATTGCCACCCTCAAGTCTGAGAAAATCTGCATTTGAAGTCTCCACAGTTATATGATTCCATAGCTAATTTTTTTAATGCAAATTGCAATTCCATGAATCAAGATCTTTCACAATTAAGGTAATGTTTAAAAATAGAGCATGAGCTTTTGCTTTATTTGTTGTATGCAATATTGCTTGGGCAGAGTCTTCAGCAAAGGAGTCTATTCATCCCTGATAGTGATCTCGTGACGTGGACGCAATCAATGATTCCTTATAGGGTTATCTCAGCCATGTTTAGGCAGCAGAATGCTCCATAAGGAATTATACACTTATTTATGGCAGGTATTTCATCCACAAATCAATGAAAAAATCCTATAAGCTCAGACCCCCACATCAAATTTCTACTTATGATGAGGCTAAGATCCCTATTCCAGGAACAAGTCGTTGGCATAAATTTTTTTATAGTTTTAACATAATGGCGAACAGCTTAGTATGAAGAAAAATAACAAATCTCCAAGAATTCAACAGACTTATAGTATTCCTTTAAAATTATCTGAATGTCTCATCTTAGATAGAGTTCATATAGGAAAGCTTAATCTTTATCGAGCATTTAAACTCAAAACGATGCCCAATTAATATTTTTGCCTCTAATATAATAAATTAAGCTTCTTTTTAAAATTTTACCATAAAATTAACCCCTATTTGGTTACTCGTCAAAGAAGGAAAGTAATTATTGAATAGAACTCAAAAAACTCTGCCAGAAATTATTCAAATAGTCCAAATTCAGCACCTTTTCCTTCAATTCTTATTGCAAAATTCAAAGTGTGGAAGTTTTATAAGTATTTTTCGTACTTATTTATCTTATAATCAAAGCATTAAGCATGATGTAGTTTCAATTATAACAAATTAATGAGAAATTTTGAAGATGAATTTCAAAAATTAACCTGATTTGTAATAATTCAATCTACGATTATTGAGAATAAATATAAATAGGCATGACATGAAGAAAACTTATATATTAAATAAGTACGGAAAACGAAATAATGCAGCGCATAATCTGAACTCCGACGTTGATTATCCTCCTAAGTTTGAAAATAGAAGAGAATTCATAGTTCAAGACAACTATCCCATCTCATCTCCATACCAGTTAATAGACAACCCTGAAGTCCCAAATCTATCATATCTACAAGCTCCAGCAACATTTATGCCTGCTTTTATGCAAGAAGAGTCCCAAATTAGTGCTGTGAAATGCAGCTCTAAAGGATGCAATATAAACGCAACATCCTGATGCCGCTGTAAAAATCAATACTTGCATTTCTGTGATGAGCATTTAGGAAACCATATTATAAATTCTCCTGGGAGTCACAACTTTCGAAAATTACTTGATGGCTCAAATATACAAACCAATAGTGATTTTTTGCTTTATATGCAATATAAAATATAAGCTATTTAATATTTTAATAGATATAATTATTATTTTAAACTTTTTTTAAGGGCAAATATTTTATTTTTACATTTTAATATGTCAGATATATTTTGGCACTCCAAGGATGCTGATAAAATGTGTAATACTTTGTGCAACTCCTGCGAGATTTAAAGGAAAAATTAGTAAATGAAGTCTATACTGAGATATGCAAATTAGAAAATAGCTTACTATACTGTAGGTGTAGCCCTTAAAATTTTTTATAGCAGAATATATTGTAATTATTTTGCTATTTAGCTGTTTATAGATTCTTTGGCTAATTTAACTATTTAATTTATAAGAGGTGAATTAATGATTTTTATTGAAAAAATTGACCAAGAAATTGCTTCATTTGAGTTCAAGTTTAATGAAACTACTCAAGAGTTTCAAAGCTGCTACTGGTATAAAAATGACGATTATTTTAATCAGCTACCATATGAAGCAGCTGAATTTATCAAAGAAAATCAGAAAACGTCTATTTCTGAGGCTTCATATGAAACAATAATATCAGAAATTTATAAAGAACTAGGTTGTGTTAAAAATACAGGATTTCCAGAGATATCAAGGCAAAATGAATATGAAGTAACTAATCCAAGGCCAGGCGATCGAGTTATCCCATTACCGCCACGTCAATATATTCAAATACCCAAGCCTCCGGTTTATCAACAGTTCAAGCCTTATGAGGATCTACAGCCAGGCCCATGCTTAAGTTCTTACTATCCTTCGAATCTAGAAACTGCAAAATTCAAATCCAAATTAATATAACCTTTTATTTTTTTAAATTTGGCGAATTATTTTAATTTGTTTATCCAAACATAATTAATGTCTTTATATTCTTTATTATTTGGATAAAGCCAAAACTTAGTGAAAAATTCAATTATTAGCCATTTTTACAGAAAAATTTATCATTCTTTTAAAACTTTATATTTTTTTTCTGGTCACTACTATTATTGAAATAGGTTAAGGCGCTTCCGATATGAAAAACCATGAATGCGTTATGACTATATATAAGAAACATTTATTCCAATTGCTCCCTGAAATTTTCGACAATTCATTTCCTTTAAGCACCAAATAATGCACCTTTTTTGTAATTGGTAAGTTTCAGTCCAAATATAATTAAGCAAAATCTTAGATAACTACCCTTATGGTTCAATAAGTGATGACTGAGTTAAAGGAAATAAATAAGAGAGACAGCGCTCTGGTGCGATAATAGCTAATATTAATTAATAGATATACACCCTAACTTAAATTAGAAAATATATATTAAATAGAGTCACTGTCAGTCTGCCTTCTTGGTGAAACAGTCCAGATCTTAAAGCTAAGGCGATATGAGATAATTGAATCAAGAGTAGCCTAGACAGAAATATTGGTATCTTTCATTTGCTAGAAATTGAATTGTTCAGCAATATTCTTAGAATAGTTAGGCAAACCTCTACAGAAAACTATGAGTTTCAATTTGGGCAACAAGAACAGTTTTCCACTTCATGTTAGATTCAAAAATACTCCTGGGATCAAGCTACTCCTATTGTCCTTTGCAGGCCCGAAAAATCCATAAGTTGCCTACTAAGACTGAAGCCTAATACGAGCAGCATAACCTTTTCCTATAATTTGTGGATGAATCTTCTGCACGAAAGATATATTAATGGCTTTTCAAAATATAGTTAGTGTCTGTTTTCAATATCTAGCCTAACCTCTTAAATTGAGAAGGTTATTTAACCTTTAGGATTGTCACCTTCAGGTCTGAGAAAATCTGCATTTGAGTCTCCACACTTATATGACTCCATAGCTGATTTTTTTAATGCAAATTGCAATTCAACAAATCAAGATCCTTCACAATTAAGGTAATGATTGAAAATTAAATTTCGTTTCATTTTTAATATTTGTTAAATTTCCAACTCTAAACATCATAGATTATATAATGAACAAAATTATTACATATAAAGCAATAAATAAATATGATTAAAGCTAAAAGCAGCTTTGAAGCATGCCAGACATAGCAACTGCTCGATAATTTTGTGAAAATCAGGACCTGTTTTTCTGTGCTGGGCGCAATTAAAGAACCCATTGATTTTTCAGGCAAGTATTGTTTGGGCCAGAGTCTGCAGAAAGGAGTATATTTACCCCTGATACTGATCTGGTGATGAGGACACAATCAATGATTCCTTATAGGACTATCTCCACCATGCTAAGGCGGCAGAATGCTCCACAATAAATTATACACTTATTTATGGAATATTTTATCAAAAAAATCGATGAGAAAATCTTATAATATCAGGCCCCACACTTAAGATGAGGCGAAGGTTCCTAGTCCAGGACCAAGTCATTGCCATCAATAGCTTTCACAATGGCAAACAGCTTAGTTTGAAGAAAAATAAAAAACCTCAGGAATTCACAAACATATAGAATTTCTGTCATATTATCCGGATGTCTCATCTTAGATAGAGCTCATACAGGAAAACTTATTCTTTTATCCTTTCCTGCCCATTAATCATTTAGTGCATTTTCAGATGCAATAAATGTCGAATTAGTACTTGTTTAACTTTACCTTATATTATAATTCTGGAGATTTGCAAAGAATAAATCTAGCTCTTTTTAATATTATAAGGCGAAATTTGAATAATTCATATCAATTTAACACCTGATTGCTATTTTATAAAATATTATACTAATAAAAAAATTTGATATCCATATAAAGTAGCACTATAATTTAATTTCATTCAAATTACTCAATAGAATTAAGGCATGAAATAAACTCAGGGTCTTCGTTAAGAATCTTAAAAGCATCTTTAAACCTTGGCCTCTCCCCATACTTATAAGCAAGCATCCGCCTTAGTAGTCTTTGAGCCCAAACCTGCTCTAAATTATCAATCTTTAGCATCAGCTCACTTTGCTTCTTTTTCTCATTAAAGCCTTTAACCGGCTGCATTGTAACCATCATCAAAAATGTAAGTCCTAGAGAATAAACATCCGACTTTTCCTTGCTAAACTTAATTTTCTCATCAAATTTCTTTGTGCGCATATAAATTTCGTGGCGTATTTTCAACTCAGGCGACATCCAGCTTTTGGTTCCCTTGAAAAAATTAAGATATTCTGCATCTTGATATGAAGCTTCAATTGTATTAAAGGTTTCCGACAAATCGAAGTCTCCCAGCTTGTATTGTCCTCCACTTGCGATAAAAATATTTTGGGGTTTTATATCACAGTGATTTATTTTCCTTTCTCGTAATTTTCTGAAAATATCAAGGAGGGCGTAAAACTTTTGGGCGAGTTCACGATTTTCATAGCGGAGACTTTTTTGGCTCAGATTCGCGATCTCATGCAGAAGAGTGGATTCACAGTATTCGAGGACTATACAAAGACTATGGTAATCTCTTTCAGAATTCTCAGAAAAATGTCCGTAATAGGTTAAGGCAAAATCCATCCCGGTTTGAGAAAATTTTTCGTAGATTTCTACTTCGTTCTCGCAGTTTTGGATGACTTCTCTGCTATCACTGGCTTCTTTGCTATCACTGGTGTTGGATTTAGCTTTTGCAACTCTACTCTATTTTAGACATTTTTATAGATAAAAAATTATCGATTTTTATATATAAAAAGAGATTTCAGATCTAGAATTATAATGAAAAATGTATTGCAAAACATAAATTTTTTTAAAGCAACAATTGTTCCAGTTTGCCTAATTTTTGCTTTTATAACCTCGATATGGACTGCTCCTCTATCAACGCTGTATATGGTTGCATCTGGATCTTTTTTGTCAATGATAAGCTGATTTATATTTGTCACCCTAAATATAGCTCTTGGTTTTTCTACTAAATTCTCCCTCTCTTTAGCCTCTTCATCAAACGGCTCTAGTCTTTCTATTTTTTCATTGATATCTAGCCGGCAATCAATTGAAGTGATTCAGTTAAAAATTCTTTTCCCACTACTATCTAAAACGCTAGTCAAATTTTGATCTGAGCGATTTTGAATTAAATCTTTATAAGTTTTCCGAAACAAATTATAAGCTGTGATTGCCACTAAATCGTTTGTCTTTTTCTTCAATGCATCGTTTTTTAAAATGCTAATGATGTCAAGATAGCATTCTCTTAATTTCCCTTGAATTAATTATTTTACATGCATAATTAATTTTCTAATAAATAATATAAAAATTATATCATATTATAAAAAATTCAATATTATTATTTTTTCACTGATGGGATATTAGCATCCAAATATCAAAATTAAACCTCTTTTCAATTCGCCAGGCATTTAATCCTAAATAGATTTCATTTTCAATATCTGAAAAATTATCATAAGCCAGCTCGATTTTTATTCTTTTAATTTCTTTTACCAACCTTGAAATTGAATCTATGCCTTTAAACATGAATTCAACAATAAAATTAAATTTAAAATTATTATTTATTTTCGTAAATTTTCGTAAATTTGCATTAATTATGCAAATAAAGCATAAATCAGAAGAAAGTTTAATAGCTCTACCGATTTTTCTAATTAAAATTGCTATGGTTTCGAAAGAGTGTCATTTAATGCAATTATTGAGATCAGCAAGTAAAGTGACACAATGCATGAAGACTTCTGGTATAGGAGCTTTTGTTGCAAAAAATGTTTGAAGATAGCGGGCATAGTAAAGATGAATTATATCATTTTCTAAAAAACTTGGATTGCTTAGAATTGATTGCTTAATTTCTTGTAATTTTTCTCATTGGATAAGGACTTTGGTATTCAGCAAAATTATAAGACTATCCGGCAAAGAATTGGCAAGTCTTTCTACTAAAATAGTTATCAATTCTTCCATCTGCTTTAATAATTTTATATTATAATTTATAGAATTGAACATGGCATTAAACTTAAATTAATTATTTATGAAATTTTATATTTATTATTCTTTATTTGAGCTGCCTTGGTTATTAAATTAACATTAGGCTGAATATGTGTACAATTTTTTATTAATTTTTACTTTTTCTTTTTGCTCTGATACCTTTTTTATAATAAATAAAAGCGTTTAAACTAGGTTCTTTATTAATTAAAATTAGTTCCTGGGTAAATAAATCCATTTTTAAATATTTTAAGCGAAGAATAAATTGTTTATTGCAACATTGAGCCTGAATATATTTTTGTTGTGGATGAGAAAATTTTCAAGTTAGATTTTTATTTAGTCTTATATAAAGCAACTCCCATAAAATTTTATTTAACTTCATTTTCTAATATTAATCAAATCAATGAAGGATGATTATAGCAAAGTATGGATTATCTAAAAATATTGTAATGCATATGAAATCTATAATGCCTGTTGATTTAAATCCTTAAATTCTACTAGATTTCTAATGTCATCACTGCAAACTAATAAATAAGTAGGCCATTGAATATTGGCTATGATCATCCTAAACTTCTTATAAATGTTAAACCATCAATCTTAGAAAAGCTTGTGCATGCCTAAAATCAATCATTCCATACATTATTCAACTTTGCGACCTTAAAATCTTTTTGATATTCTTTTTATTATAGGTGCTCATAAACTCGGGATATTGCTTTTCTAAATGAGAATTGCTTAAAGTGGATTCTAAGTGACAACTTCTTTGATAATCTCATCAGCCTTTTTATTTTGAGGCTTTTTTTATCTAATACTCACCTGAGGATCATGATTAAAGTGTTGACTAATTATTTCAGCAAAGGTATTTCCCGCTAATGGATGCTTCACCTTGTAAGAAGCGCGGCAATTTTTTTCTTTGCAATAATAATATGTATAATCTCCATATGTAGATTTTATTCGATAAGTAGCTTTATCGATTACTAATTGGGCATCTTGCTTGTACCACTTAAACTTCTTCAGTTCTTTAGCTCTATAAAGTATTTTTAGATAATATTTTTATCACTAATCTAATTCTACCAGATAAAATTTAAAAATTAATAATAATTTTGAGCGGAATAAGAATACTAATAATACAGATCATAAGCCTAATGCTACTAGAACATTTTCCTATATAATTTATACACCATATATAATATAGAAAAGCAGATATAAAATGGAAAGCCATAAATGCATGTTTGAGCTTTGTGAACAGCCTGCAAAAATAAAATGCTCTTGCAAAATTCCAGTACTTTATTTTTGTATAAACCACATTGGCCACCATCTCATTATGTTAGGTTCTCACAACTTTGAAAACCTTTCAATCAAAACCGATTTTCAACCTACCTCAAAAGTGGAAATTTTAAAATACTTTTTATTGCAAATTAAAGAGCTGGAAGGCTTAAAATCAAATCTGATAAGCCAAGTCTTTTCATCTGTTAAAGCTATATCATTTCAACTAAGCAAAGTTTTGAAGCAGTTAAATGCAGAGCTCAGATTATTTAAAGAAGAAATGATAAAAGTTATCAATGAGAAAGATATCTTCAGCTCGGAAAATTTAACAATGTCAGGGACTGATACAATCAAGCTTCTTGAAGAAAAAAATCCTTTAAAAGACATTTCATTAGAAAAACTTATAATAGAAACATTTGAGTTTGTGAAAGGCTTAAAATTGGTTAATCATGAAAATTGTGCTACAAAAGAAGAATTAGCTGAATCCCAACAAGAAAAGTTTGAGCTCTCAGCTCAAATTTCTATTTTGAACGAAAAAATAAGCGCTCTAAAGGAAGAAAACTTAAATATTTCTAATAAAATTTCGATTGCTGAAAAAGAGCTGGGAGATGTAAGAACAGAGAATGAGCACTTATCTGAAAAAATTTGCCTTATAAACAAAGAACTATCCATCTATAAAGACCAAAGTTCCCAACTTTCGAGCCAAGTTTCCAGTATTTCATTAGAGCTTAATAAGTCAAATTTAGAAAAGTCAAATCTTTCTCACCAAAATTCCCTTATTACACAAGAGCTCAATAATTTCAAAACCGAAAATTCAAGACTTTCAAATCAATTCAATCTTACTACTCAAGAACTTAATAACTGCAAGGCTGAAAATTCAAGGCTAACCCAAGAGTTAAATAACTGTAGATCAGAAATAACGAGACTAAATCAATGCCGTGATATGGGTCCTCCTGGAGGTTGGCATCATCCTCCTCCACCCCCGGGTCACCACCCACATCATCATAAAAAATAATAATATTTTAAGTAGACTAATTAATTTAATAATTTAAGTATAAAGATCAGCTTAATACCTATAATAGCATTAATATTTTATGAAATGTATAAAAAACTTTCCACTGATATATGAAGCTTATAATTTATGAAAAAAGATATTCATTTTTGGCTAAAAATTATTTGAAATTCAGTTATGCCATATCAATTTCACAAATTTTTTATAGATTTAGCTCTAAAACTGCTCAATTCCTACAAATTTAAGATAAAAGTTTAGTGATTTTTATTTATTAAGATTTTAACTATATACGATATTCAGCTTGCACAAGTTTCCTTTACTGCCATCATAATAAATTAATTTTATTACCATTTAATCAGACGAATTAAGGCACAAAATAAACTCAGGATCCTCTTCAAGCATTTCAAACGCCTCTTCAAATCTTGGCCTCTCCTCATCAAGATAAGCAAGCATTCTTCTCAGCAATCTCTTGGCCCAATCCATTTGTAAATTTTCAATAATTTGTCTGAGCTCATCTTGATGTGCATGCTCATTAAACCCTCCAACTGGTCTAAGCGTAATCACCATAAGAAAAACGAGTCCAAGCGAATATACATCTGACCTCTCCTTGCTAAACTTTCTTTTGTCACAGGGGTTTCCGTTTACTTCCCAGCTTCTATATATCTCTTTCAGCTCTGGTGCCATATAATTTACAGTTCCCCCCAGAAATTCTCTGAGCTTTGTGCCTAGGTTTGATGCGTCACTTGTTTTAAAGGTTTCTGATAAATCAAAATCTCCGAGCTTAAGTCGCCCATCACTTGTGATAAAAATATTTTGGGGCTTTATATCACAATGATTGACTTTTTCTTTTCGTAATTTTCTGAATAAATCAAGGAGAGTATAGATAATTTGAGCGATTTCTCGATTTTGGTAAGTTCGGTCCTGCATTTTTAATCTTACTATTTCGTCAAAGAGGGTGCTATCACAGTATTCCAGAACGAGATTCAGTTTATACTGAACTTGCGTATTCTTTTTCTTTGTTGAAAGAAAGTGGCCATAATATTTTAAGGTAAAGTCTGTATTTTTCATTGCTAATTTTTCATAGATATCTTTTTCGTTATACCCATTCTGCAAGTTTTCCCTGACGTCGCTAATAAAACTTTTTACGACTACGATTTCACCTGTATCTATAATTTTTGACTTATAAACTGCCAAGCGGTATGATCTCTTTTTAACACTTGCTAAGTATTGGCTATTGGAATATTGATTATCCAATTGACTTTTCGTAGTCACTCGATAAATGCTACTTGGGTCCTTGTCGTATAGATCAATCTTTCCTATTATCGGCTCAAAATTTTCTATTTTTTCATTTATATCGTGTCTGCAATTAATTGAACTCATCCAATTAGAAATCCTTTTTTCATCGCCATCTAAAGCATTCATAAAATTTTGGCTTAAATTGCCCCTAATTAATCCACTATAAGTTTTTAGAAACCAAGCATAAACTTTAACAGCAACTAAGTCATTAATTTTTTGCTTTATTGTACTCTCAGCTAAAATGCTATCAACATTATTATAGCATTCTCTCAGAGTTCAAACATTAAAATCTGGCCTTTTCTGGACTATCCAGGATTTTATCCCCAAGTAAATATCATTTTCGATATCTCTAAGATCATCTATTGCAAGCTCAGTTTTAGCTCTCTTGATTTCTTTTACCAGTTTCGAGATTAATTCTATTCCTAGAGAAAGCTTAATAGAATTGCCTATTTTCCGGGTAATTATTGTGATGCAGTTTTCTAGGCTATAATCTCTGATACATTTTTTGAGATCAATAAGCAAAGTGATACCATGCATGTATGCTTCTGGTATAGGATCATCTGTAGCAAAAAGTGTTTGAAGATAGCGAGCATAATAAAGATGAATTATATCGTCATTTGATAAGTCTCTATTGCTTACAATTGCTTGCTTTATTGCTTGCAATGTTTCTCATTGGATAAGATTTCTATGATCAAGTAAAATATCTATGTCGCCTAAAGAGTATTTAGAAAGCTTTTTCGATAAAATTATAATCAATTCTTCCATTCTTTAAAATATATTTATAGAATTAAGATGGTTTTATCTTTATTGCATAATTACTAATTATCAAAAAAAATATATATAAATGGAGATGATGTCTGACTCATCCTCTTGTGTTACAGCTACCCATGTTTTTAGGAGCTAGGAATTGGTCAAGAAACATCTTATGTCCTGCAGCGAGGGACTTAAGCAAAAATTTGCTGGCTTGTGAGCTGATTCAATGGACACAGCTACTCACAATTCTATTTGCCACAGCAGAGTGAGTTGCCTGCTCAAGCTGCTATGATGGTCTGCCTGGCGGAAGTGGTTAAACTTTTCTCCAAGGATGATCTGAGAAAAGGGAAGGCAAGCTAAAATAATGGTTAGTCTCTACGTTTCAAAAGCTCTAAAGAGGGACTATACCGGCCAAGGGTAATAGGCAGGGAGGAGTAACTAGCAGCTAAAGTAATCAAGTTAGAAATGGTGCGCCCAGCGAGGGTTTTAACCCAATAGGGTAATATCGCTACAGAAGCCAAGGGTTTTTGGCCTGGACTTGATGTTACCAGAGGTGAAAGTCGCCAAATTCGGCTGTGCTGCCAGGTGACTAGAGTTGTATAGAATGCCACCATTGAATAGCGGGGACTATACACCCTCATCTAATAATCTAATCTAATCTTAATCCTCAAAAAATATAAATACGAGGTATTCTTTATGATTAAAGATAATTTCATAGACTAATTTTGCAATAATTAGGGTGTATTATTTTTCTACTGAGAATTGAATTTTTTACTTTATTCAATTCTCAAAATGTATATAATAGGTTAGATATTAAGCTTTTTTAGAACTTATGCATTAGTTTACAATATTTTAGTTTAGATTTAAAAATATTGATATTTCTTCAGTATTTTTATTTAAGTCACTAATTTCTCATAAAAATTTTTAAATAAAATTTGATCTTTCCCTATTTCTGTCATTCACAAATTCTCTATCCTGCTCGATCATTTCCAGCAATCTTCCAAATCTTGGCCGATAGCGGTAGTCATAAGTTAGCATTTCTCTAATTAAATTTGAGAGCCAAGGGATTTCAATCTGTCTGATTTGTTCTTCCCTTTTTTGGATGAACAACTCTTTATTCATTCTATGAATTGAAATTACTTCAAGGGTTGACATTTCTAAGATTACAAGACCTAACGAGTAAGCATCATTCAGCTCAAGACTATGCTCATGCATTTCTTGATTTTCGGGGCAGTTGAATTTTTCTGGAGATGAGTAATTTAGCGTTCCTTTATTAGAGTGTGGGCCTATCCCAGCCATCTCACTATTTCTTTCAGAAACCAGTTGTTTCAAGAAAATTTGAGAATTTAAGCAGCTGCAAAATTAAGTTTATTTATTTTATTTTTTTTAGAAACCACTGAGATATTGAAATCAATAAGCTTAAATTCATTATCATAGCCTATCATAATATTTTCAGGCTTAATGTCTCTATGATATATTTGCTTCTTTTTTAATTCAGAAAGTCCCTTAATGAACGAATATGCGAAATGGGCGAGATCAGCCCTAGAGAACTGCTGTCCATTAGCTATTAATTCACTTACTTCCCATCGAAAAATCCTATTTTTTGCCAAAAAAACCCACCTTCATGAGCGAAAAAAAATTGATATATAACTATAATTATTTTAATGAATTCTCAAGCTATTTCTGTTTAATTTTAAGCAATTAAAGCATTAATTTTGCAAATTATTAAATTACTTTTTACTTCTCGATTTTTACAAATTGGGAATTTTTAAATTAAAAAAAAAAATTCACTAATGGGGAGTCAGTTCTTTTTTGCATAGTTCCATTACAATAAAATGATTCTCGCCGTCTTCAAAATTGCTAAAATGCTGCAAAAAAAAGGGACCCTATTTCTGCTAGCATTTGGCCTATTTGAATTTCATTTCTATATTGATTTAGAACATCATTATCACTTCCATTATATTCTTTGACACATATAGGGTTTAGGTTTAAAAAGTTGTATCCTTCTCATACTGTAATATGCTTGTGTATTTTACTGATTGGAGACCTATCTAATTCAAACTGTCTCCCCCTTTAAATTGGAACAAAATATCGGTAAAATTTCCACTTTTTTGGTAAATTAACTCCTCTTTAAATTGGAACAAAATTTAATTTTATAATAAAAATTATGTATAATTTTTATCTAAAAAGTTTTGATATAAGTTTAATGTTTTTTTCTTAACTAAAATTAAAAAATTTAGTTATATCTTGCTCTTTTTTAAGGAAAAAAAAGTATAAAGAGCATCTTATTTAAATAAATTTATTATCCTTAATGCTAAATTTAAAAAAAAAAATAATTTTTTTTTTTAAAAATTTTCAAAAAAATTTTTGTTTTTTTTGATAAAAATGATATTTTTTATTTGGATAGTTTTGATATAAATTCAATAGGAATTCTTTATAAATTTAAAAATTTACTTATTTCTTGCTTTATTTTAAAGAATAGAGTATAAATAACATCTAAAATTAGCACTTTGATCGATAAATTTTCTAAATTTTTTATTTTTTAATTTTTTTTTATCAATAAAAATAATAATTTTTGTGTAAATAATTTTGATACCAATTAATAGTGGCGTATTAACTAATAATGAAAATTTAGTTATATCATTTTTTTTAAAGGATAAAGAGTAAATAGCATTTTATTAAACAAATTTATAGATCTAATTCGATAAGTTTTTTAAAAATTTTTTTTAAAATTTTTTTTTAAAAAAAAAAATTAACCCCCTTTAAATTGGAACAAAATTTTTAGTTCCAATTTAAAGGGGGGGAGTGAGATCTGTAACTGATGCAATTATTTTAAAAAATAGGTGAAAAGTCTGAGGAAGGAATGGAGTTTTTGAAAGGAAGCTCAATATTGGGAAGATTTAATAATCTTAAACTCAAAATATTGCTTGATTCTATTGCAAATCCTTTACAAAATCGAATAACTTCTTCTTCTATTTAGGATATAAATCATTAATGGGATATAAGAGTATAGCACAAGCCTCATTTTATATCCCTGAGGACAAGTGCTTTTAGATAAAAAATTTTGAATTTAAATTAAGGAAAAATCTGAAAAGTCAATTTTCAAATGACAAATAGGACATATATAACGACATTTTTAAATTGATATTTGACTTTTTGGAATTTCAAAATAATCTTTTCTTTGAAGGGTATTTTCCTTTAAAATCTATCGGGGGGCACGCACTATATCAGAATATTCTCAATAAGACTTTTATCACAAGTTACTGCATTTTCCTCTCTTAGCCGTCTACGAGCTTTTGCAATCCATGATTGATCAGAACTATATAAATCGAAGTTTCATGCTTCTTTTACTGTTTTTATAACAAAATAGCTTTTCATGAGGTCTTCTTCAGTTTTCACAAATTCTTGAATTTCAAGATCTATATACTCGCATCATCGCGTTTGTCCTGAAATAGGGATTTCAAAGTCAACTTCAATTTTTTTAAAGATATTTAGAGATTCAAAGGTCTTTTCAATGCTTTCATAAGACAAGAAGGTCTCATTTATGGAATTAATGATGCTTTTTAGAAAAGGCTCAAAATTCACATCACCTATATTTATTTTGCTGCATAGAGTTTTCATAATTTTGATTGTCTTTAGGTATTCAGGTATAAGAGTATATTCAGACTCTAGATTTATAAAATTTATTGATTGGATGAATTTTACGTAGTAAAAGGCTACTGCATAGAGGAATAAATCAGGAGCTGAAGTTGCGAGATTTTGGACACTTTGCTTGCTTTCTTTTAGGATGTTTAATGGGATTGTCCAAGAGCCAGATTCTAATAATTGACTGATTTCAATAAGAAGTCTTTCCCGATCTAAGCGATTTAAAAGGCCTAAAATACAGTTTTCAAGGGTTGGTTCCATTTAATTAAAAAGATGTAGAAAACGCATTGATTTTAAATTACCCAATGGTAACACAATGCTGTGTCACTTGTTTCCTGAAACTTCTGAAGACATTTATTTTTATTTTTTAATTATTTAAGCCTGATACCCAGTCTTTCTTATACCCTTCTTTGCATTTCATGAATTCTTCATTACTTTTTATAAAGTTTAATAACCACTCAAATCTTGGGCGATTCTTATAATTTTCTTCAAGCATTTTATCAAGTAGTTCCTTAAACCATGAAGTTTGAGGTCTAGAATTGGCTATATAAATTTTTATACGCTGATTAAAGCTTTCAACATCTTCCCTTTCATTCGACAATAGCTCAGATTTAGCCATTTGTAATATGACAAGCCCCAAAGAATAAACATCTGCACGCTCTCGGCTATATTTAACAGACTCCTTATATTGTAAGCCCCGATAAATTTCAGCTGCTGCATCTGAAGGCGTTCCTTTGCATGGAAGTTCTAATGTATGGCTGTCGCTTGGTTCATCAATATTGTCTGATATATTGAAGTCTATAAGTTTGAATTCATTAGTCTGACTGATAACAATATTCGCAGGTTTAATGTCTCTATGATAAATTTTATTCTTTTTTTTCAAATCGCTTACTCCTCCCTCTATCCCCCTCCATAAGCGAACAAAAAAATTTTAATAGTTTTTTTTTTTTAAAAATTTAAAAAATCAAATTCAAAATAAATATCAATTTAATTAATAAAATGTATGCTATAAAATGCAAGCTGTTTAAATTATAATAAAATTAACTTGAGATTCGTTATAATAATTATCACTTATATATATTTTTTTTCATAAATTTTTCTTGATCACAGAGAAGGGAGTTAAAGCTTCAATAAATAAGTATGCAAAGTAAGCTAAATCATTATCAGAAAAGTGCACATTGTTAGGTATCAATTTAGAAAGATCGCACTTGCAAAGCTCTATTATAATAAAGTGTTGTTGTTTGTAGTCAAAAGTTCCAAAATATTTCAAATAAATAGTTGCTCGTGTGCTGGACAATTTTTCATAGCACTCTTTTTCCTTTTGATATAGCTCATGAACCTTTATGGATCGACCTCATTGAAAATGCAGCCCTCTAATGGACTTCACATCTTCACTATTAGAGAAATATTTAGATTATAATAAAAATTCCCTACTTATATAAATTGTTTTTAATAATTTTAAAAATATATAGGAATTGCCCAAGGATGGCCCTATCTTGCGCCATCCTCGGGCAATTGAAAAAATGGCCCCACACCGGGAATTGAACCCACGTGTGGGGCCATTTTTGGTGCGTGGAAGTCGATGTTCTACACACACCGAAAATGGCCCCACAAATGGGTTCAATTCCCGGTGTGGGGCCATTTTTGATATGCCCGATGATGGCGCAAGATAGCGCTATCCTCGGGGGATTAGTATATCTTATAATACCATAAAGATCGAGAAAATAAACCAAAGCATATTTTAAAATTAAAACGGCTCTTCTCTCTTTATGCTTGAAAAGTGGTATTTCGCGGCAAAATGGCTTTGGCCCAATTTGGTTATTCTAAAAGTGACTATTCAAAAATGGTTGGCAAGCGTAGCCAAGTTAACAAGTAAATTCATCAATTTTTTAAATGGGGGCTCAATATAAAAATTAATTTTTAATTAAGACCTATTTTTTTCTGTTCATTTTTTGGATATATGTCCGAACAAGCAAAGAAAATAAAATTCTAAGTCCTTAATCAATATAAAAAGGGTATTCTTTTTTAAGAAAATAAATTTTAGGTTGAAGAATTTGCTAAATTACCGCTAAAGGGTACTGAGAAACGCTAAATAATTAGCACAGTAACTCTTTTTGTGGTTAAATTGTCTAAAAAACGTAAAAATACTGTTAGAGTTTAGCTAAAATTGCCCCAAAAATAGCTAACTCCCCCCCCATCCTTGATCGAACGATTGACTGTAAAAATTCCTAAAAATTGGGGAAATTAACCCCCATCCTTGATCGAACGATTTTAATATCATGCAAATTTTTATATATATAAAAATATATTAGTTATCAAAAACTTGGAAGATGTACCTAATGAAGTTGTTTTCAGAGCTTTGGGACGACAGAAAGCTGCGAAATCAACTATCCGAAGTGATTTAGCCATCAACCTAGGCTTGAAAACTCAATAATCTAAAAAATAGAGATTCTTTAAAATTTAAAAAAAAAAATTAATTCAGTAAGGAACAAATTAAAATTTATACAGTTTTAAAAGGGTAACTAATAAATCAAAATATTAAAAATTGATATTTTATGAAATTAATTCAATTTTTTGCTGTAAAAATAATTATTAAATACTCTTAACCCTCTTATTTAAAAGTAAATAAACAAAATATACATATATATTTTTTATTTTATATATAAATTTTTTTTCCCGAAAAATTTTTTTTTAACCCCCCATCCTTGATCGAACGATGGCGAGTCGTTCGATCAAGGATGGGGGGGGGAGTAAGTTTCTTTTTTTGAAAAAAATGTATATAGATTTATCTCGAAGAGCTCTTTAAACAACGAAAATTTAAAAGTAATTTGCAAAGTTTCTTAAAACTAATTTTTATTTATTAAAGATGGCTTTTCCTATATATAGATTCATAAAAGATTAGAGGAGTGTTAGGTGACGAAGTGTAGAAGCAATCTGCGATGGAAATCAGTTGCTGGAAATGGATAACTTGTAACTCTTAAGATTTTCTCTTATTTTGAGACGCTTCATGGTATTGGGTTTTCCTTGTCAAGCTTTTGAATTTATTGAATTTTAAAAAATGGCATTTTCTATAATTTGATTTAAGGGATCATCATAACTAGAAATTCAAAAATTAATTTTTATATTAAATAATTGTTCGTTTACTTGTGTAAGCTTAGTTTACCTTATCAACTATTTTTGAAAAGTCACTTTTAGGACTACCAAATTGGGTCAAAGCCATTTTGCTTCGAAATACAACTTATGAAGAGAGAAGAATTGTAAAAATATGACTTGATTTATTTCGCTGAGCAAAATAGTATTATTAAATATATTTTTAAATTTATTAAACAATTATATAAAACTATTTTGAACTCGTTTAAAACTAGGGAATTTATATTATAATCTGAATCATGAAGATTTAAGTCTATTAGAGTGGCTGCATTTTAAATGGGGTCTATCCATAAAGGCTCATGAGCTATATTGATTTAAAATGATATCAGAATTTCCTTCTTTGAAGATTTTGATGCAAATATGATTTTCATTAAGCAAGCATTTATACTCAAAAATAGATATACCTTCGTTTGATCAAAGTTTTAATATAGGGCTTACTATTTCAATTTGGCTGTTATCACCAATTCAATGATCTTCGAAAATCGGGCTAAATTCAGAAGAAAGAAAGATATCTTTTTTAGGAAGGCTAAGATTTTGAATCTCTAGGAGTTCTAAACTCTTAATATTGCTTGAATCCATTTCAAATTTTTCACAAAATCGGGTGATATCATCTTCAATTTCAGGATAATACTTATTTGTAAAGGAATTTAATTTGTTGAGTATGCTTTTGACCAAAATTTTATCACAAGTTTCTATACTTTCCTCTTCTAGCCAGCTGCGGGCCTTTTCGATTCATGATCCTTCAGAATAAAATAAATCAAAACCCCAGCCTTCCTTTATTGTCTTTACAGTAAAATAGCTTTTTATTAAGTCTTCTTCGCCTCCTACATATTCCTGTATTCCAAGATCAATAAACTCAAATTGCTCTTTTTGTGCTAAAACTTGGGGATCAAATTGTTTTTCAATTTCTTTTAAAATATTTAGAAATGCAAAGGTCTTTTCGATAGTTTCATAAGAGAATAAAACCTCTTTTATGCTATCAATGATAAGTTTAAGCCAAGGCTCAAAGTTTACTTCTTTTAAATGATTTTCTCCATTACATAAATTTTTCATAATTCCAATTAATTTGAGGTATTGAGGAATGAGAGTTCACTCATCTGCCAAATTTGTGACTTCAATTAATTGTATGAATTTGGCGTAATAAAGTGCTGCTGCATTAAAGAATAAACTAGGTGCTGAAGTTGCAAGATCCTGAACATTTGGCTTTATTTCCTTTAAGATACCTAATGGCATAATCGAACAGCCAGATTTCAATAACTGGCTAATCCCAGGTAGTCTTTCGTCAGCTAAATTCCTCAAATTTATCAAAATGTTTGAAATGAAGTTTTCGAGGGTTGCCTCCATTTAAAGTCTAGAAGATTTTATTAGTTAAAATTATGCTGGATTTATTTAACTCATGATTATTAGCAACTGGAATAATAACAAAATTTACAATTTTTTTATATATTTTGCACTCTAAAAGTAGCACTGAAATATCCTCTGGGGTATTTTTAGCTCTACTCTTAGGTTGCTTTTATAGCTAGATATGCATATTAATTAATTTTAAAATCAAATATGATTAAGAAGATATAGCTATTAAAATTGCTGATTTTATTTCTTTATAAATACAAAATTTATAAGATTGAAAGAGATTAATCTCTCTTAAACTACCTCTCTCACTCAAAATTGATTTTATTGCACTAGTTTTATATGTGTACTTCTACTTGAAATGGAGCAATGAGAAGTTTTTATAACCTAGAAAAAAATATTAGCTGCAAAAATGGTAACTAGACTGGTTAGAACTACCTAATTTTACTCCCCAGATGTTTTTATAATCAGCTGACAAAAGGAAAAGAAAAAATTTCACAAAATAAAACAGTAATAGCTAATTTATATAGACATAATCGAAATTTGCCGATTATTTCTGATAAATGGAATGCAAGTAGAATACAATTAATTTGAATAGGTAAAAATTTCATATTTTTTCTATCAAATTTTTGATAAAAATCCCCTTTAAAATTGGAGCAGATTTTTTCCTATTAAAACGTGAGGAGTGAGTATTTGCAAGACTTAAGGGCTCTATATATCACTGGAATAAGAAGAGATGCCAGTTATTAGGCCATTTAGAGTAATACTAAGACCGAAAAAACTCTTTGCAGATAAATACTCTCTGCTAAATTTAATTAAGTTATAGATTGCAGTTCAAATTAATATCAACTAATACACTTATGTGAGTAAGCTTTAAAATCTGTTAGAATTAAAATATTTTCAAAGTTTATTAGAAATAATTCCGTTAAAAGTCTTTAACTCCCTTTCCCTCTTTGAGCAAGCAAATAGTTAGAAAAATCCGACTATTTAAGCAAAAGCTTCAATTACCTAAAAATATTATTAAGCGTTTAAAATTAGTGATATTTATTTACAATCTTTGAAATATTTAGATGTCTGCAAAATATGAAACCCATTTAAAATGGTTACATTTTCAATGATAAAAGTTCATACTGAACTATGAACTATATTAATTATTTATAAAAACATTTTATATCAACAACAAAAATTTTTCTTCGCTCTTAAAGGGACTAATTTTGGTTTTCCAATGGTTTGCAAGCCCTTTCAGAAGATTAATATAAATTTCATCAAAAATAAATTTTCAAATAATTTTAATTGTCTGTTACTTAAATTTTAATAGAATTTTGAATAACTCTGAATACTCAGAAACTCCATGGCAACGTATAAATTACAGATTTTTCAATGCGATTTGCAATTAACCATTAATTTTACCCAATATAGCCTGTGCCTCCTTTTGACTCGGGCTATACCGCCATCTCCTAAAATCGGAAGGAGAGTTAGTTTTACCAAAAAATGTTGGTAGAACACCTTCTAGCGTCAGGAGACATCGGGATAACCCAAGTCAAAAGGATGCTAAGTCTATATGAGCAAGCCTAATACCGTAAGTCAAGCACTTGGTGAGATCGAAAAAGCTTACGCGACTATTTTGTCAAAGCTCCCATTAACCAATGAGGGTACTGAATCCACCCCAAAGCGAGCTGCCAAAGCTTTAGTTGAGCTAACCCAAGGCTATTTTACAACGCCTTGCGAAAAAATCGGAGAAGGCATTTTCCCACATGACGGTTCAGGAGTTGTCCACGTTAAAGGACTGGAGATTTGCTCTCTCTGTGAGCATCATCTACTGCCTTTTATAGGAAATTGCTCTATCACGTAAGTTTTATTATAGGTACATCCCTGATAAAAAGATGCTCGGTCTCAGCAAACTCAAAAGAATCTCTGATATCTTCGCACGGCGTCTTCAGGTCCAGGAAAGACTCACAGAGCAAATTGCTGATGCCATTGAAAAAGCGATCCAGCCAAAGGGAGTGCTTGTCGTCATAAGAAGCGTACATTTGTGTATGAAAATGAGAGGAGTTTGTGAAAAGGATCCGGAAACTTGTACGGTGGTGAGAAAAGGCGAATTCGCGAACAATCAATTACTCACTATGCAATACATGGCTGAAAGCCAGCATACTCCGAAACTTTAAAGATATTTAAACTTTAGCTCTATTCACAAATTTTGCATATTTTCTTAGACTTGTTGCATAAATATCAGCCACAATCTTTTTAAATTAATCATCACAATGAAAATCAGATATCAAGATAATAAATTTCTGGGAAAAAAGAGAGATTTATTGAAAGTCTTATGATAGGAATTTTTGCGTATAGAGAAATCTGATATTTTAGAGGATTAAATAGTGCCATAAGCACATCTAAATATTTTCTTTTTTAAAATTTAGCTTAGCGTCTTAGAAAAAGCAAAGGGCTTGAAAAAATTGTATGGATGAATTATAAAAATGAAGAGTATTTGAAATCAAGTTTGGGCTGACGTTATAAATAAGCATATTCAAATAAAATCAACGAATTAATATATAAGATTGGAAAGTCCATAATTTTAATATAGCTTTGCTATCTAATATTGCTATACATAAACTATTCATTGAGCTCCTGGACCGATTTATAAATATTTAAATGCTTAAGGTGCATATTCTATTTAAAAGAAATTGTATTTTTATAAAGAATTATTTCTAATTACAATAAATAAAACATATCCTATGGTATTTTTATCCTATTTTATATTTAAGTAGGATAAGGATTAACCACTCTAAAATGTTTTATTCATTGTAATTAGATATATTATACAAGATTGATGTCGATATTTCATTAACAGAACAAAATAACGATGACCCCCCCTCAATCTTCATGCCTATTGCAACAAAAATGCAATTTTTAATATAAAATCTTATATAAAAAAAATAATAATTTTCATGTCTCTTGCAACAAATATATACATTAAAATGGTGAAACGTGTCAATCTGCCCTCTTGGCGCAGCAGTCCAGACCTTATGGCTACGGCGAACTGGGACGGACTCCGAGCCGAGATTCAGACAGAGGCTCAAGAAGTGTGTATCCGGGTAGGTTTTGGTGGTTTCCTGTAATTGGAAATGGAGGTGCTCAGCAACGTCCTTGGATCCGAGGACCCATGGGCATTCCTCTAACGAGAAACTGGGGGTTTCAGCCCAGGACACAGGGAACAGTCTTTTTTCCTGTAGCTGTCGAAGAAAGGCACTTTGACACTCAATAGAATCCAAGAGCTGATCCTTGGAATCAAGCTACTCCAATCGCCCGTAGAATGGCCTCAGAAATCCATAAGCCGCCCACTCAAGACTGAACTCCCAAGGCAAGGAGGAGACAGAAGGTACGGGAAGGCACTCGTAAGAGGGATAGATCCTCTGGACTGGAGTCGAAAAGCAGTAGAACCTTCCGTACGGGAGGTATTTAATGACTGCGTCATCAATATGGCTAGCGCCTGTCTGTAATAATCTTAATCCTAATCCAATGCAACAAATTTTCGATGTGCATCTTAAATTTTTCTGTACTTTTTAGCTAGATAAGTTTAATAAAATGCCGAGCCTAGCAATAGCCGTCCAAATCTCGATGAGAAGGTCATTACACCTACAGTAGCGCTGTTTTTATGGTTTTTTTTGAGAAACTCACCTAGAGAAAAATGCATTAATTTTTTTATAAAAATTTTGTGTTGCAGTAGGCATGAAGATTTTTTCGAAAAATTTTTGTTGCAGTAGACATGAAGATTGAGGGGGGGGTCATCGTTATATAATTACCAAGATTAATTATTTTACCTTTAATTTAAAATAAATTAGTGAACATAATTTAAGTTAATACTAAATCAGAGACAATGACTAGAGGCACTATTAGCTGGAATGCAAATATAAAGTTTAACAAGCATGAAGACTTTAATAAATCGAGCTATATGCTACATTAAAATTTATTAAATAATAAAAAAATGACGATCATCTTGAGACTATAAGCTAATATTTTTTACCCCCCTTTAAATATAAAACAAATATCAGTAAAATTAGTTTGACCCTAATTTAATGGAAAATTGCGATCAGAATGCGATTTAAGCAATTATTCACGCTAAATCGATTAAGTTTTTTAATTATTCATTCATAAAAATAAATTAAAATTCAAACATTGTGCTCAATTTATATATTTTTAAAAATTTTTAAAAAAGAGAAATTTAATTATAAATCCTTTTATAAAAAATATTAACCCCAATTAATTGGGAAAGGATTTTTTGTTCCAATTTAAATGGGGAAGTTAGCTTTCAAAGAAATTTTCTTATGGTATATTTTATCAATATCAATCAAATTAATGAAAATTCATGAAGAAATCTTCTTGATAAAAATTAATCAGAATATAAAATAGCAGAATGAGCAAATTTATCAGCTAAAATTTGCTGTAGCAATTTTAAAGCTACAGCAAATTTTCATTTACTTTGAAAAAGTCATTTATAAAACTCAAAAAACTCTCCAGCTTTGTTCCTTATATTTATTATGGCTAAATTGCATGATTGCGATCCTATAAATGATACAAGAGATAGATGAATAAATTTAAGTTTAAATATCAAGAGAAATCATGATAATAATGACTCAGAATTTTCATTAATTATCCGAATATAAAACTCTGCTTATTTATCATCAGAATTTGAATTATTTTCATGCGGTTATTAAGTTAATTCGACTCTCACTCATTTATTTCTGTGCAAGATGATATTAAGCTATTAAGTTATTTTCCTTTTCAAACCTATTGCCTTGCGTCCCTTTCCATATCTAAAATCGCATTTACTGACCATTGCAACTTTTCTTATTAAATTGTTTAATAGCTTATAAAATTCGATTTCCTGCAATCAATCTTTTCTCATGCTATATAATTTAAATTGAATGGATTTTTACTTGACCGCAATTTTCTCCGATATCTTAATAAAAATAAATGCCAAAATTCAATATTTCTCCCCAAGAAGACGTTCAATTCCTTGAAAACCGTGAATTAATCACTGTTTACCCTGAACTCAATTCTAAAATCTTGGCATTCTTCGGGAGCTTTTTTAGGGCTAAATATGATCAAAAAATATCACTTAAAAAGCAAATTATCATAGAGGCAACAGTTAGCATAATTATAGCAGTTCAGTCGGTCTCGATTATTTGATATGCATTAATGCCTATCAGCAATTGGGAGAGCTATTCGGTTTTTTGAGAGGTCATGGGCTATACCAATTTGGAGAGTATTTGTGACGCGTTTAATATTTTGGATAAGTGCTTCTATGCAGTGATAATAAATATTTCATTTTGTGCGCTGTCAGTCTTTTCTGCTGGAATTTTAAATTTTTATGGAAGAAGTCTGCCAGAAAGTGTCATGGCTATATCAAGGAAAGTATTTTTTATGCTTACTACAGTGCTTTATATTCCGTTTTTGCTAGTCCTGCTTGATACTTTTACAGAATCATCGCATTTAAATTAAATTAAAAGTCTTACCTTCTTCCAGATTTGATGGCTCTGCATAATTCGACTAATGCCAATCTAATTCTACGCGGATTTTTAGTCGCTATTTCGAATAGTAGTCTTCTCTAGGAGCAAGGGCTCTCAATATAATTCTCAAGAGTATCAATGGGTAAGTGAGACGCTCTGTCAGAAGGTCATCGGGTGACGGCCACCTTTGGGAGAGGTGACACCTAGGAAAAAGGAACCACACCTTCCGGACCGGAAAGAAAAAAGCTGTGGCCCAAAAACCACTTGGATAACTAATACTTTTCCATGGAGCCATGACCAGCTGATTCCCAAGGCCACCCTTCAAAGTGACTTTTGCGATTAGGGCAGAGTTATCTCTTCAAGAGCATATTAGTCGCAACCGCCATATTAATTATTCACATTTAAAGGAATCAGCAGGATCTACCAGCGAAAATAGTGGAACAAGTGCAGACTTTGATAGTCTCGGGGTCGCATTGAGTATTTTTTTTATAGTGATTTTTGTGTTTTTAAATGTAATTTCCGAGTTTTTTACTGCAGATTTATCCCATATGCATGTAGAAATTAATTTAAAAGCTAGATCACATTCTTCATTAGATTTGCTGATTTGGTTGTTTTATGCCGCTGAGTGCGTTATTTATTATATTGGGAGCAGAGACTATGCAGTTGGGAGCCAAATTGGAATTTTATCCTTAGCTGTTCTTTTGTGCTGGATGCTCTTGGCAGATTTCGCTTATTTTAATTCTACTGCTAGTGCAATACAACTATGCAAGCTGGTATCACTCGTGGTAAGCTTGCTTTCTTTTTTACTAGCAGCTGCAATTGATGACAGCTTAATAACCGTCCTTGGGTATCTAGTTATTCAGCCTTTTATTTTGATAAACACTTTTCGAAAAGTCAAGAATCAAGGTCCTTTGAAAAAGACTGAACTCAAAACAATCAATGACTTCGAATTAAGCATAAGGAGCTTAATGATAGACCCAAAACTCGAAAATAAAGAAAGGATCATAGACTTGTTTAACCGGTACTTTAAATGCAAATCTTCACAAAGAAATAAGCTGGCCTATATATGGGAGATTAATTATTGCCTTCATGGATTAGATGACGAGAGGCTGGCAAGGATTAAATTATCTAGGCTCAATAGTGTAGCGCAATCCTTAGAAGGCGCAATTCAAGAGTGAAAAATTAGTGAACAGCTGAAGAAAAATATCCAAGAAAGTCCTCAGGATATACAGTATATCCAATATGTGCTAGACATAGAAAAGACAAAAAACTATGATATTGATTTGTGTGTCGGACTTGTAAATTTATTGACAGAGTTTTCTAGGGAATCCCCAGATGTTAAAAAGCTAATCACTTTTATATCATCTGTCTCTGATCTTGCTGCCAAATCAAAAAGCTCATATGAGAAAATTAAGATTAAGATTAAGATTACGCTGGGTATTTAAGGTCCCTACTACGTCCGAGGTCGCATGCCACGGTTTCCCGTGTGGTGGCAGAGCGTTCACCAAGCCCGGGCCGAAACCCCGGTTTCTCGGTAGAGGTATTGTCAAGGGCCGTCTCATACCGGCTTTGCTGACCACCTCCATTTCCAACTTGGATCGTCGCCTAAGTTTACGCCAACTCCGCTTCGTCGTCCCGCCAGATCTGCCCATTGAAGGGCACCTTTTCAACTGGAGAGACCCCCGTTTTGGTGTCTAACTCGCCTCCCCTCTTTCCGGTCATCCCGAGAAAGAACTCAACAGCTTTCGCCATTCGGGGCGAGCCACTAAAGCAGCTTAGGCAGGTAAGTCGCCCTGCCTCATTTCGGGCACTCACTGGGCTGAGCGCTGCTGGCAAAAAGAAGTCACGAATAACTGCCCATGGGTCTGGTCGCAAAAACAGCGGCTCTCGCGCTTAGGCCTCTCGCTTCGAGGTCCCAGACGTTGTTGGGCTAATTCCTGGCTCCAAAAACCATGACCGGATATACATGGGTAACCACCACTGAGAGGGTGGGTGGGTCGCCATACGCCATTTTATGTATATTCATATGAGAAAAATAATTGATAAGTATAAAAATATCGAAGCTTTCGACCTTTTTATATCTTTTTTGGAAAATGTCCTCAGAAAGTTTGATGATGCTAATGCGATTAGAAGAAAAAAGAACTGGCTCACTGAAATCGGCTCAATAATAAAGAATGACAGCGCCATTAAGATTTTTAATAAAAAAGTCGGGATTATCCTGATCTCCGCAAACCCAGAAACTATGGGCCTTATTACACACATAAACGATAACGCATCTAGGTACCTTAAGATTTCCAAACAAGAAGCAATAGGCAGCGATTTATCAGATTTTGTTCCTTACCCTTATAAAATTAATCACAGGCAGCATCTTTTACACTTCACATCACGATGCAACGACTCAAACAAAGAAATCACTCCAATGTTTTTCGTGCAAGACCACCAAGAATATTTATTTGACTGCAATATTGAGATAAAATACACAGCTCTCCACTACAATTCTTATTTCTTAGTATCCTTGAAGCCTCACCATTATTCTCGTCAAATAATTTTGGTTTCAGATGAAGGCTTTATTTTGGGCTATTCCATGAAAATCCCAGCTATTTTTGGCTTATCTGACCGCTGGACGCTCAACAGATCAACTATTTTTGATTTTGTCGCTGATTACTCAGAGATGAGTCTGAACCATACTTATTATATTTTTTACAAAAACAAAAAACTCGCAGTTGTGAGACAAAATTTACACATAAAGTCTGTCACAATTCACATTGTTATGGTCATCAGCGAGCCAAGTCATATTGAAATGCTGGAGCAAGGCTACACTTTGGAGCAAATGTTTTGGGCCATAAGCAATCAAGGCTCAGAAAAAGAAGTTTCAAGAGAAAACATAATGGAAAGAGTGAAGATTTTGTCAAGTAAGCATGAAACTGACATGGACTACTCAATAAGCACAGAAAAGCTCGATGAAACCCAGATCGCTACTACTGAAAAATGGCTAAAAGCTAACAAAAGTGACACAAAATCCAACTTGTCTCCAAGCCAGTCTTCAACGCAGTCAAAAAGCTCGATCCTCATCACAAATAATTTCGTTTCACAGATAAGAAGGGCTGTTAATGTTTTTCGAGTTGTTTTGCTGATTGCTGTCTTGGTCATGCTTGGAATAAACTTCGCGATTCTTGGCGTTATTTATAGTAATGTCTCCCATTCGACGTCAATACAGTCTTTTAATGATATGGGGCAGGCTCTTTATTGTATAGCTTCAATTGCTAATCTAGTGAGGTCAATCGATCTAGAATACAGGACTGGAAAATATAACTTAACAAGGGACACGGGATATTTGGAAGAGAATATGGTCAGTTTATCTTTATTGCAAAAGAATCTGCTGGATGACTACGATGACTGAAGCTACTGCTCAGCGTCAAAAATCATGACTGATAACGAAATCCCTATATGAAATTTTGCATCTGGGACGCCAATTTTGATTTACTACAATTTATATGATGCTATGCAGGAATTCATAAACTATGTAATTTACATTTAGGGGCGAGACCTCCTGCTGCTGATTGAGGAAAAAAATGCAAACTATAACCAAGAACTATATTTTTTGGTCCTTAACAGCTTGAGTTTTGGGTACCATAAAATTGATCACTCGCTTCAAGAGCTTGTTGATTGTGAAAAGAATCGAATTAAGGACTCTGGAGATAACTTAAGAATCATTATTATCTGCGTCATTCTTATTCTTGGAGGAATAGCTGCATTTCTTATATCTTGCATCGTTCTTATTAGAAGAAAATATGAGATGTTGTGGGCTTATATTAGGATAAACGCTTTTAACTCATATGCGACTCTCAAAGCATCAGCTATTGACAGACTCTCAGCAATCCATGAAATTATACTGGAAGACGAAAGCAGACCGAACTCCAGCAAGCTCAAAGAGAAGCCTATCAACACAAAGATTTTATTTAGATACAGCGTCAGGGTATTCTCTCTTGCTGCTTTGTCGCTTTCCTTTTATCTATTGACTTTGTTTTATCTGTATGTAAACTGTGAAGAAGCAATGCAAAACAGACCTCAATTGTTGTACAATTTTATTGAAAGAAGGACTCTGTTGTCTCAAATCGGACTTTTTGCAAGAGATGTAAACCGACCACAGAGGCTTCGTCGTTTTATTAGATCAGAACTTTTTGGTAGTGTGGCAATTCCTAGGTATTTTGATCTCGATGATTTTGATAGAATTGTAATGGGATATGAGGAAAAAGTTCATATAAAATGGCATGCAACGACCACAGATGGTTAGGACTTTCCCAAACTCATACGGACTTGCCAATCCCAACATTCAGCTAAATTATCTAATTGACAGGTTTGCTAAGAGCGCAACACAAATCAGAAAGCACAAATACACATCTATGCTAAATAACTACCTATGAGATAGATATTTTGAAAGAGTCGCAAATTCAGCGCCTATTCTGGCGTTTGGTACCAGAGCAGGGCAATATTCAATCATTTTTGACGCATACAACCTGGCTGCCCCAAATTTCACACCGGCTGACCAGATGATGGCTGATTTTCTCGGAAATTGCTCTATAGTCCAAGAAGCCATCGGGAAGAATTATAACTTGACTGATCAATCAACAATAGATGTGATCAATGCCCAGCTCTGAAATTTCATTTATGTCACAATTGCCTATTGTGTGATTCTTGCACTTCTATACTGCTTCTTCTATCTGCCATTCTTGGCAAAGGAAATTAGGCTCCTCTATAAGATAAAGAAAGCAGCCGCAATTGTTGCTGACAAATAGTAAGTTGTTTATATCATTTAAAATGGATTAGTTTTGAAATTTTAATGCTTAAAAGTCCTTAAATAACAGCTTTTAAATATTTATATGTTGACTTTCAATGAGTAAGGATTTATAATTCAGTTCTCATATTATATTTTGAGATCCCTTATTAAATTGATAGAAATAAACTGGTAGCGAGTGACTTGAGGCGCGTTCCGGCGGGGCAGGAGGACTGAAGCTGAACAAGCTGAAAATAGCGCCTATGCAGCTTTAGAACTAGGCCTTCGGCTTTGGAATCCTACAGAAGAGGGAACTATATAAGGTTTTCCTGTCTTTGCTTAGGCGAGTGGTTTTCTATCTCAGTCTATCCTTTTTGGGAATGTCTGGCACTGGGAGAGTTGGTTTAGATCGGAATCCAAGTGAGCAGCCTTCCATTTTCCTCATATGAGTTCTGAGGCATATATATATATATGAACACTTGGAGCCAAGATGAGGCAAAGGTTAATGATTATCCAGCTTATAGCCAGCTTAACCTTTTGGTTCTGACTTTTATTAAATTAACACAAAGTCTAATGAAAATAGTCTAGCATTTCTAGTTTTAATCGCTGAAAAAAGTGTTGATTCTCGCATTGCTCCTTGCATGGGCTCTTTGGCTGCAGGTCCTTGACTCAAGAGCAAGCTTGCTTCCAATTTTTCCAAAAAATTTTAAATAAAGACTTTCTGGGCTATCAACGTCACTTCTGTAAAAGCCTTCTCTTCTAGCCTTTTTTCCATCACTGATTAAAGTAGCCTTTTTCTTTGCTTCAATTTGGTCATCTACTCCCTTTGATTCTATTCCAAATATTTCTTTCGCGTTAAGATTGTAAGAAAATAAGCTAGTTGCCAGTTCACGAAGTACTTTATAAACTCAAAATACCAGAAAAACAGCATTTGAAAAAATCATAAGGAAGAAAAAAAACCATTTAGAGCCGTCATTAAGATCATTTGTCAAAAAATAAAGGCCGCAATATATGGTCACTGCTGAAACAAAGACACCTCTCAGCTCCATCTCATTTAGGTCTGCTAGTTCAAATGGTCTTTTGATATGCTGAAAATATATAAAAACCAGCAAGATGCTTAGACATGTTAAAGCTTGTATGTTGGGAGAAATCGCATTAAAAATAGCTGAGAGAAAAATAATTCACATTTTTCTCATCATAACCACGAATTCCCAATAAAATCGTGACTCTTGATATCCATCATAAAGAAAGCCATACTTAATTTTATATTCAATTTGATACAGCTTTCTTTTATTACGAGTTAAATGTTGGAACACAAACAGTGGGACTCCTATCGACCATATAATAATAGATGGAAGCGCTATACAGAACGCATAAACTGTGTGGGTTCCATCCCAGCATTTTATGTCTAGATTTTTCATCAAATACTTTTCTTCATAAATGTCCATACAACTGAATGCTGAAAACATATAATTGGTGAGAGATGGATGAATTAAGAAGAAAAGGATGCACAAAGTGGCTATAAACTCTCTTTTCATCACCCTCAAGCTTTTCTTTACAACTCCAATTGAGAGCCAAAACATGAACACAATCAGTCCAAGTATTATTGGGATTAAAGAGCAAATTCAAAGCTTTGTAAAGTAAACCGTCTTGTATGAATCTGGATCATCTTTGCTGATAAGGAGACAGTCAAAGGAAAAAAATTGAGTTGAAACTTCTCCAGTTTTGCTCTGGTGCTCTACAAAGCTGGACACCATTCCTGGCCATGACAATCGCAATTGAGCAGCAAGAGAAACAAGCTGAAGGTAATTCACGAAAATTTTTAAATAGATGGACATAACTGAAGTCGGCTCATACGCACTTATTATAGTAGTACGGACTAAAATAGCCAAGGCCAAGGCTACTCCTAAAATGATAAAACAAATCTTGATAATAGTCCATGAGTTGTCACAAACTGCACAAACGTTGGAACTTGAATAAGAATATCCTATTTCGCATGCTTGGCATAAGTTTCCTTTGCACCCTGCAGAGCAGATTCCAGTCGTAGATATATAGCCGATATCAGACAATAGTCCACCTAAGCAAGCTCCTTTGTTCAAGCATTCATAAATACGAGCAGAATCATTACTTCCACGCCAATAGCCTGAGTTTGGGGCAATGAGGCTGCCTCCATAGCAATGTGCATGTGCAGGGCAATCAGAGCATTGATCATCAGTGCTTAAACTATATGTACCGTTATTGCATGCGATGCATGAATTGCTCTGCTGGAACTCTCCTTTTATGCATGTCCTTAGTGCAACGGAAACATTGCACTCAATATTTTGGCCTGAAAAGGAAATATATGGCGCTGAAATTGTTATATTTATTTCACTACCAGGGACTGCAATAATCGAAAAATCATCAAAAATGATGATTCCACCATCAGGCGTGGTAGATGTAGTGCCTATCAAATTTGTATTGGAATCTCCCATTATGATGACTTCTAAATCGTCAGAGCCGTATGCAACAACTTGAGAATAGTGATCAAGCAATCTCAGCTTTATTGGAGACGGAAACTTCTGGCTGCTTCCGACCCCAGAAAAACTAGTGAGTTGCCTTTGGCTATCTGAAATGACTAACTCAAACTTATATGGAAAAGAAGCGACATCTGATCCATAAGTTGCATTGCTACTTTGATAAGTATTATTACTGATTTCTGGCATAGATCCAGCTCACCTAATAGCACCACCTGAGTGAATTGCAGAATTGTTGGTGAACATATTTTTCTTTATACTAGCCAAGCAGTTTTTATCGTTATAAGAGCATGAAATAAAGATCCCTCCTCCAGTTATAGCAGAATTCGAGTCAAAATCATTATCAGTTATACTTACCTTAGTATTTGAGAGCAGCAAATATATTCCTCCTCCGCTTCCTTCATTATCTTCTGAAATTGCTGGCTCTCCCTTTTAAATTGGAGCAAAACATGGTAAAATTTCTATTTTTTTGGTAATTTAGCCCCTTTAAATTTTAGCAAACATTTTTTCAATAGGGAAATTTTTAAGTAGAATATTAATTTTCTAGACTAATCTTTTTTAAAATTTTAAAATTATAGAAAAAATTAATATGATTGTTTTAAAAAAAAAAAATAACCCCTCTTCAAATTGGAACAGATCTTTGTTCCAATTTCAAGGTAGGGGAGTGAGTTATTTTTAAGTAAGCAGTTAGAAATAGTAAATTCTGGGCTTTCATAATACTGCGAGTCAATATAGACTGCTCCACCCTTGTTTCTTGATGTGTTATTGATAAAGGAAGACCTTAGGATTTGCCCGTATTTTACGTTCTGCAGTAGTACTGCTCCTCCATTCTCTAAGCTAGCACCATTATAAAACTCGTCATCTTGAATATTTAGATAGCTTGTTTCAGTAGCAAAAATAGCCCCAGATTTAAAGTTGCTAAATTTTGAATCATAGACTTGCAGAACTCCCTGCACGTGAATCATATATGAACTGTTTTCAGTGCTCTCAGTTTCCCTTAAGTCTGAAAAATCTGAATTTTTTATTGTGATATTGCAATAGTCAGTCCCATAAATACCAGAAGAATAAAGGCTCCCTATTGAATAGCTTAATGAGGAGTCTTTCATCACCAAGAGTCCACCAGAAAGCGCTATTGATCCTCCGCTTTCAGAATAGCCACCACTGAAGCTAGATTTTTCTATATAGATACTGCTGCTGAAACTTCCTATTATGAAAGCCCCTTGTCCAGAAGACGACTGACCGGCAAAAACCGTGTTTGATACGTTTAATACTGCTGTATTCAGTATTATACCTGGAGAACTATAAGCTGACGCATTTTCTTTTATTTCACTGTTTTCTACCGTCACTGTAGACTCAACTATATTGATGACCCCTCCTTCTTCTATGTAATTTTTTTTGAATTTGCAGTCAGAAATACTGTTAGTGCCTGTGGCTTCTGTATAAAGAATCGCCCCTCCTTTATAAGAGCAGGAGTTGCCTGAAAACTCACAACTTTTGAAGGTTGAACTTGAAGGGCCAGAAACAGAGACACATTTTTTTTGGTTATTCTTAAAAGAGCAACTCTCACAATATATTTCACTTTGAGAGATTTCTATGATATGCAGCTGTGTGCTTGTATGCTTCGTAAAGCTTGTCCCAGTCAACTCCACTTTACTTATGCTCTGTGCAAGAATACTTTGGTCGTTATCAACAAACTGACTATTTGTATCAACCCATTCAATTTTATCAAGAAGAATCACAGTATTAGTGCTGTGGTTTTGAAAGATATTGGAGTCAGATAGAATTTGGCAACTTTGAATTATTGACTGAAAGTGCAGAACCTTTCCGCCTGAATTTCCGCTGAATTCATTGTTGATTAGCTTAAGAGGCTTGCCATTGTCTTGAAAAAATCCATAAAATGCCGAGGATCCTATTCCTGCTGTGTTTCCAGTAAAGAAGCTGTCAGAAACCGTTAAATAGCCTGCATAATAAAGTGTTAAAGCCCCTGTTTTATATGAATAGTTATTAGAGAACGTTGATTTGGTAATAAATGAGGATGAATCTAAAGGAAAATTATTTTTGAAAAAAATTGCACTTCCTCCATCTGCTGAATTTCCATTGGAAAAAATGGTATTTGTTATCATCAGAATTACAGTAGCATCTTCGTCATAATTCAAATACAAGCCTGCCCCCTTATTGGACTTACAAAAATTAAAAACAGAGTTTTCGATCTTCATTTGCGTCTTACTGTATTTATCCTGCGCTGGCTTTGCATATATGCATCCCCCATAATAATAGGATTGAGAATGGTCAATTTGCAAGTCTGAAATGACTATTCACTTGGCTTTCTGAAGGGATATGCTTGAATAGCTATATTCACTATTTGTAATAGTTGTGCTTCAAATTTCGAGATTATTAACACTTTGTATTGAAATGAGTCCTTGCGATTTATCATTTACAATATTTGAAAACCGCATTTGTGACATCTTTACACTGCCAGAATTATCACTACTTAGATATATTAAATAGTCGTCAGTAGATGTATAGGATAGTGAATCAGCAGAAATATTTGTAAAGTTTGCTCAAGTTCATATAGAAGTTATTGAAAAGAGCTGGTATAATAATGTATCTGTTGGATTATTTCGAGTGGATAAAGTGTCTATGGAGGCAGAGTAAAGACCTTGGATGTAGAAAAAGTAAAAAATATTGTGCTTTGGCTCAAAAATACTATTATGCACTAGCATAATTTCTGGAGGGCCTCCATATGTTAGGAGAGATTTTCTCATATGTGGAACCCAAATCCCACAGTTGAACTGCTCCCACTTGTGGGATTTGGGTTCCCCAAGTAGGAAAATGTCCTGACGAGTGAGACTCTCCCGAAATTGTGCCAATACATAATAAATTTACCAGTCAAGTATCCCTTTGAAATAAACTGGTTGATTACAACATCATTTACAAGGTGAAAACTCGGGTAATTTCAAGTGACAGCAATATTGAAAGCATGCAAATTTAGCAAACTTTTGCCGTAGAATAAGTTTGAGGCAAAGCAGCTTTCAATAACAAGATTGTTTAGGTTGATGAAGTCAGGATCTGCTTGAACAGTAACCCCGCTAACTGTAACACTGCCACCTGCAGCCCCATACAAGTTATAGTTGTACCAGTAATCGCTCCAAACACGAATTAAGCTGCAATGGGCAGTATCAATAACATTTCTAATAAAATAATTTGTGTCAAGTTCCACATTGGTAGAAGTAGTAGAAAAATAAATTTCAATTAGCCCATAATTAGACGCGTTTTCAGTGAAATTATTGCTTTTAAATTTTGAGTTTGCAAAGCTCATGTATCGGCCATTGCTCATGTATTTCGGATTAAGGATGTAGCTCGAATCATATAAAATATAAATGAACCGCTGAAATGAATAGTTCCACCAGAAGTTGTTATTTTCAAATATAATTTGTTCTTCACAGTTTGATATGTAAAACATTGATGGACAGTTTCCTGATAATGAATCTGCTGCAACTATCTGTGCTCCGCATAGAGCGAGATTGTATGAAAAATTTACGCTGGAAATCTTTATAGTTCCAGGGAATTTTGCTAGCAAAAAGCTCGATTGAACAATATTATACACGGATAGAGAGTCGAAAAGCAGTGCTTTAGTTGATTGGTGTATTAGGATATAGCAGAATTTATCATCCTAAAACATTCTATGAGTGTTTTAAGGATCCCTAATTTCTTAATTAAAGATTCTTTCTGCATTGCCTGACTCTGCAGGAAGTCTGAATGAAGGACTACCTACAATTTGGACAGATTCAATTGACTTTTCTAGTGAATGACTCAATTGAATCTGTCCAAATTGAAGATGTCAGCCATTCAGCAGGTGATAGAGAAAGAATCTTTAACGAAGAGATTAAGGATCCTCAAAAAAACTAATAGAATCTTTAGGATGATAAATTCACCGTTTTTTCGACTCTCTATAAGTGTATATCATAATAGGTATACCCATTTCCTAGTAAAGATACAGAGCCTCCTGAATAGACAAAGCTATCAGAGCAGAGAGGAGATGAGGTGCATTGAATAGTGATAGCTCCATGCTTATTTGAATTGCTGTCATAAACTTTAATATTGTAAAAATCCACATCACTCATTAATATATGTCCCCCTGAAGAGTAAATAATTGATTTCAGGTCCTGCCTCATATTTTGGAATTTGGTTCTAACAATAAACAGATTTGTAGATGGTCCTATGCTTATTAAGTTTACAAGTGAGTTCTCTTCTTGAGAGCTGCAGCTGCTTACATAATTATTAGAAGTAGAAGTATCATAATGATAAGCGCAGTATCCACAGTTCATTGAATTGCAAGAGCTATCCATTGCTTGCTCGCCATCAATTATGATATTTTCAAAATACATATTTGAGACATCCGAGTCCGGAAACATAAAGTTAACTGTTTGCAATTTAAGAGTTGCCAGTGTTGTACAAGGATTGCAGTTGCTAATAAATCCTACTGACAGGTCTGATATGGTATTTGTTGGAAGTACATAATCTATAACATGGGTTCCTGGGGAAAATAAAATTTTAATATTTCCATTTGTATTGCTGTTGAAAACCTCTAAAAGCGTTTTATAAGGGTTAGATGAAGATCCGTCTCTCCCGGAATTTAAATTGTTGTAGTCAACGTAAACTGAAGTTGGGGCTGAAGATGAGCACTGCGAAGATAAGCATGAATAGGCGCACTGACCATCGCAGCTTTGAGATGGCTCGCATAGATATGGGTTACAGACTAAAGCTGATACTTGGTTCAAAATAAGTAGCAAGTATAGCATGATTTATTAATTAATTTCCAAAATTTATGGATAAAGATAAATAATCTCTCTAAACTTTAGCGAATAGGTTTCACTTACTCGCTTCTCCGTGAGCGAACAAAAAACTTTTGTTCGGGGGTTAATTTTTTTATCAAAATTTGGAAAAATTGAGAAGTAAAAATTAATTTAATTTGCGAAATTTATATTTAAAATGCAAGCTGTTTAAAATAAACAGAATTGGCTAGAGATTTCATTATAATAATTATCATTTCTATTCCAAATTTTTTTTATAAAAATCTTTTCAATTAAAAAAAAATATTTGTTTGCTCACGAAGTTGGATTTTTGGGCAAAAATAGGAATTTTCCAATGATTTTTGTTCGCTCACGGAGGGGAGAGTTAGAGGAACTATTTTTGAAAGTTTATTTCCTTTTTGATAATTTCCCGTCAGTGAACGGACAAAAAAATTGGAAAAATCCCTATTTTTTGCTTAAAAATCTACCTAACGAACAAAAATTTTTTTATGAAAAAAAACCAATTGACACATAAATGATAATTATTATGACGAAATCTCTAGCTAATTTTGTTTAATTTTAAACAGCTTGCATTTTAAAACATAAATATCTCATTAAAATTAATTTTTTAAATTTTGAAAAAAAAATATGAAATTTATATGAAGATTTTTAAAAACAAAAAATTGTAAGCGAAGAAATTTATTTTTCGCTTTGGAGAGGGGGGAGTAAGAGGATTTCGGTATGAAGCGGTTACAATTACCTTCTATTAGGATAATTTTTACTTATTATATTTTATCTCACAAGGAATTTATAAATAATAAAGATTACGCCAAGGCTTTATAGTTTTCTTATTTTTAATAATTTTATTATTTTTATTTCAAGATATGAGGATAAAGAATTTTTATTAAGCTTTATATCCAGGCTTAAATGCTGTAACTCCAGTCGCAGCTCTTCCAGCAATGAGAGCACAAATATCATAGGTACCTTCATAAGTGTAAATGACTTCCATGTCTACGAGTGCTTTCATCACATAATTATCAATTAAAATTCCGTTTCCTCCCATCAACTCTCTGCCTAGTTTAGCAGCTTCTCGCCCCACAAGTGTGCACCAGCCTTTAACTAATGAAGCTTGCGCTACATTTGCTTTTCCCTGCTTTAGTAGTTTATAGCCTGAACCAAGGTTCAGGCGCTTTAATCCTAAAGCTTAGCTTGCCTAGACTGGGTTTATGGAATAGATTGACCTTGGAAGACAGCTAGTGGTAACTCCAGTCCAGTATTAATTATTAGAATGATTTGTGGGTTACGGGCTCTTTTCCTGCTGGTTCCAGAGAGTTGCTGCTCTTTTTCCTGGAATTCAGCTACCCTCAAGGTGGCCGACAGAAGACATCGAGTGAGCTGGTGCTTTCATAGCACCCATATGACGTTGAGTAAGAGGTGTCTTTCTAACCTTCTGGGCCCAGGGATGTCAGTGAAAGGCCTATGTCCCAGGAGATCGCTGTTGGGATCCCGCTCAGGCTACTGAGTTCCTTCAGCAAGCAGATTCCGACTATTGAAAGTTTGGGATGCATCAAATCTAGAAGAATCTTTAAGCTAAGTTAAGTTGGTCTAGTAGATTGGTAACTCTCCAGCCCATCAAGAAAACAGCTTGATAAATAGCCAAAATCCTAACCAACTTTTCCTGGTTGAGCTGAAACGACGCCAATGGGGCTCTAAACTGCACTCTTTCCCTAATATATTTTATTGAATTCTCATAAATCCCTGCTATTAGCCCTGCAGCAAGCCAAGCTATGTTCATTCTACTATGCTCAAGGATCTCATTTGCGCCTGTTGCGAAAGTGTGCCCTTTTCCTAGTCTCTCATTAGCTGGGACAAAAACGTCTTTTAAGAAAATATTTCCATTCTGGACAATTCTCAGGGCAAGCTTTCTTTGGATGTTTTCGACTGATACTCCATTTGATTTGCTGTTCACTATGAAGCCTTCTACATGATTAGTTGTTATGTTCCTTGCAAAAATGATCATAATATCAGAGAGAATGGCGTTCCCGATCCACCTTTTGACACCGTTAAGGACGTATCCTCCTTTTACTGGGGTTGCTGTTGTCTCAAGTGCCGAGGCGTCAGACCCGAAATCAGGCTCTGTTAATCCCCAGCAGCCAATCATGTCGAGGTTGCATAGTTTTGGCAGATATTTAACTTTTTGCTCTTCAGTGCCTAGTTCTTCGATTGTGTGAGCAGTGAGTGAGAACATAACCACGTAGAAAGTAGCTAAAGAACAGTATTAACTAACTTAGATTAATGTCAGAAGCTCAAGGACAGCCATAACGACTTTTTACTTCCTTGCTTTGCTCCATCCAATATGCATTAAAATGACGTGATACGCATACCCAGACTCTTAACTCCTGTAGCTCGGAAGTAAGAATTAGTTCAGAATGTGCATCTGGCCGGATTTTTCTAGTTTGGTGAAGCGCAATTAGCTAGCCGACCGCATGCTTTACTGCACTGACAAGTTTTTTGCCTCAGTGGGAATCAGTCCGAAAGTTGGAAAGCGGTCTCCCAGTAGAGCCAGTGATATATATCCTAGACAATCTGGATTATTACTAACCCCCCCCCTTTAAATTGGAACTAAAAATTTTGTTCCAATTTAAACGGGGGTTAAGAAAATTTTTTATAAAAAAAAAATTTATATAAAATTTAAAAAAAAAAAAAATTTCAAAAATTTATCGAATTAGATTAATAAATTGCTATTTACTCTTTATCCTTTAAAACAAAGCAAGATATAACTAAAATTTTTTTATTAATTAATATGCCACTATTAATTGGTATCAAAACTATTTACACAAAAATTATTATTTTTATTGATAAAAAAAAAATTTTAGAAAATTTATTAATCAAAGTGCTAATTTTGTTTAAATAAGATTTATTTATACTCTATTCTTTAAAATAAAGCAAGAGATAAGTAAATTTTGAATTTTTGTAAAGAATTCGTATTGAATTTATATCAAAGCTATTTATATATAAAAAAATATCATTTTTATTAAAAAAAATAATGAAAATTTTTTAAAAAAAATTAATTTTTTTACAATTAAGGATAATAAATTTATTTAAATAAGATGTTCTTTATACTCTATTCTTTAAACAAGAGCAGGATATAACTAAATTTTTAATTTTAGTTAAGAAGAAACATTTAAATTAGATCAAAACTTTTTACATAAAAATTATGATTTATATATATAAAATTTTTTATTATAAAATTAAATTTTGTTCCAATTTAAAGGGGGGTTAATTTACCAAAAAAGTGGAAATTTTACCTATATTTTGTTCCAATTTAAAGGGGGGGAGTAAGTGAAAGGTCTCTGGGCTTGTTTGGCAATCCCTTTCAAACTTCCAAGTCCAATTATCCCACAGGGTAAAATAATGCCATGGATGTGAGCTTTCGCACTCAACCAGACCAAATAATGCTGGTCTCCTTCCACACGGTCCTAGACTGTCATCTGGCTACAGGCGCTAAGAAGACCAGGTTTTCTCTCCAAGCCATTATAAGTGTTTAGCTAAAGAACAGTCAATCCTCGCAAGTTCATAAAGAATTAAGGATTTTTCCATCAGCGATATCTTTTTGCAGCCGTATTTTTCATCGCTGAGACCTGTGATTCCAAGAGATCTGAACTTTTCCGCTAAAATTCCTGGGGATTCAGCTTTTTCGTACCATTCAGCTACAAAAGGGGCCAAATTTGTTTCTAAATTTGCTCTAAGTTGGGCTCTTCTTGAATTGATCTCTGCAGGCAACAGCTGATCTAAATGAAGAAAAGTAATTGGATCCTGAACATAAGGAGTTACCAAGCTAGATTTTTTGAAGTTCTCGGTTAAGTTCTGCCCAAGATGTTTTGAAACCAAGTTCAATCTCCTCGACATTATTTATAGGAGATAAAGATCAAAACTAAGTTTAATGTCGACATCTTGCGTCATCAAATAACTAATATTTTAATTAGCCATATTACTATAAGGCTTATGAGCTGAAAGTTTCTGATTTCGTTTATTCCTATTAATTAAAAGATTAGACCTTAAATTTTGGGGCTAATTTGCTCATTCCATATAAAGCATTTCATCATTATTTTCTTGATATAAAAATTTTAGTATGCTTTTTCTGTAATTTTTTACCTTTATCATAGCTCCTTTCATAGACTGCCCTGTTATCCCAAGCAACAGAACTTCCAATAGAACTAGGCAAACATAAAGAGTTGCTTTTGCTCTTGTCAAAACCTCCCAAAAATCAATTTTAATACCACTCAAATTCTTTATGCAAAATTTGTGCTGCCTCATAAAATGATGTGTAAGATCTATTTGTGTTAGAATCCATGTCCAGCATCAAGAAAAATTACCTTATTTCTCTTATAATCCACATATCAATAAGGAGATGTCATAATCGAATCCTAAATCCCCTTAAACTGAGATATTCGCTAATTTAGCTCAGGGTTTCTTTTAATCCCAGAAAAGCCATAACAGAGTGTCGAGATGAGCATTTTGCTGAATAGTGGTCTCTTCACTTTAAAAACTCAACATTATCCTTTTAGCATGTTTATTTTTTAATTAAAATCTAAAGATAAATCCTCAAGCCAGAAGCACATCAAAATTGTATATGCGTTGTTGCCTTCCATAAATCCCTTGCCCAGCCGACTCGCTTCTTTCGCTATTAGTTTAACTAAAAGCCCTTGAGTGACTGTCATTTGCCCTTTCATCAAGAGCTGAATGAGCTTCCATGCCATTCCTGTAAAGCCGACAAATTTTTCCTTACTCAGCTGCACGGAGGCTAAGTAAGCTGGAAGTGGGACTCTTTCCTTGATGTACTTCGCTGACCTCTGATAGAATCCAGTTGTTAAATATGAAATTTGTGAGGTCAAAATCCTGACTGAATGCTTGAGTCCATAAATAAAATGGCATTTGGTTCGAGTAAAATTAGCTCTGCTGATTTTCTCTCCTCAAGCAATTTTATTTATAGGGTTATTTTACCTCGAGAACTTCTGCACAGCAACAGCGGTTTAACTCTGGGATAGCCATAGGAACTGATCCTCTGTGCGATCAAGAGGCTCTAGCATTTAGGCGGAGCACGCGCAGGAGCTGAGTCGAACAAAGCCGTGGATGTTAAACGTTATAGATAATTAATGATGATGGTAATAATGAATACTCAAGTCCGAGTTTCGTATTTGTTGCGAATTTATGAGTTTTCACTAATTTTTCTTTTTCATGAACAAAGACATTTTTCAAAATTATATTCCCACTTTTAAGCATCTTTAAAGGCAATTTTTTATGGCCAGACATAATGGAGAGGCCAGATGATTTACTGTCCACGATAAATCCTTCTACTTGATTATTCGTGATATTTTTTGCAAATATTATGATAATGTCTGCTAATAATGCATTTCCCAGTCACCTTTTGGTACCGTTAAGAATATAGCCATCAGCAGTAAGGGTTGCTGTCACCTCTTTGGAAATTTCTGGTTCAGTCAATCCTCAGCACCCAACTGAATTTCCGCTGCAAAGCGCTGGCAAATACTTCAGTCTTTGCTCTTCAGACCCTAATTTCTCTATGGTGTGTACTACTAAGCTGAAAGAGGCTACATAAAAGATCGCGATAGAGACATCTACTCTTGCAAGTTCATAAATAATCAGAGATTTTTCAATCTTTGAGGTTGAGTTTTCTTCACTTCATCCAATTAGCTTGAGCTCACTAATAGCAGCGATCAACGACTTAGGAAACTCTGATTTCTCAGTTCATGAAGAAACTATAGGCGAAAACTTTGCTTCAAAAATAGCGCGAAGTTCTTTTCGCCTAGCGTTAGTTTCTTTTGGAAGAAGCTTATCAAAGTAAAAGAAGTCAAACGATTCCTTTATCGTAGGGATTTTAATTCCTCATTTCTTTGACTGCTCAGGATCGTTCTTTATCCCGAGATGGTTTGCAATGAGGCCCAACCTTTTTGCCATTGCTTTATATTCATCAACATGATAAATTTAATAAAACTTGATAAAAAATAAAGAAATTATATTAAACAGCGATTTACCTGCTTCTTTTAGTCATTTCTTCCAAAATTTTCAAAATTTTGTCAACCTTTGTCCCATCAAATTTGTCAATTTTTTCTTCAATTTTCTCAATCCTTCTCTCTAGGCTGCTTATTCTTTCATCTCCTTCCCTTTCTTTATACTGGCTTGCTTTCTCTTCCAAGCCAAATTGAATGTCTTTGATATCAAGTCCAATCTCTCTCAATGTTTTTTCGTTCTTTTTATCGAGTTCAGCAATTGACTGCTTCATCTCATTTACTTTGCTTTCAAGCTTTGTCTTCAAAATCTTGCTTTCTTCTAATCCGAACCTCTCTCTGAGCAGTTTCTCATTCTGCTTTACTATGTGCTTTAGCTTGTCAATTTTGTTGGAAAGCGACCCTAGCTTACTTTCTGCACTGATGTTTTGAAAATGGTCACATTTTTGCATGTACATCCTTTCTCCTTCATTTCGTTTCCAGAACATCATTGATTCGAATTCTATGACGTCTTGGAGCATCTCTTTAGCATCTAGCTCCATAGCAATTGCTTTGAATTTTTGGAAGGACTCTCCCAAAGTGGATATAAGCAAATTCAGCATTAAAACGACGTTTATGAGAGATGCAAAAGTAAAGCAGGAGTACTGGAAAAAGGAAAAGCCAGAGTTATCGAAGTTCCCCATGTTAAGCTCATATGATTGGCTCCAGACGTCAGATAAGCTCATTTCAGGGTCTGTCGCAGCATAAACCACCCCAAAGGCTAGTGTGGAGTATAAGAAAATGATTAAAAATGCAATTGACTCCTTTCCAGCAATAAAAATAAGTCTCACATAATATCGTGTCATATTGAAGACTCTGAAATATACAAGCCCTCTGAAAAAATTCACCAAAACTGCCAAGAACGTTAAAGGCACGAAATTCACATCTCAAAAGTCCACAGCTCCCCAAGCAAAGCATAATGCTAGCCTAAAAATGTCAATATAATTTCACACATCATAAATATAGTCACTTCAATTTGAGTACATCTGAAAGACCTCATAAAGCAAGAGCAGCTCATTGACCACAATAAATAGAAATGGTATGATATAGTAAGGATAAAATAAGTAAAGAATAATTAATAGCAGATTCATCCAATACAAGCAAGAGTTGCCCAAAATGGCAAATCATAACTTGTCTCATTTCATTTTTATGATCGATTGAATCCAAGGAGCTTGGAAAATTTCCAAACTAGGACACTCATTGATTGCCTTTAAAAGCTTTAAGCTTTCGTTCGACCCCATTGTGAGATTCCAACTGAGCGGACTCACTCAAAACTGCACCAAGCTGAGCTCTCTTCCAGATTCTCAGTCTTCATTGATGAACTCATTTTTATAAAGCCGAAGAACAGGTGATAAATAAATGATAGGCAGCACAGCGTTAGGGACTGCAAACTCAACTAAATCTTTTCCTCCTGGCTTAAAAATTGCTTTGAAAAACGGCAGAATATAAGGGGATTCTAATTTCAGCATACTAGGTATATCGTCTCTTATAGAGTGGATGCACTCGCTTAATAATTTTTGATCTGAAATCTCTGAGATATATTTGAGGATTTCATCAATGCACCTTCGAGATTTTTTTATTATAGCGTAAGACAAGGGGCTCTTGTTGTTATTGTCTCTAAATATTGGAGTGTTGATTTTTAAGGCAAGCTTCAAGTTATCAATTTGGTCAAAGAAGCAATAATAATGAAGAATATTGATGCGGAGAGGGAAAATAGTGACTAAAGACAGCTGGCTGATATTCTTAGGATTGCTATCTAAAAGAGATTGCACAAAGTAAAAGTGTGAAAAGGGATCGTGAGATCCAGAAAGTAGCAGTTCTTGATACTCATAAATTGAAGGTGTAAATTGAGAAATATCGTATACGCGCAAATTTCTATCTCGAGAGCCTGAAATCGCGTATAGTAATTGCCCGAGAATGGCATTATTTGCGCCATCCTCGGGCAATTCAAAAATGGCCCCACACCGGGAATTGAACCCACGTGTGGGGCTATTTTTGGTATGTGGAGAGCATCGACTTCCACGAACCAAAAATGGCCCCACATGTGGGTTCAATTCCCGGTGTGGGGCCATTTTTTCAATTGCCGAGGATGGCTCAAGAGATAGCGCCATCCTCGGGCAATTACAATATTTGCTATTTGTCGTCAACTGCAGGCAATTAATCTTGTTTGAGTGCCCTTCCAGGATCGCAACAAGATTTCTTTCCGCTACACTTCAGAGCCGGATAGTTTTGTCATGAGAACCAGATAAGATGTACTTGCTGTCATGAGCAATCTCCAAGCAAGTAACGCTTTTTGTATGTCCTTCAAGGACTGCAATTTCTTTCTTTTCTTTTAAACTTCACAGTCTGAGTGTGCAATCATAAGATCCTGAAGCTAAAAATTCATCATTACTACTAATTCTCACACAATTAACACTATCACTATGACCGTCCAATTCTGCAATTTCTAAGAAATCCTCGACGCTTCAAATTCTGACTGAGTTGTCTCTTGAGCCAGAAACAATAAATTCCCCTTTGTGACTGATTTGAATTGCTCCAATAGATTGGGTATGGCCAGTTAGAGTATAAATTTCACAAAAATCTTTCAAACTCCATAAAATGATCGTCTTGTCAGCAGAAGCTGAAACTATGATTCGTTTTTCATCAATTATTTCTAGGCAGTTTACGATGTCGCTGTGACCTTTTAATATAGAAACTTGAGATTTGGTGTCGATGCTCCATACCCTCACTGAATAGTCGTCAGACCCAGAGACAATAAGGCTGCTGTCATTAGTAATTTTTAAGCACTCAATCCAATGGGTATGTCCTTCTAATAGAGCTACAAGTTTATAGTCTGAGGTATTCCATACCCTTATCGTTTTGTCTAAGGAACCAGAGACGATATATTTTCCATCTTTGGTAAGCTCAACACAGGTGACTTCTCTTAAATGGCCTTCCAGTGTGTGAATCTCCTCCCCATCAATAATGTCCCATATTTTCAAGGTATTATCTCACGACCCTGAAACTATATATCTATTCCCTTCAAAAATGCTGAAGCAGATAACTGGCTCGCGGTGACCTTCTAAAACTGAAATGTGATGCCTCTCCTCAACTAACAAGATTTGTGTAGTTCCATCTCTTGAGCCAGATACAATGTAGTGGTCATCAACAAGCAGGCAGGTGATACTGTCGGAATGTCCTCTGAAAATTGACAAAAGTTTATGCTCTGTCAAACTTCAAATCGCAATAGAATTGTCTCATGACCCAGTTATAATATATTTTTCATCAATGCTAAGACTCAAACAATGAACGCTATTAGAATGACCCTGCAAAATAGAGATTTCTTTCTCGGTCTTTATGTCTCAAATTCTTACTGTGCAATCATCAGAGCTGGAAATAATAAATTTATTGTCCTGGGTTAGACAAATGCGCAAAACTCCATGAGTGTGGCCTTCTAGGATAGAAAATTCTTTTCAGTTTTCAGTACTTCATAGACGGATCGTGCAATCATATGAGCCTGAAACAATTGTTTTAGAATCTTCCGTGATTTTTACGCAATTTATATAATCTGTATGTCCTGAAAGAGTTGCAATGAGAGATTTACTTTTGATACTCCAAACCTTTAAAGTCCCATCTCAAGACCCTGAAACAATATTTGAGGTGTCTTTCATTAGTTCTAAACAGTTAACCGCATTCAAATGCCTGGCCAAACCTGACTGAGTCTGCCTAACTCTGCTGGCATTCTGACTCTATCTGGAAGTTGGGCCATTTTATAGTCCGTTTTACTTGGCAGTCTAGCAGTCTGACTCTATTTGGCAGTTTTTTTTAGTCTGGAGTCCAGCTCTACTGGCTCTATCTGGCAGTCTTGCTATCTGGCTTTACCTTGGCAATTTGGCAGCCTGGCTCTACTTGTTCTAGCTGACAGTCTGGCTCTACCGAAATAAATTAGATTTTTGAAATAGTAATTTAATAAATTGTGCTATGATTTAATAAAAATGATATGATTTTGACAGCATCATGCCCAAAGAATGATAATTTAGAGAGGACTGTTAGGTAGAGCTAGGTAGACCAAGCCAGATTTGACCAAATGCCCTCTTAAAATAATTTCATTTTTCCAGTCACCAAATTTTCATATCCTGATAGTTCTGTCAAAGGAGCTTGAAATAATAAATTTTCTATCATCTGTTATCTTAACACATAAAACTTCTCCTGAATGCCCATTTAAAGTTACTATCAGACTTTGGTTAGCCAAATTTCATATCTTAACAGTATAGTCATCTGAGCCTGTTACGAGACATTGATTGTCGCTTGTAAGCTGCATGCAATTGACTCGATTTTGGTGTCCTTCAAGCAAAAATTCTCATTTATTATCTATGTTATAAGCTTTTATTTTTCCATCTTCTCTCCCTAAGAATAAAAGTCTAGAATTTGAGGTAGCGCATCTAATGCTATCATTGAGAATTATTGGTGTATTATAGTCTGGAAGAGAAAGAAGAACGCCTTTTAGAGTAAAAATAGGGTGGATTTCAGGTTTAGGGTCTTTGATAAGGAAAGCCTTTTGTCGAAAAAGAAATGGCATTGTAGATGCACGCTGAGGAGTAAGAAAATTTTGTCTTTTTTCTAATAAAGGCGTGGTCAAAAGTGACATTTAATTATAAGCATTGACGGAAAAGAAGAATTATATTTAATGATAATTTTTTAATTAATTTCATTATTTTATTTCTCTTTATATTTTAATGATTTTGAAAGGATATAAATATGGGAAATCATACAAAATTTTTTTATGATGCTATTAGACTGACCATTTTGAAATGCTTTGATTTAAAAGCCCAAGCTATGTTACTTAATTCATAATTGGTTAGAAAAAAACCTATTTTGGAAAACTGCTCTCTTCATTAGCCTATAAAAGTTTTGTATTATTATACCTTAAGATAAATTAAAAATTATAACAATAAAATTTGAAGATATTAAAGAGTACTTAAGTTCCTTCTATCTAAAACATGAAATTTATAGATTAAATTAAATTTTAATTTCGAATTTTACAAAAAGATTGATTCCACGAGCATATGCTGATAAAACCTATACTCCGATCGTTTAGGGAGCCAAGGAATGAAGAAGCCCATAAGCGTCGAGACACTTTATATCTAATCAGATTAATATATACAGCAGAAAAATATTATTTCTCAGCAAATGAATATTTAAATAGATAAAATATAAGTCTCTAACTCAAAAAAATGGATATTTTTTGAATTTATATCCTAATTTGTTTTTTGAAACCCTAATTATATAACAGGGTTAAGAATTTAGGAAAAAAAATTACTTGAAAAATTTAAATTTATGGCAGAAAAGAAAAAGGAATCTCTGCTTTCTTTTATTAATTATGTGATTATGAGAAAGATATATATTATATATGGAAAGGGGGAATTTTCCCTCTTATTATTTTTGCATAAAGTAAAAATAAACATTAAATCACTTTTAAAAAATTGAAATCAGTTTTAGATATGACTGTTTTAATTCCAAGTTTAAATTAGATATTTCAAAAAAAGGAGGGTTAATTTTTCTAACAAAAAAAATTTGTCTTATAAAATATTTTCAAAAAATTAAAAAATTAATGTAATATTTTAATTTTATTTTTATGAATAATTAATTTAAATATTAATCGATACAGTGTGAAAATGCTTTTGTAGAACTCTACTTAGTTTTTCAAGTGGCGCCGCTTAAATCTTAATATTATGCTTGCGTATAAATATATTTGATTATTTAGCCTGCGTCATTAAGATCAATTTCATATTACTTCCATCAGAAGAGAATAGAAATTTCATATAAAAATGAGAGAAATTGTCCACCTGCAAATAGGTAACTCTGGAAATGCCATTGGATCTGAATTTTGAAAAAGCCTCTTCAATGATCATGGGATAGATAGAACCACAGGCCAGTATATCGATAGTTTTGATAATCAGCTTGAGAGAATTGATACTTATTTTAACGAAATATTGGGAGGGAGATATACTCCGAGAGCTATTTTTGCCGATCTCCAGCAAGAGGTAATTGATAAGTATAGAACAAACGAATATTTTGCTCACTTGGAATCCGATAATTTTCTATCAGAAAATATAGTGTCGCGTGGCAATTATGCGCAGAAATGAGAGCACGATGAATTTAAGGACCATGTCATGGACATCGTCAGAAAAGAAGCTGAAAACAGTGAATCATTACAAGGATTTCAGATTTTTCACGCCGCGAGCGGGACTGCTGGATCAGGACTAACTTCTCTTCTTCTAGAAAATATCAAGGATGAATACTCTGATAGAATTATAAAAACATCTAGTATAATTCCTTATAATGAAGCAATGAATTTACTTACAGAGCCATACGATACAATATTTTTACTTAAAGATCTAATAAGCAATGCTGATGTTACAAGCGTTTTTGACATTGAAGATATTTATAACTTGTGCCTAAAGAAAATGAAGATATATAAGCCCACATGGGGAGATATAAATAATATAGTAGTCCAAGTGCTTAGCGGGGAATCTTTATCTTTCAGATTTCCTACTGACTTATGCTCAGATTTAAGAAAATTTGCATCGAATTTGGTCCCTTATCAAAATTTGCATTTTTTAAGTAATACTATGTGGCCACTTGTTGCTCAAGGTGCATGTTTTTGCTATTGTAGTATACAATCCACTGAAATGCTGACCCAAAATTTGTTCAATAGAGAATACCATCCGCATGACCCTTATCCAAATTCTAGATTTGGCCCAATTTTGAGCGCTGTATTTACTTATTTGGGGAAAGTCGATCCAGCTGAGGCAGAAATTGAATTTTTAAAGGCCAAAGCAGAAAATAAGAGTTGCTACTCAGAGCAGATTCCTGATAATTTGAAGTATTGGATATGCAATGCATATACATATATGACTCGCTCAGGATATTTTACTTATAATTCTGCTTTAATAGCGAATATTTTTTGAGCGCAGAAATATAATTTACTGATGAAATTTATTAATCCACATAATAAAAGACCTGAAAACTTTTAATTACTTATAAATTGAAATATAACTTACCTTTAAAAAAGCTGTTGATCGATTTGACGATTTATACACAAGAAAAGCCTTTATATATAAATATCAGGCTGAAGGAATGGATGAGTCAGAGTTTGAAGAGGCTAAAGAGGATGCTGTCCAATTAATTTCTGAATATCAGCAGCTAATAAATAATTCAAATTCAAATGAATATTTTTGTGCCTTTATTAAATGTGTTGTCTAGCCCTTAATGAAATAGAGGTCATATTGGGATGATAGCTTTATTTATATTTGTTTTAGTTATTAAAAACTATAAATTGTCTGCCTTTTGATGACTTTTATAATTTAATTAATAAGAATTATACTAAATATTTTTTTTACTAGTTTTTCAAGTGACGCTACTTAAATCTTAATATAATTATTGTGAGTTAATATATTTGATTATTTAACCTCCATTATTGAAATCAATTAATTTCATATTACTTCCAGCAGAAAAGAATAGAAATTAAATAAAAAATGAGAGAAATTGTTCACCTGCAAATAGGTTGCTGTGGAAATACCATTGGATCTAAATTTTGAAAAAGTCTCTTCTATGATCATGGGATAGATAGCACCACTTGCCAGTATAACGGTTGTTTTGATTATCAGCTTAAGAGAATTGATACTTATTTTAACGAAATATTGGGAGGGAGATATACTCCGAGAGCTATTTTTGCCGATCTCCAGCAAGAGGTAATTGATAAGTATAGAACAAACGAATATTTTGCTCACTTGGAGCCCGATAATTTTCTATCAGAAAATAAAGCGTCAAATGATAACTATGCGCAGAAATATGAGCACTATGAATTTAAAGACCATGTCATGGACATCGTCAGAAAAGAAGCTGAAAACAGTGAATCATTACAAGGATTTCAGATTTTTCACGCCGCAAGTGGGGCTGCTGGATCAGGACTAACTTCTCTTCTTCTAGAAAATATCAAGGATGAATACTCTGATAGAATTATAAAAACTTCTAGTATTATTCCTTATAATGAAGCAATGAATTTACTTACAGAGCCATACGATACAATTTTTTTGCTTCAAGATCTAATAAGCAATGCTGATGTTACAAGTGTTTTAGACAATGAAGATATTTATAACTTGTGTCACAAGAAAATGAAGATATATAAGCCCACATGGGGAGATATAAACAATATAATAGTACAAGTACTTAGCGGGGAATCTTTATCTTTCAGATTTCCTACTGACTTATGCTCAGATTTAAGAAAATTTGCATTGAATTTGGTCCCTTATCAAAATTTGCATTTTTTAAGTCATGCTATGTGCCGCTTTTTCCTCGAGGTGCATGCTTTTGCTATTTTAATATACAATCCACTGAAAGGCTGACCCAAAATTTATTCAACAGAGCATATCATCTGCATGACCCTGATCCAAATTCTAGATTTGGCCTAATTTTGAGCGCTGTGCTTACTTATTTGGGGAAAGTTGATCCAGCTGAGGCAGAAATTGAATTTTTAAAGGCCTTAACCTTAATTTAATTAACAGATTGACTGACCCCTTAACTTTCACGCAATCACCGGGTCCATAAGGACTCAACCGCTTTTCGACCGTGCCCATCACCCAGACCAGTAGTGTCTCCTCCTTGGCTTGCGGCTTCAGTTAAGAGTGGGCAGTCTTCGGACTTGTGAGACCTTGCTTGAGGCTGTTGGAATAAGAAGTTGGCCATCCAAAAATCCCAAAAATGGAATTTCTGGTGTCTTCTGGGCAAGAAGGAAAATTTTGAATCCTGGGGCATAACTCACAGTTTCACGCTAGGCACTTGCCCGATAAGTCTAGGTATTCTCTATAGACCGTGCTGAGCATGCCTTTTCCAAATTCAAACCCTCCTTCTCTTCAAGGTAAAATCCAAGCCTAAAATGAAACTGAGGGCTAGGCTCTGAACAGCACCAGAGTTACTTACCTAGAATTGCCGTCAATTTCGCGGTTAATAAAACTTGTCGGATATAATTAAATATGAGCTTGAAGGAAGTCGGAGGAGCCGACCGCAAAGCGCTGAGACGGCATATTTAATTATGAATTTTTAAAGGCCAAAGCAGAAAATAAAAGTTGCTACTCAGAGCAGATTCCTGATAATTTGAAGTATTGGATATGCAATGCGCATTCATTTATGACTCGATCAGGATATTTTACTTATAATTCTGCTTTAATTGGGAATACCTTTAAAAAAGCTGTTGATCGATTTGACGACTTTTACAAAAGAAAAGCCTTTATATGTATGCCAACTACAATCAATAGAAATTGTGTCGTAAATAAGCAACGGCTGATCTTTAGCAATACTAATACTCATTATTAATAGGCATAGATATTTAGCTGAAGGAATGGATGAGCTCGAGTTTGAAGAGGCTAGAGAGGATGCTGTGCAATTAATTTCTGAATATCAGCAGCTAATAAATAATTCGAATTCAAATGAATACTTTTATGCCTTTATTAAACGTGTTATCCAGCCCTCAAAATGAAATAAAGGTCATATTGGGGAATAGTTTTATTTATATTTAGTTTTAGTTATTAAAAACTATAAATTGTTTGCCTTTTGATGAATTTATATTTAATTAATAAGAATTTAATTAAACCTTATTTTTCCTCCATCATCATAGACTTTGGCATATAAAGTTTAACTTCTCCATTCAAAAGAACAACATTGAGAGCTCCATTGGTAATGGTTACGCAGTCTCCACTCCAGAAAATGTTGCAAATCACATCTCCTTCTTTATACGGGTTATAAGTTACTGATCTCTGAATGGTATTATCCGTATTGGTAAATGCCATCACCGCATTGCCCATGGAAAAGCAATAAAAGTTATGATCAGCATATCTTTCGACCCAAGGATAATTCCACAACTGCATTTGCTTCCTGTATTTGACAATTTTGGTCACAAATTGGTACATATCAGAGTTGGTGTTCTTTAAATATGGCCAAAGGATTTCTCTATCGTTAGGATCATAACCTCCATTGAACCCTTGCTCGTCTCCATAATAAACAATTGGTATGCCTAAAGTCACCACACTCCAAGCCAAAGCATTTTTGAATCTATTGATGTTTCCGTTTTGGTATAAGAATCTTGGGTTATCGTGATTATCTGACTCTCATGATTAAATTTAATTGTATTTCAACCAGAATTACAATATTTTAATATTTCAAAATTTTATTTAACCTTTTAGCTTAAATATTTATAATAAAGAAGCTTGCTTTATTATGAAGGAGTAAGAAATTCCCAAGAATTGTTTGGTCTTTAAAGGCCTTCATACTATTCATGAAGTCTCTTGCCTGATACATATCTCCGCCATAAGCAAAGATGTTTCTCAATAAAAAATAAAGAGGATAATTTAAAACCGCATCTAGAGGTCCTTGATAGCCCGAAACATAATTAATATCTCCATTAAAAGCTTCGCCAACTGCATAAACGCCGGCACTGGCTTGAAATTCATACCAAAAGTCTTTTGGAACTTCAACAGCTGTATCAACTCTTAGCCCATCAAATCCATATTTATTAACAATTCAATTGATTCAACTCTTCAATGTACTTCTTACATATTGATTTTCTTGGGATAAATCAGGTAGTGTTCCAAGCCAGCACCATTCAACTTCGTGCTGATCATTCCAATTGTTGATTTGGCAGTATGGATGATAATATTCAGACTTATTGAAGGGGTTGATCACTGAAAAGTCAGGAGAAACAGGGCCAACATGATTAGCTACAACATCAAGCATAACATACATTCCTCTTGAGTGGCAAGCATTTACGAGATCTTGAAGATCTTGCTCTGTCCCAAAATGAGGATTAACTCCATATAGGTCTATCGCTGCATAGCCGTGATAAGCACCTTGGTAGTTAACTGGGACTGGAGAAATCCATATGGCATCAAAGCCCATATTTTGGATGTAGTCGAGATTTTGTGTAATCCCTTTAAAAGTTCCTCCACAATAATTACCTAAATCTGCACACCCTGAGTTGTCACCATTACCTCTTGAAAAACGATCAGTTAATAGCTGGTAAATAATTCGGGATTTCCACTGCTGAGGGGTGGCTGCTTTGGCAGCTAAAATTAGAGCTAAAAAGATTAAAACCGATTTAATCATTATTTTTTCGCCAAACCGTTATTTAATCCAGCAAATATGCCCTTGATCAAAACTTAATAAAATTAATAAAATTTAATAAATTTAGGCTCTAATCTAGAAATATAAGGAATATCAAAATATTATCCATTTAAAGTGGAATTTTGCATTAAGCATATTATATGACTTATTTTATAATTGTATAATTCATTATTAGTTATATTCCAAAATTAAATTATATATATGATAAATCAATACTTTAAGTCAGTGCGCTATTTTATAAGTCTTTCTAATTCTCACTTATTAATATGCAAATAATTAGAAATTTTGGAACTAAAAATTAGCAACTTATCAGGCACAATAAATTTATATCATTTAACTATTCCTCACATCTGTGAGATCTTATAGCCAATCAGTTGGATTGTCTATATAAAGGATTGCGGATAAATGCCTGTGTAGTCACGAGCTGAAGTTAAAAGGGTGGGTATCCACTCAGTGGGAGAGTTAAATGCTAGGCTAATAAATAATTAAGCTTTCATCTGATCATTTCTTTAATATTTTTTATTTCTTTCAATAAAAGTAGCGTTACTAGAATATTAAAGCTCATTTCTAGATTCATTTGATGATTCTGCACCAAATATATCCTATCCTAATATCTTTGATTTTTTTTATAAAAGTATTAAATAATAATGCTAGATCTCATTTTCTTGTCTTAATCATTTTATGAATTTTTTGGGCATCAAATCCACAATAATTAGCGTAATTTCTTCCTTTTTGTAATTCGATTTTATCTGCCTTATTTTTTTAGTTTTTATTTGTTTTACTCTAGAGGGCTTTAAGATTCCCTTCCTTGCCGATTCGAATTCAAGACACTTTTTAAAAGAAATGTTTGCGTTAGCCCTGAATTGCTTTTAATTTTAAATTTTTTTATCTTTTGAAGACTAGCTTATAATACTTGTATTTCTTCTAATTAATTTATATAATACGGGATTTATTTTCGTTAATCTACGATTTTCACTAATTTTCAGAGAAATGCTATATATAGTGAATTCTATTAGATGGCGCGCAATGCGCCATCACTGGGCCATGTCGGGAGAGGGTTCTCCACGAGAAATGGTTCCACGTGTGGAACCCTCTTTTTGGCTCGTGGAAAAAGAGCGTTCCACACGTGGAACCATTTCTCGTGGAGAACCCTCTCCCGACATGGCCCAGTGATGGCGCATTGCGCGCCATCTATAGGAAGGCGCTATAGTAAATTTCAAAAATGAATGAAAGCGAGCTTATGGATGAATTTGAAGAATTCAAAGAAACAAGCAAACTTATTGAAGCTGAATTAGAACTAGAAATCGAAGAGAACAAAATTCTAATAAAATCTCTTCAAGAAGAAATCTTAATTTTAAAAGAACAAAATACAAACCTTAAAGTATTATCCAATTAGTCTCAATTTTATACTAAAATCCAAGTGATCGAGAAATTGAATAGCGAGCTCAATGAAAAATTAAAAAAATCCTGCCAAGACAGTGAGTCTTCCAAAAAGAAACTAATGGAAATGGAATTGGAGATGGATATGATGAAATCAAAGTTAAGAGAAAAGGATTTTGAAGCTTAGCTAAAACTCAAACTTTAATTACCGTTCTTGGCTTGCCTCGCTTATTGGTAGCGCAGTCACCAAGGATTCCCTAGGGAATTCATTCTCTTTGTAGCGTCGATAGGGAGAACTTTTTTGAGTTGGGATACTAATCTGGTGAGAATAAGGTCATACTCCCACCTTTCTCTTCTCCACTGATTACACCTGCGAGCTAGATTCTGCGTCTTCATCTCCTTCTTGCATTGTCAGTTATAGTGTTGAGTGGGAAGGATATTGCTGCTTGGATTGAACGAAGGCTAAATAAAATTTATGGGTCGACTCTCATTAAACAGATAAAATTCAAATAACTCCTATTTCACGCTAGGAAGTTGCCCAAATGGTCTAGGAATGCGTGCGGACCTAGCTGGGCTTTCCCTTTCCAACTTTGAACCCAACTTTACCCTCAAGGCAAATTTAAATCTTGAAAGCGGACTCGGGCGAGGCCTTGTCATTGCCAGAATTGAACAGAGCATTGCTGACTGTTTTTTGGTTAACAAAACCTTGAAGAATATAAATAAAATGTGCTCGGTGCTGCATTGTTGGGAGGCAAAGTCCTGCCCAGGCGCCATTTATTTATATAGATTTTGAAGCTGAGCAACTTAATGAGTTTTATAACAAAACGTTAGAAGATTTGGCAATAGCATGCTCTGAGCTGGATGTCTTAAAAGAGTACAGCGAAGAAAATACGCAAAGACTAAAAGATCAAATATCAGATTTAAATAACGAACTTATGGTTGCTCGAAGAAAATCCATTGATATTCGTGCTTATTTGTCAAGAAGTGATTCTGCAATCAGTAGGCTTAGTATTAAATCATCACTAGATGGACAATCATCTAAAACGATAGTCGATATCCTTTTATCAAATCTAAATGCCAATCTAATGAAATATAAACAAAATTTATTATCACTATAAATTATATTTATTTTTATCGACTGTTAACTCCACCCTCATGTGAGAGCATATTAATTGGCCAAAAATCACCCTCCATGAGTAAAAATAAATTATTGATTTAAAAAATTTTTTGATGAAAAAATATTTGATAAAAAATTGATAATTAGTATAATAAAATCTCTAGCTAATTCTGTTGAATTTTAAACAGCTTGTATTTTAAAATATAAATTTTACAAAATTAAAGCAATTTTTGGTCTCTATTGTTATAAATTTCAAAAAAATATTATCAATTTTTTAAACCTCAGCAATGAGCAAATTCTATGTTTCTCCCTGCTTTTCATTTTTTTTCTCTTATCTTTCTCTTTTCTTCCTCCCTTAATGATTTTTGATCCCTTTTTTTCTTTATTTGCCTTAAATCTCATAATGCTATGCTGTTAAATAATCGGCCAGACTTTTCTTTCTACTATACTCTTTTCATCAGGTAGGTTAAAGCTTGCTCTTCAAATGCAACTTCAACATATAGGGCATACCTTCATTTGGTTGGAAATCGATATTAGCTTCTTCTCACTGTATGCATCATATTTGTTATCGAATCTTCAAGCCCTGCATAATCCCATGCTTATTAGTCCTATTATAGATTTCATATAATTAATTCTTTAATTTCTTGCAGTTAGACCTAAATAATTTCATACTGCCTTTTTGGGTTCTTTTCTTGAAATTCTGTTTGCAAATGATGCAAGTAATCTTTAAATGGTATCTATCGGCTTTTCGTAGTAACTCCCAGCTATGTTCTTGTACTATGGCGGCTATGAATAATGATACTCTCCTTTCTTTTCCCCTATGTACTCCATTTTGTGTGATGTGCATCTTTCACATGACATGCAGAATCTCTTCAAATTCTGATTAATTTTCTTTTGGAACCCTATAACCACAACACTCCTTTTTTGTTGGCCTCCATTAATTGGATTTTTCGCTTTGGATTGCATTCAGATTTTTTGCTCTTTTTGATTGATTTCCATTAAAATAAATGAGTTCGCGCCAATTCTCTTCCCGGAACTCTGTCCTGTGAAATAAATACTGAGATGCACCAAGAGTTATCTTGCGAATCTGAAGTCTACGACTATGATTTTGCAATAACAAAAGAAGCAATTCTTAAATACCTTACAAAAGAAATGTCGGAGCACATTGCTCTAAAGAAAAATATTGTAAAATCCTTTAGAAAGCTTTTAAATGAATTAGTGCACGATATTCGCAAACTTTTAAACAATTTAAATTCATATTCAGATGAAATAAGAAATTGCTTAGCTATCTATTTTTACACCCTGATATTTTAATTGCGTTGATTAATAAGTGCAGCCATAAGTGGCTCATGCTGAGGGCTGAAAACAATAGCTTAAGGAGGAAAAGGTAAAATCTGGTGGTTAAAGTGGCAATGACGACCATCATCTTTATGCAATGCAGGAAAATTTTATATATAGGTTCTGCTTGTCAAGCCAAATATGAGCTTGCATTTTGTCATTGCAAGTCTGACTTTCCGAATCATTTTATTATAATCCGCGTCTTTATTATTCTAGATATTCTAGTATTGGCTTCATAACAATAGAAGAATAAGTAGCCTATGACAATTCATAGAGCACTCAGCTTTATGCAGTATCATTATGGTAGTTCGAGTAAAAGTGAAGATATTAATTAATTAATTAAATTTGCATTCTGACTTAGCTATTGAGGGACTAAAGGCAATAATCCCAGTTAATCAAGAATGGATCAATACTACGAATATAGCTCGAGGATTTAGTAAAAAAGTCGAGAAAATGTCTAAGTGTATTATCAGCGATAAAGAAGCTAATTTAGAAAAAAGAGTCTCTAATATAGAGAAAACTCTTAAAGAGAATAATATTGAATCTATCTATGAAGGGCATAAAAGGACTAATTATTCAAAATCTGCAGCAAGCATGATAATTAATTCTAGTAAATGTTTATCTACCTTAGCTTCCGTATTAATATTAAATAGGGTACCTTAAGAGATAATCAGATTTATGGGTAGGTTATTATTTCAAATAATGATAATAAATAGAAATGCCAAGTCTTATTAAGTGCCAAAATGCATAATATTAGAAGGTATCTTTTCCAAAAGCTCAGGTGGACCTTATTCTTCGTTTTTATTTAGCAGCAAGCACCAAAAACATTTTAAAACTAAAAAAGCAGAAAGAGAAAATTTTAAATAGGCCAAATGACCCAGGATTAGAGCGAAACTTTAGGCAAGCTTTGTCAATTTATAGCAAAGACTGCGCTAATAATCCAGATCTTGAGAAAGTTTTTACTCCACCCGTGAGCGAACAATAAAAATTGTTTGCTCAGGAGGGGGTTAATTTTTTTTTTTTAAAAAAAATTATTTATAATTTTATAGATTTTTTTTTTTATTAAAAATTTAAAACAATCCCACTTCTTAAAAATTAGAAAAAAACATTTTAATTTGTAAAATTTATGTTTAAAAACGCAATTTGCTTAAAATTAAACAAATTAGCCAGAGATTTCATTATACTAATAATCACTTATATATCAAAAAATTTTTCCATAAAAATTTTAGCTCGTCAAGGGGGAATTAAATACTTATTTATCTTGAATAGACCTGTAAGAACAAACTTTGAAAAGACCAAATCAATTTTAATATATGAAAATCTCATTTTGTCTCTTTATGGAAAAACAAATGAGGCGAAATGTCAAGCACAATTAAAGATCTATAATAACGTATTTCTTCTATATTATTGAGGTCCTCAAAAATTAGTTTTACGTGCTAAAATGTGAAGAAACTAATAAGCTAGCAAATCTATGATAAGTTGCAAAACTCTGATAAAAATGGAAAAATAGCTAATCTATCTTTTAATTGAAATTAAAGATGGAGCCTAACGAACTCCAAAGTCTAACTTATCTATCACCTGCTTCTGACAAATGCATCAATTTCTGATAAATTTAAGCATTTATCCAATTAATGAGATAGCATCTAAGTACATGGAATTAAAACATTATTATGCAAATTTTACAAGCTATACAACAGGTTTTCATTCAACACTTTCGTCTTGTCAACTAGATTTATCCTATAATCAAATTTTAAGCCTGCAGTGAAGAGATCAGCTAGCATGCAAAAATTAAGGAAAAATTATGCATAGATCATTAAAAATACTCCAGGCTTTGGCTTAGCATCAATTGCCTGGCTCTATCTTTGGACTGATAAAACTGATCTGTTTGGCACCTCTTTTTTTAATGAACATCAATTTTCAGTAAAAATATGATTCAAGTTTTCATTGATGATATCAACTATGCTTCTGCTTTTTATTTAGCACTGGTTGGCTAGGTTTCATCTTATATAAAATAAAGATGGAAATTGATGAGTTCATAAAATTCCTTCTCCGAGACCTACTTTTATACAATTATTCGGATAACTTGCTAGAAGGTATAAGTAATTTTAGTAATAAATCTATAAAATATACTTTTTATGCTATTCATCAATTTTTATTAATAATCTGTGTTCAACTTTAGTTCTTCAGGTTCCATCTTTGATTGAAACTAAAAATAGAAACAGACGAACTCATAAAATTTACATCTGGCATCTACTTTTATATTAAACATCAATTTTCATTAAAAATATTTAATTTAAGTTGGTATTGAAGGGATCAACTCATATTCAAAATCAACTATTGATTATAAATAAATTGCTGCCCATTCTTCAGGATTCCACTCAACACTAGCTCGTAAGTTTCCATCTTTAATTTCAATTAAAGATGAAACCAAACGAAATGGTGGCAAACTAAAAATCTGAAGCATATATCAATTAATCCATAATAATACCTTAATTATTTGCATGGGAGGTGATCTCGTCAGCCTAAAAAGAATCAAAAACTTTTAGTATAAATTGATGCTGAGTAATATCGATTTTAAATGTTTCATTTCCGTTGATTATTAAGGTAGTCTTTTCTCCTTTAATCATCTGGGAGATTGATTTTCAACTATCATCTGTGACTCTCTTACTTTTTATCTTTTCTATGAGTTTAGTTCTATCCACAGAATCATATGCTTTCGAAAAATCTATAAAAAGTATATATGAATCACTCTTTTTCCCTTTATTATAATATTTTCGATATTCTAAGGTATTTTTCAGTAAGAAACTTTGTGTTATGCATGATTTTCCTTTTCTAAACCCATGTTGTCTATCTGAGATCTTAACGTTGTTTTCAATTTTTCTTAGTTCAGCCTTGTCAAGAATCTTTATAAAACTGTTCATTAATGTTATAGGTCTGTGATTCTTCAATTCTTTATGATTTCCTTTACCTTTATATATAAGAATAGTCTTAGCTTCATTTGCAACATCCGGTATACCATAAATTCTGCAAGTATTTAAAAAATGTGTTATTGCTTCTACCATTATATCTCCTCCTTTTTTTATTATTTCATTCGTTATATTATCTGGTCCAGGAGCTTTTCTGTTAGGCAAAGATTTAATAATATTCTCAATCTTTTTTGAGTTTCAAAGTTCATCTTCTAGACAACCTGCTTGTGGAATAAAAGATATCGTACTCTTAAATTGATCTTCAAATTCTTTTGTTCAAGATTGAATCTCAAATGCATTCATTGGTAAGACCAGTTTGTTTTATTCAATAATCTTTTTATTTTGTTTCAAGCTCCATAGGGATCATTTATGCATTGTTTTAATCTATTTTCACTTATTATTTCATATCTATCTAGTCTTTTTAACTGATCAATGCATATTTTCTTTACTTTCCGTATTCTTTCAATAAATTCATTATTTTTCTGAGAATAGCAAAATTTGATTCATTCTTTGAGTTTGTTAATTCTTTTCCTTAAAATTTTCATTTCTGGAGTTTTAAAATGATCAGGCTGTAATTTAGTTTTTAGAATAATTGATTCTTCATCTAAGATAGTCTTTATTTCGGTATAGATTTGAGAAGGGTTATTTGTTATGAAAATACCTTTTTCTTTGAATTTAAGGAAGAGTCTGCTTTTAAAGGCTTCATGTTCATCTCCTTCTAGTTTATATCATGGAATAATTGTTTTTTTGAGTTCCTAATGATATAATTATCGAAATGCGTGATAGGAGTAAAATATGGTTAGTATTTAATTGAGGGACTTCTATATAAATAATTTCTGATGTTGAGTTTGAGAGAATGTAATCAATAATTGTGTGTGTATTATGACCTCTAAAAGTTGATATTTGCATATCATTGAGAATGTATAGATGAGAATCTTTTATAAATTTAGAAAATATCTCTCCTGTTAGATCATCGATTTCAGATAAATATCCTTTTAGATGTGCATTAAAATCACCCAATAGTACTATTTGACGTCTATCCTTTTGATTTTTTTGAATAATTTCTTGAACTTCTATGATAAAGTTAATATAGTCATCAATTGATTTCTTACTTTGGTGATTTGCTACTACTGGGGCATAAGCTACTATTATCAAGTAATCTTCAATTAATGTTGCTGTTATTCTATGATTGTTAGTTTCAATTGATGTTATTAGATTTGCAAATGTTTCATGTATTAGTAACCCAGTTCCGCCTGATCCTCTGTTGCCAGCAATTGGCCCATTATTTCCAATTCAGATAAATCCTTGAATATATAAGGAAGTTTTCAGTCATGTTTCAGCAATTCCAAGAATAGAAATATCATTAGTAATCATTAAGGTTTGTTAGGGTGTTAGGGTGTTAGGGTGTTAGGGTGTTAGGGTGTTAGGGTGTTAGGGTGTTAGGGTGTTAGGGTGTTAGGGTGTTAGGGTGTTAGGGTGTTAGGGTGTTAGGGTGTTAGGGTGTTAGGGTGTTAGGGTGTTAGGGTGTTAGGGTGTTAGGGTGTTAGGGTGTTAGGGTGTTAGGGTGTTAGGGTGTTAGGGTGTTAGGGTGTTAGGGTGTTAGGGTGTTAGGGTGTTAGGGTGTTAGGGTGTTAGGGTGTTAGGGTGTTAGGGTGTTAGGGTGTTAGGGTGTTAGGGTGTTAGGGTGTTAGGGTGTTAGGGTGTTAGGGTGTTAGGGTGTTAGGGTGTTAGGGTGTTAGGGTGTTAGGGTGTTAGGGTGTTAGGGTGTTAGGGTGTTAGGGTGTTAGGGTGTTAGGGTGTTAGGGTGTTAGGGTGTTAGGGTGTTAGGGTGTTAGGGTGTTAGGGTGTTAGGGTGTTAGGGTGTTAGGGTGTTAGGGTGTTAGGGTGTTAGGGTGTTAGGGTGTTAGGGTGTTAGGGTGTTAGGGTGTTAGGGTGTTAGGGTGTTAGGGTGTTAGGGTGTTAGGGTGTTAGGGTGTTAGGGTGTTAGGGTGTTAGGGTGTTAGGGTGTTAGGGTGTTAGGGTGTTAGGGTGTTAGGGTGTTAGGGTGTTAGGGTGTTAGGGTGTTAGGGTGTTAGGGTGTTAGGGTGTTAGGGTGTTAGGGTGTTAGGGTGTTAGGGTGTTAGGGTGTTAGGGTGTTAGGGTGTTAGGGTGTTAGGGTGTTAGGGTGTTAGGGTGTTAGGGTGTTAGGGTGTTAGGGTGTTAGGGTGTTAGGGTGTTAGGGTGTTAGGGTGTTAGGGTGTTAGGGTGTTAGGGTGTTAGGGTGTTAGGGTGTTAGGGTGTTAGGGTGTTAGGGTGTTAGGGTGTTAGGGTGTTAGGGTGTTAGGGTGTTAGGGTGTTAGGGTGTTAGGGTGTTAGGGTGTTAGGGTGTTAGGGTGTTAGGGTGTTAGGGTGTTAGGGTGTTAGGGTGTTAGGGTGTTAGGGTGTTAGGGTGTTAGGGTGTTAGGGTGTTAGGGTGTTAGGGTGTTAGGGTGTTAGGGTGTTAGGGTGTTAGGGTGTTAGGGTGTTAGGGTGTTAGGGTGTTAGGGTGTTAGGGTGTTAGGGTGTTAGGGTGTTAGGGTGTTAGGGTGTTAGGGTGTTAGGGTGTTAGGGTGTTAGGGTGTTAGGGTGTTAGGGTGTTAGGGTGTTAGGGTGTTAGGGTGTTAGGGTGTTAGGGTGTTAGGGTGTTAGGGTGTTAGGGTGTTAGGGTGTTAGGGTGTTAGGGTGTTAGGGTGTTAGGGTGTTAGGGTGTTAGGGTGTTAGGGTGTTAGGGTGTTAGGGTGTTAGGGTGTTAGGGTGTTAGGGTGTTAGGGTGTTAGGGTGTTAGGGTGTTAGGGTGTTAGGGTGTTAGGGTGTTAGGGTGTTAGGGTGTTAGGGTGTTAGGGTGTTAGGGTGTTAGGGTGTTAGGGTGTTAGGGTGTTAGGGTGTTAGGGTGTTAGGGTGTTAGGGTGTTAGGGTGTTAGGGTGTTAGGGTGTTAGGGTGTTAGGGTGTTAGGGTGTTAGGGTGTTAGGGTGTTAGGGTGTTAGGGTGTTAGGGTGTTAGGGTGTTAGGGTGTTAGGGTGTTAGGGTGTTAGGGTGTTAGGGTGTTAGGGTGTTAGGGTGTTAGGGTGTTAGGGTGTTAGGGTGTTAGGGTGTTAGGGTGTTAGGGTGTTAGGGTGTTAGGGTGTTAGGGTGTTAGGGTGTTAGGGTGTTAGGGTGTTAGGGTGTTAGGGTGTTAGGGTGTTAGGGTGTTAGGGTGTTAGGGTGTTAGGGTGTTAGGGTGTTAGGGTGTTAGGGTGTTAGGGTGTTAGGGTGTTAGGGTGTTAGGGTGTTAGGGTGTTAGGGTGTTAGGGTGTTAGGGTGTTAGGGTGTTAGGGTGTTAGGGTGTTAGGGTGTTAGGGTGTTAGGGTGTTAGGGTGTTAGGGTGTTAGGGTGTTAGGGTGTTAGGGTGTTAGGGTGTTAGGGTGTTAGGGTGTTAGGGTGTTAGGGTGTTAGGGTGTTAGGGTGTTAGGGTGTTAGGGTGTTAGGGTGTTAGGGTGTTAGGGTGTTAGGGTGTTAGGGTGTTAGGGTGTTAGGGTGTTAGGGTGTTAGGGTGTTAGGGTGTTAGGGTGTTAGGGTGTTAGGGTGTTAGGGTGTTAGGGTGTTAGGGTGTTAGGGTGTTAGGGTGTTAGGGTGTTAGGGTGTTAGGGTGTTAGGGTGTTAGGGTGTTAGGGTGTTAGGGTGTTAGGGTGTTAGGGTGTTAGGGTGTTAGGGTGTTAGGGTGTTAGGGTGTTAGGGTGTTAGGGTGTTAGGGTGTTAGGGTGTTAGGGTGTTAGGGTGTTAGGGTGTTAGGGTGTTAGGGTGTTAGGGTGTTAGGGTGTTAGGGTGTTAGGGTGTTAGGGTGTTAGGGTGTTAGGGTGTTAGGGTGTTAGGGTGTTAGGGTGTTAGGGTGTTAGGGTGTTAGGGTGTTAGGGTGTTAGGGTGTTAGGGTGTTAGGGTGTTAGGGTGTTAGGGTGTTAGGGTGTTAGGGTGTTAGGGTGTTAGGGTGTTAGGGTGTTAGGGTGTTAGGGTGTTAGGGTGTTAGGGTGTTAGGGTGTTAGGGTGTTAGGGTGTTAGGGTGTTAGGGTGTTAGGGTGTTAGGGTGTTAGGGTGTTAGGGTGTTAGGGTGTTAGGGTGTTAGGGTGTTAGGGTGTTAGGGTGTTAGGGTGTTAGGGTGTTAGGGTGTTAGGGTGTTAGGGTGTTAGGGTGTTAGGGTGTTAGGGTGTTAGGGTGTTAGGGTGTTAGGGTGTTAGGGTGTTAGGGTGTTAGGGTGTTAGGGTGTTAGGGTGTTAGGGTGTTAGGGTGTTAGGGTGTTAGGGTGTTAGGGTGTTAGGGTGTTAGGGTGTTAGGGTGTTAGGGTGTTAGGGTGTTAGGGTGTTAGGGTGTTAGGGTGTTAGGGTGTTAGGGTGTTAGGGTGTTAGGGTGTTAGGGTGTTAGGGTGTTAGGGTGTTAGGGTGTTAGGGTGTTAGGGTGTTAGGGTGTTAGGGTGTTAGGGTGTTAGGGTGTTAGGGTGTTAGGGTGTTAGGGTGTTAGGGTGTTAGGGTGTTAGGGTGTTAGGGTGTTAGGGTGTTAGGGTGTTAGGGTGTTAGGGTGTTAGGGTGTTAGGGTGTTAGGGTGTTAGGGTGTTAGGGTGTTAGGGTGTTAGGGTGTTAGGGTGTTAGGGTGTTAGGGTGTTAGGGTGTTAGGGTGTTAGGGTGTTAGGGTGTTAGGGTGTTAGGGTGTTAGGGTGTTAGGGTGTTAGGGTGTTAGGGTGTTAGGGTGTTAGGGTGTTAGGGTGTTAGGGTGTTAGGGTGTTAGGGTGTTAGGGTGTTAGGGTGTTAGGGTGTTACGGGTGTTAGGGTGTTAGGGTGTTAGGGTGTTAGGGTGTTAGGGTGTTAGGGTGTTAGGGTGTTAGGGTGTTAGGGTGTTAGGGTGTTAGGGTGTTAGGGTGTTAGGGTGTTAGGGTGTTAGGGTGTTAGGGTGTTAGGGTGTTAGGGTGTTAGGGTGTTAGGGTGTTAGGGTGTTAGGGTGTTAGGGTGTTAGGGTGTTAGGGTGTTAGGGTGTTAGGGTGTTAGGTGTTAGGGTGTTAGGGTGTTAGGGTGTTAGGGTGTTAGGGTGTTAGGGTGTTAGGGTGTTAGGGTGTTAGGGTGTTAGGGTGTTAGGGTGTTAGGGTGTTAGGGTGTTAGGGTGTTAGGGTGTTAGGGTGTTAGGGTGTTAGGGTGTTAGGGTGTTAGGGTGTTAGGGTGTTAGGGTGTTAGGGTGTTAGGGTGTTAGGGTGTTAGGGTGTTAGGGTGTTAGGGTGTTAGGGTGTTAGGGTGTTAGGGTGTTAGGGTGTTAGGGTGTTAGGGTGTTAGGGTGTTAGGGTGTTAGGGTGTTAGGGTGTTAGGGTGTTAGGGTGTTAGGGTGTTAGGGTGTTAGGGTGTTAGGGTGTTAGGGTGTTAGGGTGT
>CAJZBQ010000052.1:0-30000 GCA_914767885.1 Blepharisma stoltei
ACACCCTAACACCCTAACACCCTAACACCCTAACACCCTAACACCCTAACACCCTAACACCCTAACACCCTAACACCCTAACACCCTAACACCCTAACACCCTAACACCCTAACACCCTAACACCCTAACACCCTAACACCCTAACACCCTAACACCCTAACACCCTAACACCCTAACACCCTAACACCCTAACACCCTAACACCCTAACACCCCTAACACCCTAACACCCTAACACCCTAACACCCTAACACCCTAACACCCTAACACCTAACACCCTAACACCCTAACACCCTAACACCCTAACACCCTAACACCCTAACACCCTAACACCCTAACACCCTAACACCCTAACACCCTAACACCCTAACACCCTACACCCTAACACCCTAACACCCTAACACCCTAACACCCTAACACCCTAACACCCTAACACCCTAACACCCTAACACCCTAACACCCTAACACCACCTAACACCCTAACACCCTAACACCCTAACACCCTAACACCCTAACACCCTAACACCCTAACACCCTAACACCCTAACACCCTAACACCCTAACACCCTAACACCCTAACACCCTAACACCCTAACACCCTAACACCCTAACACCCTAACACCCTAACACCCTAACACCCTAACACCCTAACACCCTAACACCCTAACACCCTAACACCCTAACACCCTAACACCCCTAACACCCTAACACCCTAACACCCTAACACCCTAACACCCTAACACCCTAACACCCTAACACCCTAACACCCTAACACCCTAACACCCTAACACCCTAACACCCTAACACCCTAACACCCTAACACCCTAACACCCTAACACCCTAACACCCTAACACCCTAACACCCTACCCTAACACCCTAACACCCTAACACCCTAACACCCTAACCACCCTAACACCCTAACACCCTAACACCCTAACACCCTAACACCCTAACACCCTAACACCCTAACACCCTAACACCCTAACACCTAACACCCTAACACCCTAACACCCTAACACCCTAACACCCTAACACCCTAACACCCTAACACCCTAACACCCTAACACCCTAACACCCTAACACCCCTAACACCCTAACACCCTAACACCCTAACACACCCTAACACCCTAACACCCTAACACCCTAACACCCCTAACACCCTAACACCCTACACCCTAACACCTAACACCCTAACACCCTAACACCCTAACACCCTAACACCCTAACACCCTAACACCCTAACACCCTAACACCCTAACACCCTAACACCCTAACACCCTAACACCCTAACACCCTAACACCCTAACACCCTAACACCCTAACACCCTAACACCCTAACACCCTAACACCCTAACACCCTAACACCCTAACACCCTAACACCCTAACACCCTAACACCCTAACACCCTAACACCCTAACACCCTAACACCCTAACACCCTAACACCCTAACACCCTAACACCCTAACACCCTAACACCCTAACACCCTAACACCCTAACACCCTAACACCCTAACACCCTAACACCCTAACACCCTAACACCCTAACACCCTAACACCCTAACACCCTAACACCCTAACACCCTAACACCCTAACACCCTAACACCCTAACACCCTAACACCCTAACACCCTAACACCCTAACACCCTAACACCCTAACACCCTAACACCCTAACACCCTAACACCCTAACACCCTAACACCCTAACACCCTAACACCCTAACACCCTAACACCCTAACACCCTAACACCCTAACACCCTAACACCCTAACACCCTAACACCCTAACACCCTAACACCCTAACACCCTAACACCCTAACACCCTAACACCCTAACACCCTAACACCCTAACACCCTAACACCCTAACACCCTAACACCCTAACACCCTAACACCCTAACACCCTAACACCCTAACACCCTAACACCCTAACACCCTAACACCCTAACACCCTAACACCCTAACACCCTAACACCCTAACACCCTAACACCCTAACACCCTAACACCCTAACACCCTAACACCCTAACACCCTAACACCCTAACACCCTAACACCCTAACACCCTAACACCCTAACACCCTAACACCCTAACACCCTAACACCCTAACACCCTAACACCCTAACACCCTAACACCCTAACACCCTAACACCCTAACACCCTAACACCCTAACACCCTAACACCCTAACACCCTAACACCCTAACACCCTAACACCCTAACACCCTAACACCCTAACACCCTAACACCCTAACACCCTAACACCCTAACACCCTAACACCCTAACACCCTAACACCCTAACACCCTAACACCCTAACACCCTAACACCCTAACACCCTAACACCCTAACACCCTAACACCCTAACACCCTAACACCCTAACACCCTAACACCCTAACACCCTAACACCCTAACACCCTAACACCCTAACACCCTAACACCCTAACACCCTAACACCCTAACACCCTAACACCCTAACACCCTAACACCCTAACACCCTAACACCCTAACACCCTAACACCCTAACACCCTAACACCCTAACACCCTAACACCCTAACACCCTAACACCCTAACACCCTAACACCCTAACACCCTAACACCCTAACACCCTAACACCCTAACACCCTAACACCCTAACACCCTAACACCCTAACACCCTAACACCCTAACACCCTAACACCCTAACACCCTAACACCCTAACACCCTAACACCCTAACACCCTAACACCCTAACACCCTAACACCCTAACACCCTAACACCCTAACACCCTAACACCCTAACACCCTAACACCCTAACACCCTAACACCCTAACACCCTAACACCCTAACACCCTAACACCCTAACACCCTAACACCCTAACACCCTAACACCCTAACACCCTAACACCCTAACACCCTAACACCCTAACACCCTAACACCCTAACACCCTAACACCCTAACACCCTAACACCCTAACACCCTAACACCCTAACACCCTAACACCCTAACACCCTAACACCCTAACACCCTAACACCCTAACACCCTAACACCCTAACACCCTAACACCCTAACACCCTAACACCCTAACACCCTAACACCCTAACACCCTAACACCCTAACACCCTAACACCCTAACACCCTAACACCCTAACACCCTAACACCCTAACACCCTAACACCCTAACACCCTAACACCCTAACACCCTAACACCCTAACACCCTAACACCCTAACACCCTAACACCCTAACACCCTAACACCCTAACACCCTAACACCCTAACACCCTAACACCCTAACACCCTAACACCCTAACACCCTAACACCCTAACACCCTAACACCCTAACACCCTAACACCCTAACACCCTAACACCCTAACACCCTAACACCCTAACACCCTAACACCCTAACACCCTAACACCCTAACACCCTAACACCCTAACACCCTAACACCCTAACACCCTAACACCCTAACACCCTAACACCCTAACACCCTAACACCCTAACACCCTAACACCCTAACACCCTAACACCCTAACACCCTAACACCCTAACACCCTAACACCCTAACACCCTAACACCCTAACACCCTAACACCCTAACACCCTAACACCCTAACACCCTAACACCCTAACACCCTAACACCCTAACACCCTAACACCCTAACACCCTGGTGAAGTCTCAACTCACTTTCTTTAAAAACTTAAACCCAAAATAGCACGAACCCAATATTTATATAATATTCTATTATTAAAATAAAAATAATAAATTTTAAGTTGATATACTTTTAGCAAGGATAATTTGTTTTTGAGAAGAAGCTATGTGGACAAATTTATTTTGTTTTTCATTATAAATTCTTAATTTTTTAATACTTAAGCCTAATACGCCAAAAGAGTCAGCATTCCGTCTTCTAGCTCTATCAAAATTAAAGAACAGCTTATTATGATTTAAGGATATTTTACTCTGCTAGCTTAGGACATAATAAGCTTGCTACTTTTTAGATTAAAAAATTATATAATATTTAGCTTTGAATAGAAGAAATACCCCTAAGAACTTTTAAAAATACTTAAACATAATAAAAAAACCATTCACATTAATCCACATATAAATGCATTTAAAGTTAAAAGCAGCCTTTAACTCTTTGGAGTCAAATATGTTCAAAAAGTACCCGAAAATCTGTATTTATCATCATCCTTGACCTTTCTCGCCACAAAACAGTGCCCAGAATATTTAATTATATTTGTAATAGGCGTATCCGCTTAGGTTGGCACGCTATATTTCTTATTTACAATATTTAGAAATCAAAAATATGTAAAACAATCATATTGAAAATGATTTTGCTTGTTATATAGGTAATCACTTTCTCGAAGTTATAATCTTTATTGGCTTCACTAATAAAACAGTCGAGAGTGGTAAGGTTTTTGGGAATAAATTTTATCTCAACAAATTTACAAGATAAAAATGGTAAAAGCGATTCATTATTAGAAGGCTATATCCTTGATAAACTCATTATAAAGTTAATGAAACTTTCTTAGTGCCTTATCTCAAATTTAATTTCCTTAACTTGAATGAGCTCAAACTTATTGGCTTTTTAGTTCTTCCAACTTAATCTGTCCATAAATTAAGGTTAAGTCAGTTTTCTTAAGGCAGTTCTCTTCATTGTTATTCTATTATAACTAGAAGTGAGTTTGATGTGATTTTCTAAGAGGAGTATAATATCAAATGCTAACAGCGATTTCAGAAAGCGATGCAGAAATTACAGCTTGAAAATCTACAACATATCCAGCACTTTGAGAAGCTCCTAGACATCCACATTTAGCAGGCATGATATAGCTATATGGGAATAAAAAGAAGGGCTGTTATTTGGAATCAGCTATTTTTCCACTCGATAAATTATTTTGAGTAAGAATACAGCGAGTTTGTGGAGAAAATGTTGCATTTCCTAATTGAAGACAGAAAATCAAAAGAAGAGCTCTCAGCTAGGTTTGCCTTGCCATTTACTTTATATTGGCCGTTCTAATATGAAATTAATAGTAAATTCTAATGCTGCATGCATATTTTTCCTATGCTAAGAAAATATTGTTTTTAGGTAAGCGAAATATTTTGACTTTTTTGTTTTTAAGGCTGAAGCAAGAAAGACTGAAAGAAATCAAATAAGTTTGAGTGACTACTAAAAAGCAATTGCTCTAAGCCTGGCTTTTCATTATTGAAAATCTTTAAGTCATTTTGATTTTAGTTATTTTGCGCTATACTTCTTTCAATTCTAAATGCTTCCGTAAGACATCCCCATCCTGTTTCTGAAAAGAAAATTCTGATCGTCCCAGAAGGGAATAAGGCAATACATCATTCAGCACAAAAAATTGATTAGCTCCATAGTTTCAGGACCTAAATTAAGAAGTTGCTGTATAGAATATATTGCTGCAACCCTCCAGCCAAAATGCAAAGAACCGAGCTTGTAAATAGACAAGGATGATCATATAATAAAAAAATTAAATTTTTGCATACAAAAGCCAATGAATGATCAAAAACGAAGCCAAATAAAATTGATATCACTCAAATAGAGATTATAAAATTCCTTTAATTACATGTACAAAGGATATTGCGATAAAATTAGAGAATCACTTAAAGCCAAGTAGAGTTTTAACACTCGAAAATGAATGAAGAATTAAATTATATTATTTTTCTCATAAATAATTGTTATCACAGAATAAAAAGTAATTTTTATATATGCTAGATAAGCCTTAAATAAATTATTAATTTAACCGCTTAATTTGTTAAAAATCAAGCATTCGATTTCCTTAATAATAAATATGAACAGTGAGAGTTTAAAAGGGCCTGAAAACGTAAACAAGCCAATAAAAAACAGCCTAGAAAACGAGAAGGGCTTGCTTAATTCTCATATAAGCACTGTTTCTAGTGATCTCAACAATAAATCCAATGAAACAGAAAGCGCTTTAAACGTTATAGACAGCTTAAGAAATAAAATAGCTGAGATTTTGAGTAGACCAAACAATCCAGAATTAGAGATAGATTTTAGGACAACTTGCTCAGCAATTCAGACCAGTCTTAGTTTTTATGATCCGCCACTAATGCAAGCTTACCAAGATTATCTTAATGCTTATCAACAAAAGACATCTCTTTATAATATTACAAGCTATAACAGCACAACTAAATTGCATATTTATAACACTGAAACAGAAACAGAAGAACTCAAAATTTTGCAGATTCCAGAACGGCTAGACCGAGGCACTTGCATAACTCAACTTCCAAATGGCAAGCTATTCTGCTATGGTAAAGGGTACCCAGTTTCTGGGACTACAGTGCTGATTGATGCAAATGGCGTATTCGAAGTTCTGCCATCTGGAACAGAAAAATCGCAGCTATTTTTTATCAATTTTGTACTTTCTCTTGCTTTAAAATATCTATAAAGTGGTTCCACTCTGATTTAAATTGGAACTCAGACCAACTCAATCTAACACATCTTAAAAGAAATCATTAAGAAATAGCACTCATCTGGAACTCCTTGCTCAATCTCATCATGTATGCTGGATTTAAAGAATGATGATTGCATATCGATAATCTTTTGAAAGTGCATATTGGCGGCATAAATTATATGATATACTCACAAACTGCAATTCATCTTCCAAGTATTGGCATTTTCAGTAAGAGACATCCATAGCAGGAAAGTGCATAAAAGATTCAATAATTTATATAACCCATTCCATTATTTCTCAATCCCAACAGAAATTTATAATCCATCTCCTACTTTTATCTTCAAAAGTTAAACTCTGTCAGAGACTGCAATAAAATATCAAGTGACCTATATCTATTTCGACAACAGCGTCTATTGCTTTGGAGGAAAGAATAAGATAGATTTAACTCTATCTTGTAGATTTGATTTGGATCAAAATCGGTGAATTCAATTAATTCCTATGCCACAAGCTGATTGCTATTTCAGTAGTATAATATTTAAAAGAAATATTTTGATTTCTGGATATGATAGCAGACATCTTTTGTTATACTCAATTGATATTGACTCTTTCTCGACAGTTCCTTATAAGTTTGAAGATAAGAAAAAAAAGATCCTGATAAATGCAGAGAGACTATATTTGATTGAATGCGACAAGGGATCAATCTATGAAAGCGAAATTGGAAGTTATGTGAATTGGAGACGAATAGCATACTCAAAACTGAATTGCAATCCTGATCAAGTGTATTGTTCATATAATAAAGGAGGAATATACATCTCAACTATTTCTGATTCGACTAGAGAATATTATTATTTTAGCTTAGATCAAAAAATCATTATTGATGTTGCTTACCATAATGAGTTTGTCTCTCTTAGAAGAGTAGGTCAAAAGATTGAAGCAATAAAATGAAATGTCCATAATTTTAAGCTCGATCCTTATTATCTGGATGAATGAAATCTAAAAGGCAATACTCTAAGAGATTTAGGAAGTAATCTATCAACAAGCGAATGATATGGTGAAGAAATCAAACTCCATCCAAACGAAGTTAGTTTATACTGTTTTAAAGGCAACGCTTTAAATAATTTAGAAAGATATCTAGAAGCAATTGAATGCTATGATGAAGCAATCAAACTATATCCAAAAGGTGCTGAAATTTACTATAAGAAAGGGTATGCTTTAAATCAATTAGGAAGATATCAAGAAGCAATAGAAAGCTATGACGAAGCAATCAAAATCAATCCAAATGATGCTATGAATTATAATGATAAAGGCAATACTCTTTATATTTTAGAGAGATATCAAGAAGCAATACAATGCTATGATGAGGTAATCAAGCTTATACCTAATAATCCTTTGTATTTCTGCAAGAGAGCTAGAGCATTTAATCATCTCAGACAAGAAGAAGCAGCTTTGCAGGACTTTAATAGGGCTTATAATTTGAAGCAAGCTGGTCGGCCAAGTGGTGTTTCCACTGGGAATGAATGAAACCTCTCTGAAAAAGATATCAATTTTATAAACGATTTATTAGGCCGAGACCGTATTGAACTACTCCAAAAAATGCAGATAAAAGCTGTTGATTCAGAAGAAGAATTTAAAGAGTCTAAGCGGAGAAGAGATTTAGATTTTAGTGTGAACTCTTCTAAGTAGGAAATTTTAAGTTAAAAATATTTCTAGGTTCTTTTTTATAGAATTATGATCAGAAAAGTAGAGGAGGCTCTAGAAAAAAATTTAAAAAGTTGGTATTTTAAAAATGAGGACAGAGCAAACATCAATAAAATAATTGAAAAAATATTGGTGAGTAGAAGGGCTGCTCCTTTCATTAAAGTCAAGCAATTGAATTCAAATTCGTACTAAAAGAATAGAATCATGCAAAAAAAGAAGCCCACTATTAACGGCAGTCGCAGGCTCAAGTATTTAAAATTTAATCTATAGAAAAGAAATTTGATATATTAACTAAACAAAATAATTTATAGAAAGAAGAAGATTCAAAAAGCGCTCTTGCTATATGATAGCAATTCAAGTGTTTATAATATGTCTGCACTTATGAAAGCCTATGAAGAATGTTTTAGAACATCACTTTATAATATTACGAAAAAAGAAAGCAGTAATTTATGTATTTACAACATCGAAAGCCAAAGCAGAGAATTCAAAATCTTAAAAACTTCAATGCAGCTAGACTTTTATGCATGCGTGGCTCAGCTTCCAAATGGTAAATTATTCTGTTTTGGTGATTTTCCAGTTTCTGGTATAACACTGTTAATTGATTTAAATGGTGGAATCCAGCAGTTGCCATCTGGAAATAAAATTTAATAAATTTTTTTTATCAATTTTGTACTTTTTCCTGCACTTATATTTTTTTGAAATTTTGACAATCTATTTTTTATTTTTTCATTGCGTTAAGCAAAACCGAATATAATAGTACCCATCTGGAACCCCTTGCTTTAATTCATCAGCTATACTTTTTTAATGAGTAAACATTTATTGAATCTCATTGCATAATAGCCTTTTCTGCAAAAACCATTTTACTATTGATCAAATAAATGATATTCTCTGTTAAAAAGTTGCAACATACTGCCAAATAGTTGTTTATATGATATACTAATTGGATAAATGTAAGTTTCGTGAGGTGTGCACAAAAATTTCAAATATACTATATCTATTTCAACAACAATATTTATTGCTTTGGGGTAAGGGATAAAAATATTATTGTATCAGCTCTATCTGCCCGATTCGATTTGGATAAGAATCGGTGGATTAAATTAGCTCCAATGCCGCATCCTGATTGATATTGCAATAGTGTAGTATTCAATTGGAACATTTTGATTTCTGCGAGGATAAATAGAAATCTTTTCTTCTATTCAATTTATATTGATTCTTTCTCAATAATTCCTTATGAATTTGAAGAGTATAAAACAAAGATCCTGGTAAAAGTAGATGAAAGGCTGCATTTGATTGAATGCCCTGATGGATTAATTTATGAAAGCGAAATTGCAGGCTTTACTTTTTGGAAACCAATTGCAGATTCAATAATCAATACAGATCCTCATCAAGTGTGCTGTTCTCATAGTAAAGGAGCAGTACATATATCTGCTTATATCTTGTGCTATGCGCTGGGATAATTATAGGAGTCACACAATGGAAAAAATTCCCATGTGTAGAAACCAAATCCCATATGCGGAGTTTCCACACTTGAGTGGTTCCACGGATAGGATTTGAGTTCCGCATATGAGAAAATGCACCGAAAATTGAGACCCCTTCCCACAGGGCATAATATCGAGATCATTAAGATTTATTTTGGATTAAGATTAATTACGGAATTAGAATAAAAAATTCTGCTCCAATTAATTTTTTTTTAACAAAAAACATATAAAATGTACCTATCATTTCAAAATAGCTCAATGCCATACAATAAGAGCTAACAGATTGTATGGGGTTCATTGACTATGATGATATTCTCAAATACTACAAGTTTAATTTGAATGAAACATCATTGACTGAAATTAATTAAAATAAATTAACTTTAAAACACTAATTATATTTTTTCTAATTTATTAAAATACAATTATACATTATTATTTGCATGCTAAAAGTTTCAGGCACTAAGCTTTCAAGGCAGACAAATCCATATCTGTAAAGGCTTTAATTGTAATTGTTTCAAAAATTATGAGAAATTTAGTTGGCTTCAAAAATATAAAGAGCTATTGAAAATATTATTTGATTATGGAAAATACCCGAAAAATTATATATAAGGATTGAGAAATAATTTAAGGTAATAGCTATTAAAATATTAATAGTTATTCTTTCAAAAATTTAGTGCTGTGGGAAAAAAATTGTTAAATGAGATCTTCAGTTTTTCTTATCTATTTTCATCTGATATAAATATGAGAAGAACTTGCCGTTTTGGGGTATATTCATCAGGGACCATAAAAAGGTGCCCTAAAAAATATTGCTGCAAATGCGACGTCTCCCAAACATTAAAAATGATAGAGCAACGATATTTCCGAAGAGGTCCTTTAGAAATTAGGCCAAAATTATCTAAAAGACTATTACACTTATATTTCGTAGGGAGGGATTTTTTTGGAAAACGAAAAGTTACATATAATCAAAAGTACCATCGAAGAAGCAAGAAAAGCTACAGTAACTATGAAATGTATTGCTCAGCATTAGGAAAAAATGATTTAATTGATCTTAATATTGAAGAAGCAGAGATAATGATTGATTTATTTAAATCTGAATATCCAGAAAAGTCTTATTCGCTTATGGACTAAATATTTATATATAAATTATCAACAGCCAATTTATAATAATTTTTGAATTTTAATACTATAATTAAATATGGCGTCTCTCACAGGGCCTCTAAACATTCAGCCTCAATCACATATTTAATTATATCCGGAACGATTTTTATAACTTAGAAATTAATAGCAATACAAGTAAGCAATTCGGCAGCACGCACGAAGCCTAACTCAAATCCTTTTTCAGATTTGAATTTTACTCGTGGGGGAAGGGAGGCTTGGAGTTGGAAAGGGGTAGCCCAGCAAAGCATTTTAGGCTATTTGGACAGCATTTCAGCATGAAACCAGGAGTTACACCCATAGGCTTCATTTTTCGCTTTTTTCTAGAGTTGGTCAGAACTTTCATTTTTTTGAAATTCTATAGGCAATCCACATCAAATCAAGAGCTGGAATGGCAGCAGTCAAAATTCGAACGGCCAAACCCGAGGAACCATTTAGTCTTGAAGCAGAGGTGTGCACGACGAAGTGATGGAGCGAGGAACACCGAAACAGGGAAGGAAACCAGTGTGGGTGATGTAGTAATTGACTTTCTTAAAACTTTAACTTCAAGTTTAAGATTACTCTTCAGCAAGTCCAGATTCTTGCGGTATTAACCTTACTGACAGCTTAGAATAACGATAGGTAAGACTGGCCTAACCGTCGACCTGCTCATGTCCCGAGTGACCTAGGACTTCTCTATATGCGCCAGCCTCAGAGTAGATCATTTCTCTTAACTAAAAACCCTCAAGAAAGTTGTAAAATTCTCTCACTGAGTTAACTGTAGGACCGTCGTCCTACTCCTAACTACCATTTGAAGTTGTTCTTAAACTTTAAATTAATCTATCGTGTTGTATCTTGAATTTTAGTCCTAAAATCAATTTAAACCCTTAATTTTGCTTTTTAATATAATTAGCTTTCTTTAGCTATATTTGCATACTTTATTCAACTTCCATTTCTGTATATTAAATAATGCTTGTAAGGTATTTAATTATTCTGTTCTTTGTCAGCTCCTTAAGCATCAGAAAAGAATTCGAAACCCTTTATTTATTAGAAACAGAGTTCAGTGAGATTAAACTATCAGATTATTTTGCTGGTGAAAATTTAAGATACTCAATCGAAGATCGAAATAGTTCAAGCGATTTAGCTACAATTCAAAGCGCACATGAATTCGACCTAGTGTCATTTCTTCCTTATCCCAATTCACGTAAGACCCTGCCTTCCGAATCATTTACAACTTGGATAAGCGATTCAAATCAGATAATTGTTTGGTTCAATGCAAATCAAATAGTGCTCTACATCATTTCACTTATAACTGGAGAAGCGACAGAAATATGAAATTGAAAAATCGAATCAGAGTATCAAAATTTACAAATTCAAGAAACGAGATATTTATCAAAGCTTCAATGCATATTAATTTGGGCAAAGCAGCAAGAGCATCTGGAGGGTAGCATTGTATGAAGAAATGATTTTTATGTGATGGATGTCAATAATTTAAATTATCCGACAAGTCCAACATGGACAAATTTCAGTGAGCCTACATATTCATCGAAACTGGTTCTCCCTTATGTGGAAGATTCCAGCTATTTCCCAATTTATTGCGAATTTGAGAATGATCCGAGTATTTCAAATAGCATATATATTTACTTCTTAACTGATGCTCTTGATCAGCCAATCCTAGTGCAAAGCATTTCCGAATATTACAGCGTTTTTCTCTCACAGCAGAAGCTTTCTATTGTAGGGGCATTAATGGATTATTCAAAGATTAGTGTTCTTGATGCTAACTTCGGTTTAATCATATTTAAATACTCTTTCACGATGACATTCATAGAAGATGGGGTGGAAGACTTGCGCCATCTTGGGACTCTTCGTTCAATGACAGCTCTAAGCTTGAGAAAAATATTTATTTTTTCAGATATAGGAATATCGCTATATATCAGGAATATAGTGAAAGAATCAAGCCTACGCTTTCATTTAAAAAATAATCAAAATCTCAACTGGACAAATATCCAAGAAAGCTCAAATTATTATTTTATTCAATCTCATGACTCTTTATCAGTGGTAGATAAAAATTCAGCATCGCCTGAAGTTATGCTTAATCCCCTCTGTGAGCAAAGAAAAAAATTTGCTCTAAAAATTAATTTAATTTAATTTATAAAATGCATATTCTAAAATATAAGCTGCTTAGAGTAATTATCATTTATATCAAAATATTTTTTTATCTTTTGGATTTTTTACGAAAAAAATAGGGATTTTCGAATGTTTTTCGTTAACGGAGAATTTGAGTTAGCATTGACATCACAAATTTAGGAACCCTTGAACAAATTAATTCCAAGCTATTATTCTTCTCCTCACTACATCTTGGACTTTACTGTGCAAGATTCGAAAAAGCTGGGCTTAAGGTTTATAAAGTCTCAATCAAAGGATGAAGCCTCAAAGTGCATGGAAACTCCACATCTGTCGTCAAAGTAAAGGCGACTGACTTTTTCGGGGCTTCAGTTACTTCTAATTTGCATGTGATATCAGTTAAAAAGCAATCACAAGAAATCTTTCCTAACGAGAAAGGCTCTTGAGAAAAACAAGAAAGTTTAATAATATACGAAAATAAAACTGGTTTTATTTTGGATGTCAATTCCTATTTTTTAGGGCCTAATTTAAAATTTGATTTCAAATTTCCCGAATTAAAGCAGTTTCATTTTGAATTAAGCCCTAGAAATAAGCTTACTTTACTCAAAAATCTGACTTTGCCTGAAGAAATTAAAAACTTCGCTACCTTTCCTCGTTATTCATGAATATACTTCTATCAAGATAGAATATACATCGAAAGCATGAGTAATCCCAACGTCAACTGAACAATAGAGACATCAAATCCAATAAAGGCCACAACTGAAATTTGAGATAATGCTTTCATTTATAGACAATCCGACGAGGGGGTCTACTTTATTTCAATAGCTAGTATATCTAGTTTAAGTATTATCCATGAATTTGAGACAGGGATGGAGTGTCTGCTGTTTTCTTTATGTCGAAATATAATTATATGTGGAAATAGAGACAAAATTGAGACTTACATATTTATAGAAAGCAGATCAAAAAAAATAGATACGTTAACTGTTGCAGAATTAGATAATAATTTCCATTGGAATGCAGAAAACCTCCTTGCAAATTACAATAATTATAATAATCAAATATATATTTATTTATTCGATCCAAAGCAAGGATAATAATAAAATGACTCAGTGCAGAATTAGTTCTCTCCGAGAACTATTCCTTCTTTCGCTTTTATTATTATGGGGTTCAGTTTTCCACGTGGACTTTTATCGGCAACACCAATATGGAATACCGCATAGGGTATCTCTTTGGCCCAGAGTTTTAAGAGACATATGGGTTTTTTCTGCTTGGCACACCCGAGGAGGGTGACCCTTAGACGGAAAATGCGCAGGAGTCAAGTTTGAGCGAGTCAGTGCGACCAGTGCGGACCTTCTGGCTAGATGGGAGCATCTCCTGGAATGCTTGCCAGACTAGATGGCGCTGACGTCACCATTTTGGAGTTAAAAGGATGGGCTTATGCATGCCTAAATCATCCTGCTAAAGAGGGAAGACACTTTAAATACCTAAGTAGCAATGAATGGATCCAAATCAAGGAGTTCTAGCAGTAAATATATTATCTCGAGGACAATTTTCACAAATTTTAGAACTCAAATCTCATGGAATTAAATTTATTGTTAGCTCAGACTATTTTATTGGACTAGTTTATGATGAGAAAATTGATATATACAAAGGCCCTTGGGAATATTGAAAGACCATATTGATTGAGCCAAATCTAAAAATTGTGAGCCATTTTGCAAGAGATTATTTGGTCTATTTGTACACAAAAGATAGATTATTCATATACGATATTAATCTGCCTACTTTTGGTGCTCTATACTATTCAATAGAAATGAAAATCTCTGATCATTTTTCCTATGCAAATGATGGATCAGAACTTGTGAACTTTCACTCGGAAACGGAAGAGAAATATGCAGAAATATATACAGTAAGTTGTGAAGTAGACAGATTCTATTACTCATCATGTATCCTTAATTATGAAATCAATATATTCGTTTCTGATTGAAAAGAAATCAAAGAGCCCAGCTATAGCATGAATTTTTCAGTTATTGCTTACAACGAGGAAAATCAGCTGCAGCGGAGCTTCCCACTAAATATAGAAGTTGAGAACTTATGGAATAATAGTGAAAAATGGGAAATAAGCAGAAGTATTCCATATAACGAAAATTATGAATTTGATTTTAGTAAAGTTTTTTTTGGTCAGGACATGGAGAAAAGTTTGAATTTAAATGGAAATTATCTTTCGAGTTCAGATAAAAACCTTCTTCCAGTATTTCTAACTCAACGAATTGAGCAAGTTGGAGAAGCAAACAATTTAAAAGGAAGAACTATATACAGTCATACTGTCATTCCTCATGCAGGCATTGTTGTAATAACCTCAGAAACTGGGTTTATTATAAAAAATATAACTGGGTTTTCAAATGAGACTTTGCTGATTCCTATTCAAGAGTCTCAAGAACTCCAAAATTTAGTCTGCAAGCAAATCGAATCATTCGCAGCTCTCAAAGAAACAAAAGCATTAATAGTGACTATTTGCACATACAAAGTACGTCATACAGTATTTTACTCTATGAGGCCAACAGATTTAGTTGAAAATGTGAATGCTATCATTTTTTGGGAATTTGATTATTGTAGCTTATCTTTTTATCAGTCCAAACTCCTTCGAATTCCTACTGAAATAGATTTCTTAAGGCTGGCGACACTAGATCAGAATAATTTTGAAATTATAGTTTTTGCGAGGTGCAATAGCTTGGGCCATCCATTTAGTGATCTTTGAAGACTAAAAGGAAATTGAATTGAAAGCAACGTTAATCTCTATGACGTTGAAAAAATAAATGTATTGTCTCTGGGCTTGGAAAATATTTGCATATCTCTTGTTGATTATAAAATAAAGGACAGGGAGACTGTGTATTGGTACATGGTGGATTGGCTTTACGGAATTAGAGTCATAGAGGCTCGGACAAATCTTCCAAGCATTATTGCAGGTGGGCTTAAAAATAGCAAGCTTAGAAAATTTTTAAGCATGGGTATTTGCGGTAATCTTCTATATTTATCTGAGGGTGGACTTAAAATGGAATCGTATATTAGTTTTAATTAATTTGTGAGTGCTTAGCTTATACTATCAGGCTGCTTGACCACAGTTACCCAAACGTGGGGTGAATTTCGTGCCTTTTTCCTCGGACCCGCAAAAGTTGTGGCCGCCTAGGCTTTAATCACCAAAAGAGGACTTCAGTCTTGAAGTTTGGGCTTTGGCGGGCCTTCTTTAGCTCAGGCACTTACTCCGTCAGACACTCTAAAAGTTCCAGTCTCCATCGCCTGGGGTAAGTGGGTACTCTTCTAACTCCCCCCCCCTTTAAATTGAAACAAAAAATTTTTGTTTCAATTTAAAGGGGGGTTAAGAAAATTTTTTTATAAAAAAATTTATATATAAAAAATTTTTAAGAAACCTAATTATTTAAAGGGTTTATGGTTCATTCTGTGTTTGATTTTTAATTTTAATTTCATGAAAAATTATTTATAAATTTCTCAATCTCAAAGTGTAAACTTGCTGAAATGGTATTCTTCTAACTCTCTCTCCCCATAACAATTGGACAAAATAGAGTTTAATTTCTAAATCTTTATATGTTTGAAGCATATTAAATAGGGGTATTAACGTATTTACATATAAAATAATACCTATAAAATTTTCTATTATAATAAAATTTTGTTTTCAATTTAAAGGGGGGGGGGAGTAAGACATTCCATTTCCTAAAATCGGGAGTTCGTAGCAAAACCTCCGGCCTTTACTTTCTTGACATAGCTGGATAATTTCATAGGAGAAACCAAACCTCATAATTAAAATATTCAAAAGATGAATTGGTCCGAGACCAGAAAATTCGAGCGACTCCATATTTTAAGGATAAATGAAATCGCATCAAATCGAAAATTATGCAAACATCACCAAAGTAAAATATGCGGAATATCTTTCAAGCTCGATAAACTTTGGATATGCAAAAGCTGCTCCAATTATTTGTTCAGATGATGGAAGATATGCTGTATTTCAGTTATCTCAACCTAATAAAAACTTATCCTTGTCAATTTTTGATATAAACGCTAATGCAAACTCGAATTTTATTGGAAAAATAATTTTGAGCCTAGATCACTATTCAGATCCTGTGAGCATTAGGTTTATTGATAACAGCACTATTTCAATAGCTATGCGATATCAATCTTTGTATAGAAGCTATAAAATAAATAAAGACCATTTGATTTTTCCAGAAATGAATGAGTCTGAATACAAAAAAATGATAGAAAAATGAGGAACAAAAGATTTTAATATGTTTATAACCGCAGTAAACGAAAATAACGCAATGAATACCTCAACCATTTCTTTTACAAGAGAGAATAAATCATTAGAAAGCAATCTAAGGAGAAAAAATAGTTTTCTGATAGGGATAATCCCTGTCCTTATAATTATCTTCATGCTCGGATTTTATTTGATAAAAAAAATACAGAAGTCGAAAATGAAATATCCTTTTGAGACTATTTCAACGCAAAGCGCTGGAATCTATGAGGACGCAAAAATTAATAAAGCGAATAATGCTTAAGATTTTTAATATGATTATTGATAAAACTTAAAATAATAAATATACTTATAAATGAAATCGAAAAAGTCAATTAAATTAATATTAATGTCATCTTCATTCCCAAGCCTAATTGACCAAGAAGCCAGCAGACTTGTCAAAAAGTACAATCTTGACCCTTCAAACGATATCAAAAATATTGACGAAACCATAAAAAAAAGCCAACAAATAATCCAGCAAAGCAAAAATCTGACTTTAAAGAACCAGCAAAGAAAAATGTTTTTGGAAGAAAAATTCAAAAATTTATTAGGCGGCGCAGGAGAAATGGCACATGAGACTTCATCTCCCATTCTTTACAGATATTCAACAAACGAAGAAACTGAAGATAAAGAATCATCCAATCAGTATGCCATTCAAAGGGCTTGGGAATATTCTCAAGAACCAGAAATTCCTACAAAGTTTAGCACAATGCCTGCTAAGCAAGCATTTTCAAGCGAATGGACAAGTAAGGAGCTCGAAGAAGAAAACCGACTTCTTAAGCTTGAACTGAGTTCAAAAAATTCAGAAATTTTATCACTGAAAGAAGTAATAAATAGCCTGCAAAAAGATAATGCACGACTATTTGAAGAAGCACAAACAATCAGTCATCGTTCAGAAATTTTATCCAAAAAATACGAAGAGCTTTATAAGAAGCAAGCTGAAATTAATTCAAAAAGAAATAATTCTCGATCTAGCTCAAGAAAGCGGCAAAAAAGTGAGGAGTCTTCCTTAGAATATAAAACAGAGAGAAAAAGAACTGATGAAAAAAATTATTCAGAAAAAATCAGTGAACTTGAACAAAGACTTTTAAAAAGTTCTCAAAGATACGAAGACTTAAAAGACAGACTCGAAAAAGCAGAATCACTAATTTTGAGAAGCAATTTAACACCCATGATTTCTAGAAGTTCTGAAGACATCTCGACATCAAATATTTTAAAAAATAGAATTCCTTCGCCAGAGCTGAAGAAAGGCAAAAAGAAAAAGCTGAAGTCTGAGACTGTAAAACTATCGAAACCACATATATCAATACAAATTAAAAAGCATAAAAAATAAGAAATCAATGCTGAAGAGAGGAAGCAGCTCTTTTTCAGTTTTATTAAGAGATGATTATTATATTTCTTTTTCCACTGAATTACTCACTCCCCCTCCGTAAGCGAATAAGAGAGGTAAATTTTTAAAAAAATAATTTGTAACGATGACCCCCCCCTCAATCTTCATGTCTATTGCAACAAAAATGCAATTTTTTAATATAAAATTTTATATATAAAAAAAAAAATTTTCATGTCTCTTGCAACAAATTATATACATTAAAATGGCGACACGTGTCAGCCTGCCCTCTTGGCGCAGCAGTCCAGACCTTATGGCTACGGCGAACTGGGACGGACACCGAGCCGAGAATCAGACGCAGGCTCAAGAAGTGTGTATCCGGGTAGGTTTTGGCCGCCGCTTTCCTGTGGTTGGAAATTGAGATGCTCAGCAGCGTCCTTTGGATCCGAGGACCCATGGGCATTCCTCTACCGAGAAACTGGTAGTTTTCGGCCAGGCCACAGGGGAACAGTCCTTTTTCTGTAGCTGTCGAAGGAAGACACTTTGACACCCGATAGACTCCAAGGAGCTGATCCTTGGAATCAAGCTACTCCAATCGCCCGTAGCAGGGCGGCAGAAATCCATAAGTAAGTGGCCCACTCAAGACTGAAGCCGCAAGGCAAGGAGGAGACAGAAGGTACCGGATGGGCACTCGTAAGAGGGATAGACCTCTGGGCTGGGGTCGAAAAGCGGTAGAACCTTCCGTACGGGAGGTCTTTGGTAACTGCGTCATAAATATGGTAATAATCCTAATCCTCTTGGACAAAATTTTCGATGCGCATCTTAAATTTTTCCGTACTTTTTAGCTAGATAAGTTTAATAAAATGGCGAGCGATGACAATAGTCGTCCAAATCTCGATGAGAAGGCCATTTACACACCTACAGCAGCGCTGTTTTATGGTTTTTTTGAGAAACTCACCTAGAGAAAATGCATTAATTTTTTTTTATAAAAATGTTGTGTTGCAGTAGGCATGAAGATTTTTTCGAAAAAATTTTTTGAGGGGAGGTCGTTTTTGAATTTAAAAAAATCCCAATTGGATAGAAAATATTGATTTAATGTGCTAAATTTATATTTTAAAATGCAATCTGTTTAATTAAGCAGAATTAGCAAGAGATTTCATTATAATAATTATCACTTATATATCAAATTTTTTTCATAAAAATTTTTTGTTTACTCAAGGAGGGTGGGCTTTTGGGTAAAAAAAGGGATTTTCCAAATGGTTTTGTTAGCTGACGGAGGGTTAGAAATTAAAGTTATGCTTATAGATTAAATGGCTTTCTAATTAAAAATACGATTAATTAGGCACAATTAGCTATTTTTATGGCAAGCTTATTTGATTTCTTCACTAAAAAATAAATAATAGTAATTTTTATTAAAAGCTGAGAATTCATAATTACAATTAAGTTAATTTATCAATGTTCAAGATAAATAAATAAAATAATTATTTATTGTTAGTAAGGCAGGAGAAAAAATCAAAAAATCATTATTTAATATTTTAGGTATGGCAGTGTTTATAGCATTAAGCTTAACGAATTTTAAAATTCTCAAAAGGAATAAATAAAGACTTTAATTTTTCTGATTCTATTTAATTTATAATCTGCACAAATCAAGATAAAGTATAATATCTTTCGGATCCCTAATCTTGAATAGTGAGTGAAATAATTAATAATCATAAATTGTTTTTGATAGTTTGGGGAATTAAATGAGAAAATGTTATAATTGTAAATATGCTGTTGACTTTTTTCTCAATTCTGGCCTTATCTTATTCCTTATCTCTGATAAATGAATTAGGGAGCCTCTATTTAACAAGTGGAGAGTCTCAGAGACTCTCGCTGTCTGACTATTTCTCAGGCAATAACTTATCATTCTCCATTACAAATTCCAACACAACTCAAAATTCAACAAAAATTAATTTTAGACAAGAATTGAAGCTTCATTCATTTACTCCTTACCAAAATCCAGCTTGGAATAAAACTTGACATTTATCTAATCAGCAGAATGTTTTTATAAAAGAAGAATATGAAAGAGAAGTGCTTTTTTCTTATAATGAAAACTATTTAATTTTTTATCAGCTCATTAAAGAAGCTAGTGAGGTAAGTCTCTTATATGCTGTCAATATTGAATCTCCTTACAATAATTCCCGAATAATGGGTATTAGATATAGAGAAAGATACCATCCTACTTTGATAATATGGGTAGTCGGGGAAGAAAGTAATCACAGTGCTTTTACCCTGACTCCCCCCTTTAAATTGGAACAAAAAATTTTGTTCCAATTTAATTATGCTGTTTTACCCTCACCATAAGCAGCAATAGCTGCTTATGGGAGGAAATTGCCTTGGAGAATGGCCTTTTGGTTTGCCAAAATTGCTTTTGGTATACCAAAATGGCTTTTGGCAAACCAAAAGGCCATCCTCCAAAGCGATTTCCTCCCATAAGCAGCAGCTGTTGCTGTTTATGGTGAGGGTAAAATTGTATTGTAATTGCCCGAGGATGGCGCTATCTTGCGCCGTCCTCGGGCAATTAGTATATATAAAAAAAAAAAACAATATAAAATTTTCCATAAGAAAAAAAATTTATATAAAATTTAAAAAAAAAATTTTTAATTTATCGAATTAGATTTATAATTTGTTTAATAAAATACATTTTACTTTTTATCCTTTAAAGCAAAGCAAGATATAACTAAATTTTTATTTATACGCTACTATTAATTGGCATCAAAACTATTTCACACAAAAAATTATTATTTTTATTGATAAAAAAAATGTTTAGAAAATTTATCGATCAAAGTGCTAATTTTATTTAAATAAGATATTATTTATATTTTATTCTTAAAAATAAAGCAAGAAGTAAGTAAATTATCAATATTTGTAAAGAATTCGCATTGAATATATACCAAAATTATTTAAATAAAAAATATTATTTTTATAAAACAAAAATGAAAATTTTTTAAAATAATTTTCTTAAAAAAGAATTAAATTTCTTAAAAATTATTTAAATAAGATGCTCTTTATACTCTTTTCTTTAAAAAAGAGTAAGATTAAACTAATTATTTAATTTTAGCTAAGAAGAAACATTTAACTTATATCAAAACTTTTTACATAAAAATTATGATTTTTATCTATAAAATTTTCTACTATAAAATTGAATTTTGTTCAATTTAAAAGGGGTTAATTACCAAAAAAATGGAAAATTTTACCTACATTTTGTTCCAATTAAGGGGGGGGAGTGAGAAATGATATTTACATCTTAAATATTACTGATTTACATTATTTAACAAGTCCAGTTTGATCTAACTTTAGTGAGATCACTTATGCTTCAAAAATAATTTTAGGAGATGGAGAAGTAAGAGACTTTTTCTCTATTTTTTGCAAATTCGAAGAGGGTCCAAGTACTTTAGCCATCTATGATATAAAAAATATATATGAACCAGTGTTATATCAAAAAATAAGTCAATATGATAAAATTCAAATTCCAAGTAACCAGATTGCAATTCTCACTCCCCCCCCTCCGTGAGTTTAATTTTTTTTTTTAAAAAAATTTATATATAAATTTTATAAAAAATTTTTTTTTTTTCGAATTTTAAAAAAATCCTAATTCACAAAAATTGGAAAGCAAATATTAATTTAATTTATAAAATTTATGTTTTAAAAAGCAACTCCTTTAAAATTAAACAGAATTAGCTCTAGATTTCGTTATAATAATTATCACTTATATATCAAATTTTTTTTCCATAAAAAATTTTTCTATTAAAAGAATTTTTGTTCACTTACGGAGGGTGGGGGTTTTTGGGCAAAAAATAGGAATTTTTCTAATGGTTTTGTTCACTCAAGGAGGGGGGGGAGTCAGTATTTTCATGGCTGAATACGCCTTTAGCGTTTTGGACCAAAGCTATGGATTGATAAGTTATAGACATGATTGACTGTCCATGTCTTTTCTTGAAACAGAAAACTTTGATTTAAGGCCTTTTGGATCTCTTTATTCAATGCAACCTTTGCATGATCTGACATTAAGTGTAGCAACCAAATCAGGTGCAGTTATCTTAAAATTTACAGCAGCAGCTGCTGCCGTTACAATTCTTGGAGTAATAAACCCAGGTAAATCAATTGACACAGAGAGCGTATATATTCAATCAACCCATCTTTACTATTATATCCAAGCAAACAATGGGATTTTATCGATAGTCCTAAAAGAAAAGAGCAATTTCGATATTCTGTGCAGCTTTGATTTAGAAAGAATGATAGGAAACAATTATGAAAATAATGGAATATTTGAGGTTTATACCAATATTATTAATGGCCACAACTACTACGCAAGATTTGATAGGGATGGCATTAGAGCATACCTCGTAGATATCGAAGAATGAACCTTAGAAGTATGAGGAAACACTAATTATTTTATTGAAATCACAGCAGAAGATCAAGAAGGTCATAAGGTTTCTAGTGTGCTAAATATTATTTCAATTCCTTCAGATTCAAAAGAAATTTTGCCTTTAGACCATTATAGAGAAGCGAAGATTTTTCCAAAGTCCTCCTCATTTATAGGGAACTCAGCTCCCCTTAATTTCATCGTAAATTCGTTTTTTTCAGGCCCAAATCTCAGCTTTAAAATTGAAGCCTCTCATTCTGAATTGTTTTCTCTTGATTTTGTTGCTCCAAGCAAACTAATCCTATCCCAAAACATTTCTATATCCGACGATGTTACCAAGGTTTTCATTTATGGAGCCTACCTAGTGGAATTTTATCCTGATAAAGTTGCCATTGATAAGGGCGATTATATCAACGGAAGATCCTATAATGTATCGAATCCTATAGCATTTCTCCATACAAGTCAAAGTTTTAGTCTGATTTACTCAAAGCCTTCGGAAAATTTTTATTTAATTTCGTATTTTAATCATGACTACTACGCACCTCAAAGCCTTCTTCAGGCCATTGAGTCACAGATTGAGTGCAAGTTTTTCGATTTAGCTGATAGTTTCTTATTTTGCGCAGATAATACTCAGATAGATATTTATTTATATGAAGATGACTTATGAAATTTAACATTTTCTTTAACAGGAAGAAGCTTCAATGAAGGATTTTCTTGGAATTTGATCGATGTTGAATTTTCTCTGGATCTTCTTCACGATTATTTATATTTATTAGATGAAGAAAAAGGAATTTTAATGATCAGTATTAGAATGCTATTTATGTCTCGGTATAGCTCTATGTTTTATTATGAAAAATCAATAAAAGAAAATAAAGGATTAATTCAGATTGTGCCGCTTACAAAATATGTAAGCTTTATTAATAAAAACGGGTGAATTGACATCTACGATTACCCTTTGACATATCTAAGAAGGATTTTCTTAGACATCCCATCTGGCCCGATTTCTAATATTGTTGCAGACTCAAGTTTGATTTACATTCAGTTGGAAAATTCGATTTATATTTACGATATCGATCAACCTTCTCACAATGCATTATTTTACATATTCAAATCTTCATTATTAAACACAATCTCATATGGGGCCTACCTAAACTGCTTATCTTGCCTTGGCAGCTTTTTTTCTTCTGCAAATGGGAAATATTTAGAAATTTATTCAGTTCCATGCTCAGCTCACACCAATGATCTAACTCCCCCCCTCCGTGAGTGAACAAAACCATTAGAAAAATTCCTATTTTTTGCCCAAAAAATCACCCTCTGTGAGTGAACAAAAAAATTTTTAATAGAAAAGTTTTTTATGGATAAAATTTTTGATATATAAGTGATAATTATTATAATGAAATCTAGAGCTAGTTCTGTTTAATTTTAAACAAATTGCCTTTTAAAACACAAATTTTTATAAATTAAATTAATATCTGCTTTCCAATTTTTGCGAATTAGGATTATTTTAAATTTCGAAAAAAAAAAATATCTTCTATAAAAATTTTAAAATCGGATTCGCTCCGAGTGAGCGCTTAAAATAAGTAATAATTTATCTATCTATCTATAAAATTTATATATAAATTTTTTAAAAAAAAAAAAATAACCCCCTCCGTGAGTGAACAAAATTTTTTTGTTCACTCACGGAGGGGGAGTAAATAATTGTAAATATGAACTAGTAACCACATTTCTTACCAAAAAAAAAAAGCTATCAGAAAATGTTTACCCTGTAAATATAGCAGTGACAGCGTATAATGAAAATTCATCATTGACACAACATTTCCCAATAAATCTCATTACAAGTGGATTGTTTATTAGGTTCAAGCCCAATCAGTGGAAAGTTAAGGATACGATTCCTTATGATGAAAGATATGAGATAAATCTAGATGATGTATTTGTGGGGCAGAACATGACAATGGAGCTAAACATCAACGGAAAAATAATTGATAAAGCAGAAATGAAGACTCCTGCACTTCTTCAAAAAAGGAGTGAACAGGTTGGGCTCTATCAATCAAAAACTCACTTGTATAGCCATATTCCTATTACAAATAATTTAGTTATTATTACATCAGAGTCTGGGTTTTTAGTCGCTAACTCTACTGAGTTTTTTGATGCTCCATTATATTTAAATATCTCAGAAATCACAGGACTCAGCAGTTTGATTTGCAAACTGATTGATTGATTCCCATACTCAAAAAATAATCAGACTTTATTTGTAACTTCATGTAGTTACCAAATGTATCAAACATCATCAGCTATAAACCGGCCTTTTGACAATCCTTTAGAGATATAGAGGTTTCCTCTATATAGCGCTAAAAGCGCAGACATTTTCCCAGGAGCTTTCCAAGTTCGTCGGACCAAATCGCTTTTTGGTCCGACCAAGGCATTGATTTGGTGCAACCTACCGATAAATTCCGATCAGAATTTATCGGCCTTACAGCGCCAAACATAGGAAACTTCTATAACAGCTTTGAGTCTAATTTTATGACAATTTGATTATTTAAGCTTATCAATCACTCAATTTAAGATTATCAATACTATGATTATGCCAGATTTTCTGAGATTAGCTCCATTAGATGAAAATAGCTTTGAAATAATGGCACTGACTTCCCCTCTGTGAGCTAGCAAAACCATTAGAAAAATCCCTATTTTTTGACCAAAAACCAGAACAAAAAATTTTAATAGAAAAATTTTTCTGAAAATGAAATTTGATATATAAGTGATAAGTATAACTAAATATCTAAATAATTCTGATTAATTTTTAAACAGCTTTACATTTTAATACACAAATTTTGCAAATCAAATTAATATTTACCACTATAGAATTTTTTTAAATTTAAAAAAAAAATTAAGGTGAGTGAATAAAATTTTTTTGTTCGCTTACACAGGTGGGGAGTGAGCAAAATGAAATTTAGCGAAAATACTAATAATGAGATATTTAGATTTAGAGGAAGCTGACTAGAAAATCATATTGAAATTAAGCAGGTTGAAATAATAAATTTTTTCACCCTAAATTTGCTCAATTTTTATACAAAACTTCTGGATTTCAAAGTTAAGAACTCAGAAGATGTATATTGATACGCTTTCGATGAGTACTATGGAATCAGAATCATCGAAACCAGCAGACACAATTCCAGCATGGTAGTAGGCGGGCTCCCTAATAGCATAGACTCCAGCTTTATATCCCTAGGGATTTGCCAAGATTTTCTTTTAGTTTCAAGTTATGGAAAAGGAATCGAGTCCTACCGAATAAAAAACGATGCAGACTTAGAGCAAGATGCTACCTATTATTTCTTTTTAGAGCAAAGCAGCTACTCAGCCCCAATACAAGGCATTATTGCATGCTCAGAGGATTTTCGATTTATCGCTGCTCCTATTTATCGTGCCTTTGGAGAAGCCTCGCTTGCGATTTGGGATAGAAAAGCAAGCAATGCATCAAATAGCATTTCAATTACTCACTTTAGTCAATGCACTAACAGCTATCCTGGGGGAGATGTGAAGTTTATTGATAAAAATACTTTATCGACTCTTGGATGCAATGAAAAATTGTATACAAGCTACAGATTTAATGAAAATAAGCTGATTTTCCCTGATTTTAGTGAAGATGAGTACTTTGATATGACTGAAGAGTGGGGGACCAAGGATTTCAGGCTGTGCGTAGTAGCAAAAAATGGCAATGATGAAGAAATTTCGTCTATTGTTTACTTTAGGAGAGAAGGGCCAGAAAGTAATGAGAGTCCTTTGTGGGTTTGGGTTGTATTGTCTGTCGGAATTGCAAGTGTTTTTGTAGGAGGAATTTATGGGATAATAAAAGTGTTGAAAGCGAAAAAGAACAAAAATATGAAGTCGTTTTTAATGCAAGAGCTTCGTCGTGGTGATGAAGTAGAAAATTAATTAAATGGGTTCTATCAAGGCTCAAATAATTCTTCTTTAAATGTTAATCTTTCCATTCTGAGGATTTTTTCATGCTATTTCTTGCATTAAATATGATGGATAAGTAAATAGTATGCTATTTCCAAGAAAACCCTGATTATAATTTAAAAGAATGTATGAAAATCTGCAAGTCTGTTTATAATAGCTGAAGATTTAAATAGATAGATTTTAGATAGACAAATTAATGCTTATAATAGATTATAATTTTTTCATAAAGATTATGGAGAGAAAATCGATTGGCAGAGCTATATAGTTTATATAATACTGTGAAAGTTTATTATATAACCAATAATTTTTTTGAAAATGTTTAAGATGGACACAAATATTTTCCTCAACTGAACTGGTGCAATACATAATAATTACAACAGTTGCATAACTTATATAATTTTCATTGATTTTCTTCGAATTTATATCTAGCAACACTAAGATTCTCTATAAATATGAATAAGCTAATTCATGAAGATAAGGACGCAATAGGTTCATAATGGCATTTTAATTTTCAAATCAATGAAGGAAAAGCCATTGCAATAATTTCAGGTAACAAGAGATTCCTGCATCAAAAAAAGAAATAAAAAGGTGATGTCGATGGAAAATTGTCTCCGAGGCGAACTATGGAGCAGGTATGATCCATTCTGATGAAGCTAGAAGTAGAGCCTCAATCCGCCTTCAGGTTTGGGTAAGCCTTGCCAAAGAGGGAAGTTTTGCTTCTCCCCCGAAGGCTTTCTTGTCCCTACCACAGGTTTTGCCTCTTAAAAGCCTTCGAATACCGGACTATTGAGTATCAGACAAATGATGGATTTTTCTAGGGAGCTAATTTTTCATTAGGTGAGTTTCGTAAAGATTCGAGTAGGTGGAATTTTGGTTGGGACTTGCTCCATTTGCACTCTAGTGTATGAGCATTCAGCGTAGGCCACCTTTCCTGGAGTAAAGATAGTCTGGCTAGTGATTTCTCACTTACGGCGATGCAATTTAATCTTAATCTGCATCAATAGGTAAAGAATTTGATTTGAGTCAGAAATCCTCTGGTGCGAACAAGAAAAAAAAAGATTAATTATACTCTGCAACGCATACATAAAATGGCCGGAGACGAGCGACCCGTCCCTTCGTGGCGGGTGTCCTTATGTATACCGGACGTGGTTTTTGGATGCGGAGAGCTACTCAAGGGGAGAGTTAGCCTCGAGGCGAGAGGCCCAGCCCAATTTTCCGCTGATTTTGGGACTTGACCCGGGCAGCAGTTTTTCGCATTCTTTTTGCCAGTAGCGCCGAGGCCCAGACTCGGTGTCCGAAAGAGGCAGGGTGAGTTACTGCCTAGGCTACTTAGTGGCTTAGCCCCGAATCCCGCAAGGGGTTGAGTTCTTTCTTGGAGATGATCCGGGAAAGAGGGGAGGCGAAGCTAGACCAGAACTCAAGGGCGTAAAGTCTCTCCAATTAAAAGGGTCCTCTCAGGAGGGTGATCTGGCCAACCGGAGGCAAAGACTGGCGTAACTCGGGGCGGAAGGCTGAGTTGGAAATGGTGGTGGTGCCCAGCGACAGTCGGCTGACGACTCAATAGGGCAACCCACTACCGAGAAACCGGGGGTTTCGGCCCGGGCTCAGAGAACCAGTGATGGAAGTCCATCTTTTTCGCTCGTGCCAGCACGGCTCCCTAAGGAGCGCGGAGGAATGTCACGCTTGGAAGTGGGGACTATAAATACATAGCATATTCTAATCTAATCTAATACTCTGCAACGCAGAGGGAGAAAAATTCTGAATTAGATAAAGGGAAGAAAGAGCAAAGCAAGAGGAAGAAAAATATAAAGAAACAAAAAAAAAACAGAAAAAGAGCAGAAAATGAAGTTGAAATTGAAGCGGGAAAGAGAAGAAGAAAAGATAAAGACATAAAAGATTAGGGGAATAAGTAGAGAATGAAGTGGAGAAATAGAATTTATAAGAGAATTAAAAGGAGACAGTAAAAGAAGCAGATAATGAGGAGGGATAGTTGAAGTAAGATGAATAGAAAAAAGGGCATAAACATATAAAAAGCTTATGTAGGCTAAACCAATTAAAATCCAAATGTATTGAGACTTCGGGAAAGGCAAAAATGAGGGGTTCTCCTACTACTGGAGATTTTGCTATGAAGCGAGAGGATTGAGAAAGGGATCAAAAAGTCAAGAGAATTAGGAGATAGATTGTAATAAATGAACTATTTCGGAAATAGTCGCTGGATCAGATAATATATCAAATTCATTGAATAATTTGGCTAGCTCCGAAGGGATTAATCCCAAAAAAGTAGCACTCATCGAGGGAGGGAAGCTAGTTTAAAATTTCTTTTTATAAAGCTACTCAACTTTGAAGAGTTATTTCAAGATTGTTCTTAATACATATTTTTAAATAATTCTGCTCATCAATGAGATTCATAAAATTCATTATGAATTATCATAATTAGCTATTATTTCTCTTGCATAACAATTTTTACTTCTTTTGGACAATTAAAATCTAATTGATTTGATCAAGAAAAATAAAATAGCTTAAACGAAACCAATTTATAATTTGTCAGAAAATGCTAAAAGTAAAGAGACTTTTTGATTTAGTAGAGTTTTTAAAAGTTTCAACCAATTTCGAGTAATTTAAAATTCCAATGGGATCTGGAGCTCTTCTTTTTAAAAGTCCTTCGTCTCCTCCATCTTTAATTTTTCACCATTTTGACTTACACTTCTTTCCACAAAAATTAAATCGGCATACATTGGATTATTAATTTAGTTATGATCTTAAGTTATATGATTATCAGCAATTTAGTCATTTTTCCAAAATGGCTCCATAGCAAAAAAATAAGGAAATTTTTTTTTTGTATATATAAGAGGGGTCGAAAAGAAAAATGGAAATAGAGTAAGAGTGCAAGTACCCTTGTGTGGAACGTACTGTGAAAATTTCTATATTCTGCTGCAGAAAAACCCTTATTACAAGGGTTTTACTGCTACGACCTCTAGAATCCACAAATGAGTTTTGACCTTCAGCTGTTTCGCGATCAGGGATGCAGCTGTTTGCCTAGAGGGTTATTGTGCCAATTGCCTGGGTATCACTTTTGAAAGAAAGTGCAGTAACTTAGGGCTGCTCTGTAGTTGACCTAGCCATACTCGTATGGCCAGTCTCAATTAGATAGAGTGAATGAGGTGAAG